>BSAI01000105.1:919354-1149309 GCA_036245035.1 Adrianichthys oophorus
TCAATTCACTGTGAATCAGGAGCAGACAAAAAACTGAAACTGGCAAAAGATTGTTGGTTCGACATAGGAGCTTCTACAGCAAGCCAAAAGAGCCCTGTTGTCTGCTCTGCAGAAACTGTTCTAGAAAACAACAGAGGTCATTTGATTTTGGCTATAAACTCCATAATTATTACTAAAAGAGCACTGGAAACACTTTTACAATAAATCAAAAGATTATCAGAGTGGGATTATAAGAGTGAGGTTTGTCAAAATCAGTTGAATTAATGGCTTAAACATAAAGGAGGATTATTTAACCAATGATTGATCCTTACATTACTCATTTGAGTATTTTATGATTTTTTTTTTTGTTCATTTGTTTTCCTAAGTGGCTCATAGAATATATGTATGCTTGTGAGGATGTCGGTAAATATAAAGGAACAACTTTGTATTTGATTGTTTGTGTATTTGTTTGCATGATTACTAAGAGCCTGGAGTCACTACTGCACAGCTGTATGTCAACACTGGGGCTTCATGACAGAGCCTTCCAGCATGGTCACAGGCACAGAAGAGGGATAAGCATAGCTGACAACAAACACATACAACACATCCAAGCTAATAAGTGACAAAATCTGAATGCATTCTTACCCTGGCCAGTCGACTTCGCTTTGGTTAAGCATCTGATCTGAGCACTATATATCTGTCAGGTTTGCTCCTGTGGTTCAGTGGTTTGTCACACAGGCTGTCTCTCTCTCTCTCTCTCAACTGTTGCTCAGGCCTCTGCTCCATCCCCACCCATCCCACCATTTCCATTTCTGCTCTTATTTTCTCATCACGCATCACTCATCATGCAGGCTTTTGTCCAGTCCTCACTTCCTACCAAAATTCAAGCATCTGGCTTCAGAGTATTCCACACAGACTGTGGGATATTTACCTGTCCACTAATTGGGGTTGCAAAACTTTGTTGTTTGGGCAGCAGGTGTGTAGAGGTTGAAGTGAGTCATCACTTTCCCCTGAAAAACAGATTTTCTACCAGATTTAATGAATATGAAACATTTGGAGTTTTGGAGACGTTCTGAGAATATTCTTTTTGTTTGTTTGAGCAACACGTGTTTGTATTTGGGCTTATAGTGGTGATATGGAAAGCAAAGCATTGGGTTTAGCATCTTAGAAGAAAAAATGGGAACAGGAATTTCAGCAGCTCAATCCTAAAATTCTTTTCCACAATTGATGAGCATTAATTTTCTGCAGGTAGCTCAGGGCACTAAGCTTAAATACTGAGAAATGACTAATTTACATATTTACTGATTAATTAAAACTGAAAGTTGTCAAGCAGCAGTGAAAGAAGCACAGCCTTCAGGCAGCAACTCATTGCTGCAGACCCAGAAGCATCCTGACATAGCGTGCAAATACACCTGCAGCCATTCTCCAAGACACTTCCTACATCTTATTACAAGTTTGTTGAATTACAAGAATTCAAGTGAATCACAAATGAGTTGGAGATAATGATTGCTAGTATGGTCAAAATGAACTCCTGGTGTTGTGACCTGCATTCTGAGTCCGTACAATAATGCAAATAACACTGGCATTAAATCTGCTAACACAGCATTTTGTTTCAGATATCTGGGTTAAAGATGAGGGGGTTCAATTTCACGGACACTAAAAGCCAATGATTAGATATCTGCTTGGACTAGAGATACAAAAATATTTAAAACTCTTAAAAAAAAACACTCCAAAAAGAGCAGAAATGCAGTCTAAAACTGGTACGTCATCTCCAAAAAATGATTAAAAAGACTGACAGTACATGAACAACAAGTAGGTTTTTATATATTGGATCATTATACATTCTAATAGACTTTTTTTCCTCAATGTGCCATGAAAAAGGAATGCTGGTTTTAACCACCTCTTTCATTTATGTTAACAATGACTGAATTGGGTCATGTGATTTAGGATGGCTGCCATCTGTTTTTTTTTTTTTTTTTTTTTTTTTTT
Organism: Adrianichthys oophorus; assembly: GCA_036245035.1. Lineage (NCBI taxonomy): Eukaryota > Metazoa > Chordata > Actinopteri > Beloniformes > Adrianichthyidae > Adrianichthys > Adrianichthys oophorus. The sequence continues at coordinate 921,323 of BSAI01000105.1, forward strand.
TTTTACTTTACACTCAATGTTTCAATGTTTATTTTATAAGATGATGCAATCATTTTGATTTCTGAAAACTGTATTCCCTAAAGTATAAACCATACATTCCAATGCAAAGTTAATTTAAATCTCTCTGAACACATTTGGTTTACAAAAGTAATTCTCCAATTATGCAAAAAAAAAAAAAAAAATGACGACGTTGAAAACATTTCTGTTTGTTATGCAAGCTCTTTTCATTTTACTGTCATGCCAGCATCTGGCCTCGTGTCATTTCAGAGCTCAGGCACGAAAGATGAGGCCATTATTAAGCTTTATTATGGCACCCTGACATTCCAGTGATGTCCTTTTAATTACTTTGATGGATAGTTTTTGGATTGAGATGAATGCAGGATGGCATGTCAGAAAGCTGGGTCGGAGGGGCTCTTAGTGAATCAGCTGTGAAAAAGTAACCTTCAAAAGCAAAAGCTGAAATGTATATGATTCCCCCAGGGTGATTAGCATAATATAGATCAATGACAGTTACATTTACTCCATCATCTGGAGCTTTGGGTTTCTGTTCAGGAAGGATAAATATGAGACATGCTGCTTGAAAAGGCATTCTCTGAAGCTCAGCAGACAGTTTGCTCCCTTTTTTTTTTGCACACGTACATGTACTTTTCATTTGTATACTGTCGAGAACACTTATTAATATTAATTATATTTAACAACAGAGACGTCGCCGATAACGAAATAACAAGCGCTCTTTGACATACTGTAACTCGTGATCACTGTGAAACAGCTAATTCTGAAAAGCGTCTTTTCATATTGGCTTTTTATCAGTGCAAAGTCACTTTTCTCCGCAACAAAATCCATTGGAATTACGTTGTTTGCATAAAGAGTTACGGTAGTCGAAATAATATCAAAGCTAAAACTAAAGCTCAGTTGTTAAAGGGCTAAAAGTCCTAAAAACATAGGAGACATGAAAGTGTTTGGACTTTTGTCTGCAAATGTCTACATGTGTTCACTGGGAGAGCAGCTCTGCCACACAGAGTAAACCAGGACTACATTTCCATTCAGGTTAACATCTGCTGCATCTGCTGGCCTTTTTTACAGGCCACCAGCTTAATCAAAAAAAGGCAGGTGTAAAGTTGGCCTATAATGTGTAATTACAGAGCCATCACACGAACACATTTTTGCAATTAGTCATTGGAAGTCTCTCTGGATAAAAGCTTTTTCTTTAAATGCCTTTGATATGAAGGGATTCTGCTGTCACTGTGCTGGCACATGTCTGCAGGCCTGATTGAAGCACTCCGGAGAAAACAAGGGAGCTGGGGCGCTCTGGTCAGCCATTTTGTTCTGCTTCTGTTAACACAAGTCAAGTCAAGGTTAATATCATGGGTAATATATAGACTCTCCCAAAAATATGTTGCTAACATGGTTTACAGTTATAAAACTTGGCGTTTTACTAAGCTACTCATCTAAAAGTCCATTATTCTAGTTTGAACAGCAACTGTCACAAAAATTATTCAGCCACCACTCCCTTAACTGGGATCAGGTGTAGGGTTAGTTGGTTTCTCCCAGTATTGAGGTCTATTCCAGTGCCACAAATGGTTCAAGTAGCAGAGGAGCCCAAACCAAGCCACATAATTACAGAAAAGAAAAGAAAACAGTGAAAAGTAATATTATTCAGACATATTGGAAGTTGGAACCTTTTAAGTTGAATACGACAGGGTCAGAAACCAACTCGACAGGAACATGCCACATTTAGGAATACAGAAGTTGTAGGGGTGTAGCGATTAATCAACCTAATCAATTAATCAATTTATGTTCCTATTGTCCAATCAGATCAATCTATCTGAAGCATTATGTTATTCAAATCAACCTACACCATCATAAAATCACTTCAAAATAAAGACATCAAATATATCCATACTGAAAAATACAATTTGGATCATACCATCAGTCCAATATGTGGAAACACTTTGAATTTTGCAAAGACGTGACCATACAGTGTGGTAGAATGTTCTAATAATGTTCCTTTGGATTATTGTGTGGAAAAACAATATTCGGCTGAACTTTATCTTTATTTATCTGTCTATCTATAAATGTGAATGGATTTGACATTCATTCTTGTTCACCTGCTCTGTTCAGTAGCAGGTATTCATCTCTGAGTCACACTGGTTGAAGTTTTGGATAAAGAATTGATTTTGGGTCAGTGAATGGAATCCAATCGGATCATTCAAAATGAATCAATAATAAATATGAATCGTATCGGCAGCCACAAATTATGATATGAATCGAATCATTGTTAAAATGAATCGTTACATCCGTACGATGTAAAATGCAGGACACATTTTACATGCAGGAAGCATTTTAGCTAAATGTAACCGTAATAAGGGAGTTAAATTACAAATCACTCATAGAGGCTGGAACTTTAATCAAGCAGTTTATTTTTTTATCCTCACTTTAAATATCTTTAAATATCTAAAAGACTTGACTTGATAATTTTTTACCATTCTGTGCAGCACAGTAGGAAAAAAAATCCTCACACAGTTCCTCATCTTTTTTCCCTTCAGATTGCTCTCTGCTGTCATTTCTTGATGTCAGCTGTCGGCAGTCTCTTCTGTGAAGCAGTTTACATGATTGGGCTGATAATCAACGTCTCAGGTGGCGTCCTTGCGCACTGAGGATGTGATTCTCCAGCCGTTTTTCCATTTGGTTTGCCCTTTGTCCTATTTTCTTTCAGGACAGGTATCCTTGCAGGCGGTTGACATTTCTTTTAGGGCATTGAAATAATCTATCGTGCCCTCTCACTCTAACCACAAAGCACTTGACACACTTTGAAATATTACAGGCTAAAATTGCTTGAATTTCCAGAAAAAGAACCATAATTTTTCGGTTGGTTCAACTGAAAACCATTTTTTTCTGACAGATGACACTGAGTGCACCTTCCACTGGGTGGAATAACTCTTTTAACAAAACAAGTTTAGTAATAATTCACAGGGAAACATGTGATTGTTTGTCCAAATGCACCCCTTTAAATAATGATTATTGAACACTCTTTAAAGACTTCTGAACAGAGGATTGATTCTTTATCATACTGTTTAATCCAAGACTTTATTCAACATCATCATAAAAGGGAAAAAACACTGAAAAATATTATTTTATAAAATTGAAAATAAAATCAGGCACTTCATACCAGCCATTGCTGTACAACAGGGTTTTCCATAAAGGCAATGTAAAATGTATAACTTAAAAAAAAAATCAAATCACTGTTATAAAACATAAAATAGGAACAACTTGTGCCACAGTTCTGATACACAATAAATACACACGTTAGATTTAACTACAAGGAAATCTGTGATGAAGCATCAGGGGGCTGATTGGTTCAAAGTTTGAGAGTTGTAATATGATATTTAATATTATATTACAGTTTTTTTTTCAATTGCTAAAACACATTTCCTGAAACATTAGACCAATTTAACCAAACACAATGTTCAAAATATAAACTAAATGTACAAAATACTTCACTCTTTAGTAAAAAGCTCACATTGAGGTTTCAATGAAGCTAACAAACACAACACACTGCACAACAAAACATGTGACACTCTTCACAAAATGGTTAGTAAAGAAAGGTACCCCCATAAAAAATAGAGTAAAATAGTTTCCTGGACTTTTTTTTTTATTTATTGTTACTGTAAACCCAGGTTCGCGTTCATGGCACTTCACCATCTTGTCTTTGTGCGGGTCAAGCCGGGGGACTTCATCCACAACACAGGCAATGTTCACCCTAGCCAGACAACAGGAAAAGAAATGATCCTGTGTGCTTGAGCCAGCCTTAAAAAAGACACAATTGAAATATCATCACAGGCCATGTTTATGACCTGCAACAGGTTTTGTCCATTGTATGGTTGTCTCTCGTAAACCTCCAGACGCCAAGCAGAAAAAAAATCTTCAATTAGATTCAGGAATAAAGAGCAAGGTGGAAGAACGCTTTGAAAAGCCACTCAGTTGTTTCAGAACTGCCCTCACATTCACTGCAGTTGATTTGCAACAAGTGTTTTCAGTTTTGATCAGTTCTGTATTAAAGGTGACTGATGTAATAGAACAGAGTTTGAGCTTTGCCTCTTTGTGATCACTTTTTGAATATTGTGCATTGTGAATGCCAGCTGGGTTTTAAAGTGAAAATGTGTCATGTGTTCTGCAAAGAGTAGACTTTGCAAATTGTGTGTTAGCTGCAAATTGGGCTTTAGGTTTAGACCAAAGAGTGACGTTTTTGAGAAAAGTTAAAGCAACTGATGGGCTGGTTTGGAGAATAGCACTTAGTTTTTTAGCATCTGGGAAAAACTTGAAGATAATATTATATTAATATTACTAATATTATAAATTTTAGAATATGAATATATTTCATATCGTTTTGAATATGAACAGATGCTACTGACATAATTACTGCTGAACGTGGTAAGTAGAACTCTGTCTAAATTTTGCTGAAGATGTGCCTCTGTTTAGTGAGGATTTCTCATCTGAATTTTTGTCCTGAAGTCCCACTCTGATCATATTTTTATGTTTTGTGAAAGAGTTCCCAGTGGTCTTTTATGATCTATGATTATGCCATAACAAGGCAAATCTAATTACCTGTTTCGGCAGGAGACCATTAGAAATTTACCTCTGAGTTGTCGGTGGGACTCTTGACGTGGAGTAAGCCTGCTTTATCTTCCCATAATCTCTTTGTTTACACTCTCTCCAGCTAGTTTACAGCCTCTCATACCCCCAAGCTAACACTGCAAAAAATAGTGAGCAATATCAGAGCTATCCAGCCCTACAGTTTTGATCCACATTCCAACTGAGGCAAGGAAAACAAAGAGGTGCATGGATCTATGTGTCTATAAGTGGATGCATCAGAATGGAGCAGAGCAGGGAGCTTGTAGCCCACCCATTGTAGCTTTTACATTACAAATACAATCCTTATCAACCATCATTTTTCAACTGCTCCTGATTCACCAGGATTTGAATAAAGAAAGACTCACAAATGCAATTTTAAGGCTAATTTTACTTTGATATGTCATTTATCGTGAGAAAAAGGTCACAAGAACATGCTAAAAAAACACAGAAAACACAAGTTTCACTGAAGTTGGTCTTTAAAATAACTAATCTTCATTCTTACGTTTTATCCAATTTCAAACAGTAGCGGGCTGTGCATTTTACTTTAAGTCAAGAAAAGGATTCAGATAAATCTTAAATCTAACTGCTGAGCTTTGGGTGCAGCCTTGCTTTGTGGGATTATGGAGTCCTTGGAAGACTGAAATCTTGAGTCTTGAGTCTGCGTCCTACAAACACAAGCAAAATGTTAGCATCAAAGCTTCAGAGCAGACGGTGAGTTGGTGACTCATTGTTTTGGCAATGCTTGGAAATGCTCTTAGCAGGAAGATCAAGTGAAAGAGAAAGTGTGCAAGATGGATATCTGTCTTTTGTGAGCAGCTTCTATTCTTCCACTGTGAGTGTGTCCAACTGTATGCACTCGTCACTAATCCCATTTAGCTCAAATCTGATCAGAAGGAGCCCAGTGGAGTTCCTATCACCCTGCTCTTTTCTTTTGTGGCTTCAGTCTTTCATCATGGAGATCTTACCTTTCTTTCCCACAGACTTTGGTCTGTTTTGACTCTCCCTGTGGTTGGGCATGTCCGTTTGAGTTAAATTACTGCCCCTTTGTGGATTTTCATTTGCGTACATTTGTCATTATTTTATTTATGCAGAGAACATGAGCCAAAGTTTTTGTGTTTGACTGCTGTACTTATGTGTAAAGAAATACACAATGACGTGAGCCCACCAGCACAGCGCACTCACTTCATCATTGGTTTTATCTCTGTGATTTGGCCCTTTCCTCCCTAATTTTCTATTTTCTTTTGCCACTGAGGCCACTGATGCGCGATTTGATCTCCTCATACAGGGGCGTAGAGAATCTGAATAAGTTGCTGCTCTGCAGAAAAGACGTTTCATCTCTTTCTGCACAATTGGGATGTGATAGGTAACTCCACAAGATAATCTTGCTGGTGTTTTGTCACAGAATGACAGCTAAGCACAATTCTTCCATATTTTTGCAAAGAGAAATATTTGGATTTGATTGTAGTTTGTGTGTGAGTTCCTTTCTCTGAGATGGCAAAGAAAGTTGATTTTCCTCACATATACCTTGGATTTCTCAGCAAGACTCCAGTTTGTGTTGTTAACTCCCACCATAACATCAGCATCCCTTGTAGCATCATGGTTGTTCAAGGACAGTTATGCAGGAAAAAAGGCTTAATCTAGGACACGAGCTGCATTGCATTAGCTAGGCCTGCCAAGCCTTATCCATTGATCTGCTTGGATTTGGGAAACTTTCTAACTTTAAATTTTGAGGAGTGTGACTGGTGCCTTACTGATCTGACAGATAAAAACAAAGATGAAAGAGCTGCATTTAGGCACAGGCCCGGGACAATAAGCAGAGACAAGCAGAAGGGGATTGATCTGCAGATAAAGAGATGAAGAAGAGGATGTAGGAGAGCGTGTGAGAGGCACCAGTCCACCCTCCAGTAATTCCGAAGGTCGTGAGCTATAATGTTAAAAACTAACAAATTACTGTGGAGTTACCATTAACGAATTCTATTAAAGAATCTGTCTTTTGTGCACTTGGCAAATGGAGTCATAGAAAGACACAAACATCGCACAGCATCCAGAGAATTTTCTTTTCAACCAATTTCAAATTGCATGAAAAATAAATGAGACATCTTGAGTAGAGCAAGCCCACCCCCACTTCCTATCACCCATTTCTGAGAGCTATCTGTTTACGCTCTCTCCTGTTAGAATATAGGCCCTCACACCTCCAAGCTAACAAAAGTGGTGCAACAAAAATGTTGAGCAATCCTGCACAAATGAGGAGAACAAAGACATACATGGATCTGTGTGTCTAAAAAGGAATGCATCGGAATGAAGCACAGCAGGGAGCTTGTGGCCCCCCCAGCGTATTTTTGACGACACAAACACAACATTGTTGTCATTCACTCCTATTGCACAACGATTTGAATCAAGAAATACTCACAAAAGCTATTTGAATCTTAATTTTCTTTTCTTTTCTTTTCTTAATTTTCTTCATCTATGTCAGAAAAATGTCTCAAGAGCATGTTAAAACACCAAAAACGCCACTTCCATCGAAGTGGGTCATTAAGGGTGATTATTTTTTTATGATTATTATTTATTATTATGTAATTATTGTCCTCAAATTCTCCTAAATTTCCCAAGGCCATGGTATATTGATTAAAATGATGAAAATAATTGATGGATTTGAAGTGGAAAGAGGACAAAAAACTTTGATTATGCCAAAAATACAAACAAAATATTTATCCAACAAAAAAAAAAAAAATGATGGGCTTCCAATTTTCTAAAACCTCATCCTTGTTCATGGAAGGAATGTTTCAGTCGAGATAAATTGTTAACCAACAAAACAAAGAGATTGAATCTAACTGTCAAGATAAAAGCGCTGTAAGAATTGTAATAGATCATCATCTCTTTAGGAGTTTAAATAAATACATGCAGAAAAGCTCCATGTTTAAGTACAATAAATGTTTGCTTGTTTTTTCTTGCATGAGGAATTGCAACAAACAGAACTTTGGATAATGAGGTCAATCTGTGTATGATATATACATTTGAAAGAAAAACAATCAAACATTCGCTGGTATGCTGATAAAAAATCTAAAGCAATTTAAAAAAGGTCATGTGGTGTGACGGGTTTATGTTTATTTATTTAGTTCTTTTAGAGGATGAGAGCAGACAAGATGCTGTCATCATTGCAGCCTATGGGAGCTTATGATTAATCATATTACAGTACAATATAATCATCACTACAACATTAGATTGCATAATTCTACAGATTATAGCTAGTGTAAATTGAGTTTTATCGTAAATATAACAAATTAAATACATTACTTTATTTAAAGTTTGTTTTTGAAGTGCCATTCAAGGTGGGTAAATGAACTTAAAAAAATCCATATATATATATATATATATATATATATATATATATTCTGACTGAGCATGTTATTCAGTAACTTAGGAAAAATTCCAGGATTGATCAGGATCAAACTGAAGAAGTGACTCATGGAGTTTGAGATGTGGATATTTCACGCTTTCACTCCAAAGACAGCCTTTGGAATGTTCTGGACTCATACCTCATCATTAAACACATTGCTGTTTTTGATTGTCAAGTTCTTAGAGCCAACAGTGTTTGAAAGTGGTGAAGAGGCGTCTGCAGGCAGAAAGGAACAGGTGGAGGAAGATTTCGGGTGTGATGTGGGGCTAAAGAGTGTCGTCAAGAATGAAAGGGAAGGAAGGAAGGAAACCATCAGAGGAACAGCTCATGGTAGATGTTTTGAAGATAAAAGCAGGGAAGAAAATGAAGAATGTTTGGACATGTTTAGAACAAGAACAGTAGTGATGACATTCATGGATGGAGGTTGGAGCTACTTGCATATCTATGCGTAAATGTGAGAGTTTTAAACATGGAAGCCTGAAACACACATATACTTATATAGCCTTTTAGTGGTCGCTTGAATGTGTGTTGCTGAGGCCGGTGTGAACATAGCTTTAAATGAAGGTGGCTATTTTGCTTTGGTACCCCTAAAGGGAGCACCTGAAACACAAAGAAGATGACTGCAATGTTTTATACAGCAAAAACGTCTTTCAGTTAGACATGCTTGTTCCTTTTGGTCATATTCACTAATGCATGCACACACCATAAATGCATTTTTCGTTTTTCATTTCCTCTCTGCACCACTCAAACTATTCCCTCCATACTTTCTAAGCTGACCTGGAAATGCATATTTACCAAAATACTCAGCCAATGATAAACTCGCCCCCCTCTTCTCAGCTCAGCGACCCATTCCAGCCCCCTCACCCTCGCTGACAGCCATTCAGTGCAGAGAATCTGTGGACTGCATCGCTCTGCTAGCAGGATAATCTCTGCCTCTCACACCCTGTTTTTGAATTAACTGCCCTCATTATCACATCCTCCCAGAAACTCTTCCTCACTTCTTCTTCTATCCTCTCTGTCCTCCTCCTGCGCTTCCGCTTCACCCTCCTCTTTTTTCATCCAGCTCTTCCTCTCTTCCTTTCCGGCTAACCCTCACAAAAGTAGGACAAGACAGGAAGGGAGGGGGGTTGTTTTTTTTTTTTTTTTTGTTCCCTTGCCTGAAGTTGAGAAATTTGAAATAGCAGCATGAGTGGCCACAGGCAAGAAAACGCATTTTGGTTTTAACCAAATCCCATCTATCGATCCATTCTTCCTTCCTCCTTTCCTTCTTCCTTCCTTCCTTCCTTCCTTCCTTCCTTCCTTCATTCTTCTTTCAATTCATCAGTCCATTCCTTCTTCCTTTTTTCCTTTCTCATGTTCTTTCTTCCTCTCATCTTTCCATCAGTCTAATCACCCATGCATCCATCCATCTCAAAGAAACCAATTTGAGTTGCATGTACCCAGGATCTTCTGGTTACCACCCAAAGCTGGTGACCATAGCAAATGACTATTGTGTTTCTGCTGTGAAGGAGGAGGAAGATGAAGATTATGCTCACTCCATAAGCCAAAGATGAGAGCTTGTTGTGTGAGACTTTGTCACAGAAGTATTGTGAGATGCAGGCATGACTCTGTCAATTGACCCCAGCTGCAAAACGACAATTTTTACTGATTCCATGCAGCTAACAACGTCAAGCCTTGTTGGCAGTATAACCTGTCCAAAAAAGAGTGAAAAACATGAGAAAAAAGTGGAGTACATCAGTTTTACCATGTAACATGACACCATTGTCAGATTTTAATCAACGTTTCAACCAATTACCATCTTTCCTTCACAACAGGACGCATTGATTCATGATGCGCACCATCAATAAATGGTCTATCTTCAAACTTAGATCATCTATATAAGGTGCATCGAACTATAAGGAACATTCGGCGAGAGAGAAGAGTCAGAGATAACCAGCTAGACTTTATTAACTGCATTTACAGTAATTCGTGAACTTGTTTGTAAAACGGTACACATTTGCAACATTAGAAACTTTAGCCGCATTAGCAAATTCACAATGCCTGTAACTTCCAACCTTGTTTGCAACACAAAACAGACTGATACTGCTAAAAACAAATGTTTGTGTGACTACACAAACTTCCAAACAAAAAAAAAAGCATAAAAAAGCAGTCATACACCATGTTAATTCTGTTAGCATATTAACAATAACATCCAAATTTGTTTGCAACTTGTAAACAAATCAGACTGACCTTTAGACAGAACCTGTACCACTCAAAACTGCTTCAACAGCAGTAAGCACAACCTGAATCAATCACATAAAAGGTATTATACAGATTATAAGGTGCACTGTCATTTTATGAAAAAAATGTTGCCTGTAAGTTAGCATTATTGTGCGAAAACTGCATATATATATATATATATATATGAAGGGGACATCTGTGGCTAAATCAAGCCATAATCTACATTTTTGAGACAGTTAATATTTCTCTTTACTTGCCTCAGACAGTTTAGCTTAGCAAAAGTTTAGGTCTTTTACATGCATTTATAGAAACTAGTGATTGGCTGTAGAAAGAAATTCCAGTGAAGGGCAGTGAAACTTTGAAACTCCCAAAAAGTATAAGCATGCCACAGCACTGACAGCTGTTGAAAAAGCAAAAGCAAAACAGAAGAGTTTTGTGCATTTTTTAGGTAGTGCGCAAACAGCTCCACACAGACACACAGCTCTACCCCTCATGACAACTCCCCAACAGGATAGATCATTCCAACAGAAATGGATGGACAGACATTTGATGCCAGGCAGCAGCGAGCGGGGAATGCGGGTTCACCTGAAAGAAACACAAAAACTTTGCAGGAGGAGAGAAAAGTCCGCGATAAAAACCCGAAGTGCTTTCATTATTAGCTGTCAGATGCCAGTATAAGATATAGACTGGTCTTGGGGTGCTGGGTCAAGACTCCAATCTATAGTCGCAGCCAAAGCGGGTGGGGTGCCGCAGGAAAAACAATCCTGGGCTGACATGTCCGTGATGGAAAGAATCTGTGCTGCACTAAAGCTCATAAACAGAGACATGTAGGTTGAATAAAACACACCTGTGTGTGTCCAGCTGGAGAACATCAATGTTGAGCTGACATCTCTACCCTCTGTCAGGAAGGAGGACATAAGCAGTGAAGGCAGAACTCACTTGCAACAAATAACTTGTGGCTAACTCTTCTTCAGCTCATCAAATCTAAAATCACACTTTCACACACCATCTACACAAATCAAGAGGATTTATTCGAAGAGGCTCAGCATGGCATTGTTCTCAGGCCACAAGGGCTTCTCTTTCATCTGTGGGCTAATGACGAACCCCCTCGCACTATTCGCTGGGCCTGCTTAATGAGACGTGGGGGAAGCGACATGAGGGAGGGAGAGGCAAGTTGACCTGTCCTTTATTGAGAATAATGGAGCCAAAATGGCTCCCATCGGCTCCAATATTTCCCAGGTGGCTGTTCATTTATTACTGGACCTGCAATTCCTGAGAGAAGCATAATATAGATGGACAATAACTTTCCCCTCCCATTAATGGCCACTCAGCTAAAGCTGAAATATCTGCAAGAAGAGTGGCAGCACAAGAAGCCTTTTATATCACGCAGGGAGCTCTGTGCTTTTCTCTTCAGCTTCTCAGAGATGCTGCAGCTGGAATAATCAGGCTTACAGTGCACATTCACATTCAGATTAAATTAGCTGGAGATGAGTTGTGATATCATTTGTCCATTTTTAGGTCCGAACTGTATTGTTTCCATCCAAAACCACAGTATAATCCCTCAGAACTTTTCTCTCCGTTTGGATTCACAGCATTTGTCGTCTCTACTGAGTCAGAAACATGCAAACCACATCCATTGCTCTGACCTAGAAAAGAGTTTCAAAAAGAGACCAAATGCACAACCAAAGTTGTTTACTTTACAGCACTTTTGCACATATAGTAGATACTCAAAATAAATGGGTCCAACACTGACAGCAGTGGATTTTTCTTTCATGTTCCACCTCTGGGCCAAGTCAGCTTTACAACATGTTATTCCTCCAAGGAATCAGTGTTTTGAAGAAATTGATGTCCAGCAAGGAGTCCCTTTGCACTGTAAGTTAACCAAAGCTGAACAGTAAACACCCTCTGTGTCGCCTTCGGACCCAAATGTCTCGACTTTGACTGGAGGGGAATACTTTGAGAAGCAAGAATCCTCCTACTCTCAGGAATTCATGGTGGCTTTGGCCCCAGCAGGAAGCGGTACGCTGGGATCACTGCGCAGCGGCCATTGAGTTGTTTTAGCCCTCAAGCTTCCCCTGTCAGAGAATAACAGCTCAATAGTTTTCTATTGCTTTTAAGCATTGTGCACTGTGTAGACAGATCATTGTACAACTGGGAGTAAAATGCATGTTGCTGCCCTGGAGACAGATTTTCATAAGTTACTGCAGGAACTCCCAGGAAAGCATCCAGCGGAAATATGAATGCCTTTCAATATGAGCCGCATTTGTCTCCAAAACTTTATGGCAATGTTCTTTTCTTGCACATTTTCAGGAAACAGGGAGAGGAATTTTGACAGTAGCTAACTGTAAAGACAATCCAGATTTTACCTAAAGCTGCTTTTAAGTTACTATTAAACGATGAAGAGGTCTTTTTTTCACCAAACCGTACTAAAAGCACGCATAAAAACCAATGAGTTCATTATGACCACAGAGCAGCAGCGAGGAACCGAACCTTTTTGCCTGATAAGGGTCTGTTAGATATGAGAGGTTCTTTAATAAAGAGCTCAGTGCTGGCGTCCAGTGATCACTGATAACGTTTGATATGAGGAATCAGCGCCCTCAGGCTTGGCATATGCACTAATCCTCATGGAAAGATAACACATAGAAGCCTTTAATGTGACACAAGAATATATCCACACATGACAGCACCTACAGCTGCATGTGCACACACTGCAAATGTATTTACATACATATAAACCTCTGATATCCCACATGAACACACGCACGGTCTGGACAGTGTGGTGTCAGATATGAGACATCGGGTTATCTGTAAAAAGATCTTTTATCTTTTTTTTTTTTCCATCACCTTTCTAAAGCGCAGATCTAGCTGTTGACATCTTCCTCTACATTTGCAGTTCCATCATTTCCAGCTGAGACCATTTCAATGAAAGGTATGTTTTTACGTTTTTTACGCTTCCCTCCTGCTGCTGCAGCTCATCTTCTTTTCATCTTCAGAGGGGAGTGAGCCCTCAAACATGCAGACGACTAAGCTGCACAATTCTATAAACAACAGCCACGCCCCAGCAGGCACGCGCTAACCATCATCACTGATGATGATTAGTGATCAGTGGCCTTTATTGATTTTGCAGTAATCAATCTCCACTTTGATTGGTCCCTGTATTCAAAGAAAGCAGGAGACACGCAGTCCTCCCCGTCCACTGATCGCTAATGCACCACCGCCGAATAAATAACTTCTCTAAATCTGAATTAAGATGAGAGCATCTACAAAAACTCTGTCTTCCAAACAGGTGTACACTGCACATACCTGTGCAAGAATATCAATCATACGCACAGATGTGTGAACAATTATTTACCGTAAACAATCCAGAGTGGTGGAAAAAACAAAAGAGGAGACAGATGGGAAGAAAAGGGCAACAGAGAGGCAAACAGAAACGGCACAGAAAGAAACAGCGTGGACTCATGCAAATTTATGTTGAACGGTTTTGAAAAACAAAAGAAAGTTGCATAAACACTTAAAATCTGCCATTATCGCTGAGAGTCTCACAAAGGGACGGTATAACACTGATTGTACTTAAAAGGTTTCCAAAAAAAAATATTTTCAAAAACGTTTCAAAAAGAAAACTAAGATTGAAAATGCATTTGATTATTTCTTTACTCTAATCATTGTAAATCAGGAACAGACAAAACAATACAGTGGGAAAAAGCTTGTAGCAGTGATGTAGAAGCTAGCTCCCTGCTCCTGTCCATTCTGATTCATCCACTTGCAGACAAATAGATCCATGTATTGCCTTTGTTTTCCTCTTCTGAGCTGGAATCTGGATCAAAACTGTACAGCTAAATAACTCCAATATTGCTCCCCATTTTTGCTGCACCGCTAATGTTAACATGGGGTTGTGAGGGGCTGTAAGCTAGCAGGAGAGTGTGTAAACAGATGGATGATGGGAAATAGAGGTGGGCTTACTCCGCGCCAATGAACTCCAGATGTTCTGCAGAAAACTGTTTGATTGTGGAGATTACATCTATTTATTTTTATTTCCTTCACTTTGTTGGTCATCCTGTGGCACACTTACTTCCAACCATCATCATGTCTACATCAAACTGGATTTTTTTTTTGTTTGCTATTAACTATCTGAAGTTTTTAGTGAGTAAATAAGCAAGATTTAAATATTCCCAAACCCATAATGGGCAGGCCGCTCTGTCTTTACCTTGCAACCCATTTAGTGAAAGATGAAATGAAAAACATGTTTATTCATTGAGTCATCAGATAAAAATACCTTCAATTAGCTGATTTATGCAGTGTTTCCATATTTTGTCTTCAGTAAGGTTGGTGTTCAGGTGCAGCAAGAGTCAGACGAGTGGCTGGAGAGGGAAAAAAAAGAGGCAGCTCATTAGGAGACATGCAGGCAGAGAAAAATCTGAATTCCATTTCTGTTCTGCAATTAACAAATAGTTTAATAAGAAAGAGACACATGGCTCTGCCGGTGCAGTGGCAATTAGGAAGCGGAAGCAGACTTAGTTGTTCTTGACTGCTTCAGCGGGAGCAGAGAGCGGTCATGACGTTCCACTTATTGAATTCCTGTCTCTTTGCATCTTTCTTCATTTTTTTTTCACATGCTTTGCACTATGTTTACTGTTCCAGCTCTATAAATACCCCTCTTGCTGAAACTTTCCCATTAGCTCACAGCAGCCAATGTTCACCTTGTCATAAATAAAGCAGAGAAAATATTGCAAAGGCTCAACAGAACACCCCCCTCCCCCCCACTAATCCATTTCAGATGAATGTGCTGGACTTGTGTGATTTACTTCAAAACCCGAAGAAAAACAGAATAAAGACCTAAAGTTGAAGTCAATTAAGTCACGTTTTGAAAATTTGTTTGTTGTTTTATTCCATGAAAAAAGTATATTTACCAACACTGATAAAGCAGCTTTGAGGAGCACTACAGTACACAATCTCAAAGACAGTCAAATATTCAAAGAAAGTCACAAAATACAATTCATGTTTTTGCTGTGTGGAAAAAACGTAATCATGACAAGGTTTGCACACGAGCACATTACAAAATATATAAATATTCTGGTGCAAAGTTTCTGATGAAAAAGTCTCATTTAAGTTCAATAGCTTATGATAGTGATCGTTTGGCTTTTGGATTGTTATTTTTCATATTTAATATTCTGTAATTCAATCTCAAAGTGTTCTGATTTTCTGAACTGCAGCCCACAGTTTTCGTTAAGCTTGAATTACATAATCAAAGAACAGCTATTTCCCCAAGAACTGAAAAATGAAATGCAAGTCTAACATTTTTGAGCATTTTCTGTTGGAAAATTAGTTTTACTGTTGTGCAAAAGCGTTTATTTACCTTCATGAAACATAGGAAGAATGTAGTATACCAGTATTATCGGTATTAACATATAAACAATTATTCGGATAACCATAGCAATGAAGAACATGCTAACAAGTCAACTAAACTCTTTATATCACTCCAGATCACTAAATACGTTGAAACCGTCAGCCTCTGTGTCACTATTCTGCCCAGCACCGCTTGAGCTGCTGCTTTTTCTTCTTCTTCTGCTTTTTCTCCTTCTTCTCCTCCTCCTCTTCCTCTTCCTCCTCCTCCTTCTCCTCCTCCTCCTCCTCCTCCTCCTTCTTCTTCTTCTTCTTCTTCTGCTTCTTTTTCTTCTTCTGCATTGATGTCAGTAGCAAATACTGATGCACTTACCTACATTGCCCTCAAGTGGTTTTTGGCACTTTAAAAAACAAAATCCCATATAAGTCACACCTGAGTATAAGTTGCTCCGCTGGCCAAACTATGCAAAACAATGTGACCTATACTTCAAAAAAATATGGGAATATAATGTTTCTGATTCTTCTTTTGAGACTGTAAATCCAAGCAAGACTCTGTTTGTTGCCTGTAAGTACTGCTAAAAAACAAGTTGCTGTTTTTTCAAGTCAGTTAAAATAAAAGTCAATTTAATTGATACGTCCAAATTAAAATAAGACAGCAGGAAATATTCGTTAAAATATATTCAGACAAGTTTAATCAATCTTCCAAGAATGTAAGACTTCCATTGTGTGAACCACAGGTGAGCAGGACCAGTGTGCCTTCCCTCACAGTCTGTATGTGAAAGCAGGTAGTACCTGTGTGTGGGTGTGTGTGTGTGTTGACTGTAAGACGACATTTTGTGAGGTCTGTGTTTGAGATAAGTAGTGACTCGTGCTGGTGGAGAAATCAACGCAACTCTTACGACTTTTTTCAGTCCCTCTATACACATGCTTGCACGTGCATGCACACACACGCACAGTTTCTGGTTTGTTGTGTTGATAAGCAGCTCTCCAGGACAGCACAGCCTGAGCTGAGCATAAAAACTAAACAGACAACCCAGAGGCTCATCAGTGAACAAACACTCAGAATTCCTGATTGTAGCATCTAGTTTGCATCACAACCACTTGCATGCAAACTGATTTTTTTCTTGATAAAATATTGCCTCAGGCTGCAATTATCATTTAGTTCTCACATGGTTCTGCGATTTACAGTTCACTCCCCTGGGATCGGCACTGTAGCTGTTATTCTTTCTGCTGTCTTCTTAAGCCTTTCCACTTGTCATGGAGGCGGTCGACTCAGCAGAGGGAAATATATTGTTCGGATTCACTGCAGACGTTGAGCTCATCTCCTGAATTTTATGTACATAAGGCAGCATTTTGTCTGCCATCACTGTTCATAATGAAGTGTTTTCATTAAGTTTCTGTAGTGTGCAACTTTCAAATTACATCCCAAATGTGGCACATTGACTGAAACTCAAGCTGCATAATAACATCATTTCATTGATGGGTTAGGTTAACATTTTTTTCTGTCAATTCAAAAAATGTAACTTGTAAATTGTATATAATCATAAACAAAGATAAAGTAAGTGTGTTGCCCTTCTTGTGAAGGATGTAGATGACTGTCTTCTGGACATCTGTCAAGTCAGCAGTCTTCCCCATGACTGTGTCACCTGCTGAACCTTGGCAGAAAGACTGCTTTTTCCATGAGCGGACACACACAGACACACTGCCGAGGCAGGCTATAGGTTAGTTGGTGTCATCCACAAGGAGCGAAAGGTGGTGCCTCAGAGATCGAGTCGTTTTACTTCCGGGTGTGAAAAGAGTCCAAAAAATAACTCCTATTTCATAAATTATTTATTCTTTAGTGCACCAAAGGTAATATAAGATCATATGCATGGATATTGCTTCTATAAAAAGCTGAAGAAAAACATGACCCACACCAAACCCACAGCACCCATACAGATACACAGAGATTATTTCTAAAAAAAAATTTTAAAAATCACTTCTATGTAAATAAAAAAGCCTGCGTATTCATATGGCAGTCCACGTCAGAGGACCCCCCCCACCCCCACCCACCCACCCAAATCTTGAGAGAACTCTTTGGTTTCAGACTCACAGAATCTGTGATCTAGAACCATTTTCTACATTGATCATATTCCAAAATAGAATGGCTCCCCAATTGGGTTATAAATAGAAAACCTTCTAAATGCTGCTTTGTCTCATATGTTTTTTCATTTAACAAGCACACGCAGGCATCACCAAATAAATTATTGAAGAGTCTGGCTGTGCTTATCCTCCATCTGAGTCAAAGGCAAAGCACTGTTGTGTCCTCCAGCTTTAAAAAGTGAGTCTGGAGACATGCAGAGTTCTGAGTCTCATGTCAGAATCAAAATATAAATTAGAAAATACTCTGGATGTCCTCCTGCTTTTAACAACCTCTCCTTGTCTGAGCTGATCAGTTTATCCTCCCTCCTCTCTGTCTTGTTCCCTCCATCAATTCTCTTTCTGCTGCAGACTTTAGATTTGGTGTTGAGGGGGTCAGCTTTCTGCTTGATTGTCTGATAAGCTGTCTGGTCTGGCTTTTTAAAAAGGCGACAGGCTGGAATGAGGAAGCTCTCACACTTGTCAGAGTGGTAATGAGTGTGTGTGTGTGTGGGGGGGCTGCTCCAATGTGATGTGGGATTTATTCATTTATTTAGATTTTGTTGCTCCAATTTTCTCTTTAATTCTTTGTTTTTTAAGTATATACAATGACAAGACTTTCTGTTTTATGTCTCAGAGATGCATTGCCACACATGGAGGCAGGGAGAGTAAGCAGAAGCTTACATTAAATCATCTTGGATTCGTGGAGGAGGGGGGTTTGTGACTGTTTGGGTGGTGGTGGGGGGGCTGCAACAGCAGCAGCAGCACTAAACAAGGCCAACAGTCTGCTGTTATGGACAGTAAATAGAGCAGAGCAGTACCTGTAAATAACTAACAACAGAGTCTCATAAATCCTCTGTGCGTGTACAAAAAAAGTGCTTTTCAAAGTAAGAGTCTCCATACATTTGTGTGTATTTGGTTAACACACTATCAGCTATGTTCAGCCTCTCCCTGACCTTTGCAGCCTGAGCTCCTCCTGTGTGTAGTCTCAGGTCAGCGTGGACATGTGTGCGCACAGTTGATGCTGGCAACTTACCCGATGGCCTGACCGGGTTCGGCGTCCCCGCTGGCACGGAAATCAGAGGATGGCCACAAGACAAGCTGGCAATTGCTGTCTGTCGGTACAGGATATTTGCTGGTGGGGGTGTCTCGTGTGGAGAAAATTGCAAACAGTCTGCAATTTTTTATTTTTATTTTTTTAAGCTCAATATTTTTTGTAGCTCTCAAGGTCATAAAAGGATAAAGCTACTACTGGAGAAAAAAATCTGTTCAGATAAGGCAGAAACACAAGCAAATGCTTTTGTTTTGGTTTTTTTTGTTTGCCAATAATAATGTTTTGCAGAGTGAAATGACTGGCCGTACAGGAGAATATATGAAAAGTGATAATGCTAAAAAATATATTTTATGGCTAAGCGACAAGCAGTTCTAAATAATAATAACATTAAGGAAAAAAAATAACTACCATATTTTCAGCACTGTAGGGGGCATTGGATTATAAAATACACCGTCAGTGAATGGTCTATTTTCAAACTTACATCATAAATGTGACAAACCAAACTATAAGACTCATTAAACGAGATAAAAGATTCAGAGATGAATCTGACAGTCGGTCAGACGTTATTAACTGCATTCACAGTAATTCCAGTTCTTGTTTGTAACCTGCTACATGTTAGTCACATAACTGCAATACTTACAACTCCAAACTCTCATTCCAACACTGCTACGCATCAGCCATGTTAGCATATTTACAATGACACACAAACTTTTAAGAAACATGTCAAAAAAAAAAAAGATAAACATTTTAACAAGGCGTGTGGAAAATAATGTATGTTAGTTTCATTGAACTCGTACTGAATAATTTCTATTTCAATGCTTTGATCAGCCTATTTCAACAGCTAGATGTTTGCTGTTTGATTTGACTTTATACAATATTGAGCAAAATATGAAACAATGCATCATTTCAATGTTATATATTATTTATTTTATTACAGTACATTCAAAAGAAAAGTTAGCAAAATAACAGGAATACATTCTCTAATTACATAGTATTAGAATAGCTTCGAATGTAATGCAACTCAGTGTGACTCTAACACCTCCGGCAAGAATCCAATATTGGCCTGATTTACCTCATATGTTCAGAAAATGCTTTGCATGTTGTAACGAGGGCATAAATACTCTTTCCTGCATATACGGTGGGAAACACATTTGTACCAGACTTTGTCAAGCAGAGAAGGTTAAAGGTCTCAGTTAAGTGTGGACTTACCATAAACCGCATGAGTATAGTTGGTGGTTTTTAAAGAAAGTTTTAGGAAAAGAAAAGCAGTAAATTGAAGGCCAGGCAACAAGTGTCTCAGCTATCAATGTTCAATCATTTCCTTGGAGCATGATTCATCATGGCTTGAGGCCACTTAACTGGCACAGTGGGGTTGCTATGGCGACAGTGTCAGTGAGAGAACCTGCGGCTGGTGATACAGAAGCATTTATCACCTGCCGGGGGTGCGGGGTTGTGCATGGCGGCCCACCCGCCCACACACGGACACTCATAAGCTGATTCTTAGTGGAATATTTTACAAACCGAGTATTGATGGGAGTCAAAGCGGCACATGTGATAGGTGGCGCTGGTTAGGAGTTTGTTGCTAACCTTAGACTATGACAAACACTGATGTGTTTTTCTTTACATCCTAAAATTATTAGGGTATTTTTTTTATTATTCTTAGCCTCATTTCTTTGTTGTATGCATCGCTTTTGGGTTCGGAGATGTAAGCAAGTTGTCGAAAGACTTTAACAAGAGACGCTGGAGCAGGTGCGTCTGCTCCTTTCGCTTCTTGAAGTTCAAACTGAAGTCTTTGACGGCTGCGTTGTAAACAAAAGCTGCACACAGCCGTAAGTGTTTCTGTGGCCTCAGCCGCTTTATGAGCATCTCTGTACCGAACATGCAGAAAGCACAAGTTTGGATCCCGCTGTTGCAAACATCTATGGAGAACTCTTTTTACCAACAATTTAATTCAAAAACAAAAGACAAACACAACTTGGTTGAATGTGTTTGCAGCTCACTCACATCCTGACTGAAGCGGCTGCAGTGTTGATGCGTTTGCTTTGCAGGTGAGCTGATTGCATCAATATGTTGTAAATTTTTCATCCAAATTATGCATGGCCGCCACAGCAGCCACCCTGATGTTACACGGTGCAAAGGTCACAGCAAAGCAGTTCAGACATTTAATTATTTATTGTCTCTTCCAACATGCTGCCTAATATAGTGGGTTCTCGTCCCTGTTCTCTACTTCATAACTTCATGCTTTGTGGTTTTGCCAAATGCTAAACTTGCAATGTACAAAACTCCAGAAAAACAAAGCAAGTGAAACATGTTTACAAAAACACAAATTACTGCAGAGCATTTGGAAAATGACGTCTGTGTGGAAATATATTGTGCCATAATGTCATTAACATAAAGTTAAATATGAAAATATCTGAATTAGCATTCCTTTGACTTGATGTCTATGCTCCACTGGCTCTTTAACTTAACCATGAGGTTTTATAAAAACGTTATGAAGCATTTGCAGTGATGACTCAAGTATTTAATTCAATACAGTGGATGCACTTTTTCTGGAAACAGCTTAGAATATTTCACACTTGTTAGGGCTGTTTTCCATCACTGGTCTTTTACTTGCACAAGCTTTTATTTTAATAAAATGTATTCAGAGGTGTTGTCATACACCGTGGATTTTTTTTTTTTATCTTGCATTGTGTTTTTGAAAATCCTTTTGCTTGTAGATGTACTGACTCTTTTTTTTTGGTTTAATTTTTTTTTTTTCTGGTTCTGTCATTAAAGGATAGAGAAGTGAACATGTTTTCCATCAGTTCCAGTAGCCACTGGATTAAATAGTGTTTGAAGAAGGCCAGTAACATAATATGTTGCAAAATTTATTGACTGTCAATGAAAGCTGCTTACTTTAAAGAGCCCTTGGGTGGACTCATAAGAACATTTCACCAATAGCAGTTCTTTAGGCTTAGAAAAGTGTGAAAATGTTCATGTCTGTCTGAGAAAAGTGTAGAAAGGATGCAGTGAGGAGTTTTACTGTCCTAAGACATGTAGGTGGAAGTGCTTCCCTACCCCTACAGCTTCTCCCTATCCCTACATTTATCACTCCAAGTAAAGAGACAAGGAAGAAAGTAGTGTCTTTAAATTTGGATGTTACTTCTGCTCAATGACGTCATAAATAGTCGCTGGTCATCTATGTTAGCGCGTAGCTGCCAGCGCTCGGAAAATACATAACATCGGTTTTATAACTTTAAAAAGTCAACAACAAAAACTCAGTACTTACATTTAAATGTAAACTTCAGTGCTTCAGAGCACACCCATGTTGGCGGAGGGGTAGCCAACCTCAAGTCACAACAGCTTTTCCTTAACAAAAACCCTTTGAGACACGACTCCAGCTTCAAATGTCCCCACAGGAGCAACAAGGAGGAGCCAGAGGGGTAGGGAAGCAATTCAGATTCGGCCCTGGAATCATACTTTACAGATTTCACCGATTGCAGGTTATCTTTGGAATGCAAGTCCCACAATAAATGGGGGAACACAGTACATAAAAAATGTCAAGACAAGTTCTCAAACTATCGGATAGTGTGTTTGTGTGAAGACTCATGTTTAGTGTTTTCTGTAAACACGAGAGAGAATAGAATGGAACTGAGGTCATAGCAGTATCCCTTGTACATTATGGAGTTTCATAACTCTCTGTTCTGCTCAGAAGGAACTTCTCTAAAAAAATCTGGAGTAGAAGGAGATGTTTATGTGAACAGGGTAAAAAATACTTTACTTTGTTCGTATCTTGCACTCATGAATAGATTATTCCACTGCAGAAAACAGACGTAGTGCAATTATTTTCCTTAAAGCACAGTGTTAAATGTTGGCGCTCTAAAGCTGCCTTTCAAGCAACAACAGACAGCAGCACAAAGACAAGATCTGCTGCCGAGCAGCTGGACAGCAAGCAACAGGACCAGAAAGGTGTGGAGGAAGAGACAAACCACCAACACATTACAGTGTCTGATTTATCTCTCAGTCAGTGGCTTGCTTGAAAACAGCGTGTGCGTGGCATGTGCCTGATTAAGCAGTGGTCAGTTGTTCAGCAGTGCTGGAGGGATGGGAGTGGAATGAAAGGACAACAAGGCAGAAAACCACATACAGAGGAGAGATTGTGTTCGTTTTATCCATGTTTGCTCAGTTTAGCGCCAAGCAAATATTAGCCTGAGTGCTCTTGCAGCAGCCTTTTTTCTCTGACGGGCTCCGACCCCCATCATGCACTGGAGCCCAAAAGACAACAAGACAGCAGGAGATGGGCAGGAACAGGAAGATTTGGACAGTTGTCAGGAAAAAATTATATCACAGAAAAGGGAGGGACAAAAGCACTATTTTTCATTTAAAAAATCTCAAAGCTAACAAGGAAGTAGTTTAAACAAATATAATTTATAAACATATACTGTATTTTCCACATTATAAGGTACCGTTGAAAGCCTAATTTTTAGCAAAAAAGTGTGTCTTATAATCTGGACTGCCTTGAAAAATGTATTATTCTGGTGCAAACAAAGCTGGGAGTTATTGTCACAGTTAATGTTTGTTTTAGTGGAATGAGTCTGTTATTTTTTTGACGTGTTGCAAACAAGGTTGGAAATTACAGGTATTCTGAATATGCAAATGTAGCTAAGGCTCCTAACGTGGCTAAAGTGTAACATCTTACAAGTGCTAATTGCTGTGAACACAGCAAATAAAGTTTGACTCAGTGACAGATTTATTTTTGACATTTTTTATGACATAAGTTCGGTAATACACAATTCTCTGAGCGTGCACCTTATAATCTAGTGCATCCTATAGGGCAGAAAACATGGTAGTCCCATATTCATGGGATCAATGTTGATATTTTAGAATACGTTCCTTAAGTGTAAATATATATAAATATATATAAAATATAAATATATATAAAATATTATTATTACAAATTACAAAGTCAAATAGAAAGTCCTGGAAGGGAAGAGATGTGGGCAATAGTTGTGATCGAAATATTTAACGTTGTTGAGTTTTAAGATGGTTTTGGTTCTGAAACTATCAATACTTGTTTGAGAAAATATAAGAAAACCTGTCGTAATCGCTGACAGCTCTTTGCTGCCTGTGGAGAAACGTGTCACCATAGAAACGGCAACAATGGAGAAAAAGTTGGTGGCTTTTTGTGGTGCTGAGATGTAATTTCAACACATTACATGCTTCCACCTTGTAAGCTGGTGTAAAGAGGTCGTGTTTCAGAGGGAGCGGGCTGTGCAGGGCTGGGGGGATGCACAGAGGCAGAGGCTGTGGGAGCAGAAAGTGGAGACGGATGAAAACAATCCCGATGCAAAACAATTCGCTCTTCATTTTGTCCGAAGGTCACAGTCATTCCCTTCAACTGCAGCCAGCTGCCTGCCTCGCTCCAGCTCAGCAGAAGACCACCAGCGCGCTCATGCATGCACACACACCAACCCTCACATCAAGAAGAGAAAGAAGGGGATATTTCCCTATTTCAGTTCTTCATGTCTCATCCTCTTCTGTGTCTGTGCTCTGTTCTACATGTTAAACGTTACTTCCTGAACAGAGCTGACCCCTCTCTTGTATTTTTGTCATGTTCAGTGCAGCAAATGTCATTCAACGTTCTGAATAAGGATCAAGATAATGTGTAGTTGCTATAAAGATTATTTCTGATGTGCCTCATTCCAAAAATGTGTCCTGACTTCACCATTCAGTTTCAAAGGCCACACCTGTCATTAGACAGACACTGCATAGAACTGCTGTTTGTAAGGAAGGCCTGTGTCAAACCAAGATGTTCCCTTCATATACTCTTTATTTATTATCTACTTTAAAATTAGAACCAAAAAACCTCTTAGCAATGCAGGACTGTATCTCCACACCTTTTTCATTTGACTTGGTGGAAACTGTTAGATTGCTTTTATCATTTTTATTTTGATCATTTATACTATATGCAGGCAGTATTTCTCATTTACCTGTTATTTTTTTAAACTGTTTTTGGTAAATACATGTTTCACGTTTGCAAGGTTGTCTGAGCTGAAATCCCTGTGTCAGACTTTGATGCTTTCACTTAACAAATAAGTGACAAAGAAATTTTTCTAATTTTAAATCTCCATCAGCCACAGGTCTAAGTCAGCGTGATTCCCACCTTTTAATAATCTGCTAACTAATAAGTGCTAATTACACCTCTACTCTTTGAAATCTGTAAAGATGTGGAAGGTGTTTAGTTTGCTTCCTGGTTTTCTGTTTTGGAAAACTGCACGATGCATTAAATTTTCTATTTATTGCTTAACATTTCTCAACCTTACTTATTTTTGAAACAGTTTGGTCACATTTTTACTAGGTCTATAATAGCAAAACAAGCAAACATATACAAATTTGAGCTGTCTTTTTCATTTATTTTATTATATCTTGTGGTGGAAAATTGTAGATCCGATGAAATAAAGAAATGTTCGTCAAGTAATTTTAAGAGTATTTATTCAACAAAGAAAAAGAAGCATCCTGAGGAAAGCATGAAGAGGCAGTGGCCCTTTTTACAGTGACACAAACAAACTAATCAGAAACTGAAGATAGGGACGTAAGGATTCATTTCTAGCATGGACAAGACGTTCTGACAAAGTCAAAATGTTGTGAACACCAAAATCAAAATGTGCTGACAAAGAGAAAAGAAATCTTGAACTATCTGAGATGCAAAATGTGCACAAAGATCAATCTGCGTAGATGTCAAGACATTACAATTAAGAATAAGGCCAAAATGTATGATTTCCATCATAATCTCACTCTTGCACATTTGTGCACGCTTGTATTCTTTTCTAAGTCGAACTTTGTGTAGTCAAAGTGCTTTTAGGGACATTTTGGTAATTCAAAAACATTTTTCTTTTCATTTTTTTATCTTGATAGCTGAATTCAAATTTATGGTTTGAGGCTAAATTTTAACTCATAAAAATATGCTGACTTAATTAAAATTTGATATGAAGATGCTTGATCATGTCTTACCACAAAATGAACTCAAACTGTGTCATAAAGGATTATTTTTGCACAAAACTGAGCTTCTGCATAACATTCTAGGTCTCAACCATCTCATTTCACCGTTTACTGACTAGATTTAAGCTGCCAGGCGGGAATAATCTCCAAACCTGCTTTGTTTTGACTTGATGCTCTCACCTCCGTCAGTCATGGGCTCTCTGGTTATCGCTTCCCTCTCCCAGACCATTCAGAAGAGCTTACAGATCAATAGCTTTCTACCAAAGGCATGTTAGTGACTCCAGTCGACTCAGTAATGAGCCTCAGAGGAGGGAAAGAGCTTCAATGAAGGCAGACAGATTAGTAAAATGAAGTTGGAGACGGTGTGAGACAGATTATCAGTGTGGATATTTTATGGTGAGTCAGTTTATGGAGAGAAATGTAAAAACATGTTTGTTGTAAAGCAAAACCAAAATAAAGAAAATTCCCAGATTGCCACTTTTTGAAAGTGTGAACCTCTGGATCCTGCTGCTGCAGTTGAGGCCTTTTCCGATTGTTTTATATAAAATGTCATGGCTGTCGTCAGCTGTTGCTTTGTCAAGAGGACGGAAGCAAGAATAATGAGGTTTTGTGACAGATACGGGGATTATTGCGGTATCTTAGAATCTGTCGGAGGATTTAGGATGCTGCTAAATGCAAAGCTAATTGAAAAAAGAAAAGATTAAATTAATCCAAGGGCATAGTGACAGTGTAAGCCTCTTTGTCCCAAACTATTTCACCCAAACAGACAAAAAGCACCTGTGTCTGCTCCTGCATAATGAAGGGAACTGAGGATGGAGCGATAGTCTGGTTTGGCGCATATTTTGGAAATATTTCAATGTGTTTACATGTGTTGCAGGAACAAAATATCCCTGTCAGTCACTTCTTCAGGTAGAGCGGTACAAGTATCTGGGCATTCTGTTCATAGGTGAGGTGGAGCGTGACATTCACCACTGGACCGGTGCAGCACCTGTGGTCATACTAACCTTGTACCAGTCCGTTGTGGTAAGGAAAGACCTGAAACAGATGAAAGAGCTTTCAATTTAGCCGTCCACCTGCGGACATGAGCTGTGGGTTGTGTTAAGGTGGGGAAGACCACAGATAAAGTGTTAGAAATGGCCTTCCTCTGCAGCTTGCCTGGGGTTTCACTTAGAGAGAGTGGGTGAAAAGCTTGGCCATCCAGGAGGAAATATGAGTAGAATCCCTACTTCTCCACATTAAGAGGAACCAGTTCAGATGGTATGGACATCTGACTGCAGGAGAGGGAGTGGATGTAAAATAAAAGTGTGCAGAACTTTGACTCCCCAACTGCGTCTTCATTCTGGTTAGCTTTGGGTTATTCTTGGGTATTTTTTCAGAATTTTTCTTGGCCTGGATAATATTCCAAAGCATATCTGCAGATTTTTCAATAGTTGCAGTTCTTTTTCCTTACACTACTGGAGTGTTTTAGTAGCTACAAGCATATAGGGCAGTGCAAAGATGAAACCCTTTAACACCAGAGATGTGGCCGGCGACACTTAAATAACACGCATTCTTTGACATGTCCTAACTCCTTGACCGTTGACAATCAAAATCAACGTAAATCGTTTGATTCTAACGCAGAGAAAAGCTGCTTTCCAACATGCATTACAGTGCAAAGCCACCTTTCCCTCCTTCAAAATCTGTTGAAATTACATTAATTGCTTTCAAGGTTAGAGAGTTATGGTAGTCGAAGGAATGTTAAATCATGCAATGATACCATTTATACTGCATCACATGCTTTTTGAAACGAAAAACACAACCACAGATCAGCTGCATTTTTTAATGATCTTTCTTTAGGAGACACGTGACCTTAGAACGTATCAAACTTCTGTTCCAAGATGTTTAGTTCTAAAGGTTTTTTGAAGCATCTCATCTGCTTTTCGCTGCAGTATAAAATGAAACAGAGCTGTGAAAATGCAGGAATGTTTCAGCTGAGTGGTGGATTCATCAGTGCAACCGTGATTTCTGATGTTTAAATTTATGTTCAGCTTCACGCAGAACCCGAACATGACGAAGGGCAGAGATATTTTCAGGCCAACGCCTCCTCTGTGCTTCGTTAGACACAGGAGGAAGATGAAAGAGGAAGCAGAGTCAGAACGTGCCGAAGAATGTGGAGGAGCGAAGTATCTCAAAAAAGGCAGAAAACACAGTGATGAGATGAAAAATGTCAACAAGATGAAAAAAAACACAAAATAAAGAAGAACTGAATAAAGAGAAAGCTTTATACGGGTCATCACTGTTTAAAAAGACAAACCTTTTATAAGTAACAACCACATCCTAGATAAAGAAATATTTGGAATAGTTCAGTGAAGATCTGATGTGATTTTTGAACTTGCAATGATGAAATATTCCAAAGCTTTAACATCAGTTGCTCAACATCCTTTGTCACATGCTCAGATGGGTTTGGCGTAAGATCACAACCTCAACTGCTAACAGCGTGGAGCTCTACCAAAAACGTCAAATAAGAACATATGAAAGACTATTTACTTTAAATATAGTTTCAACACTTACCCAGCAGCCTTTACTCTTGTTCTCCATTAGTGGATGTGAACTAACAGTGAATAATACTGCCCCTTTTTGTCTGGACCATATAAGAGAACTGGACCGACATCATCCATTCAAAATGTTTACTTCCAGCACCAACCAATTGAAGTCAATTTAATTGCCATTTTTTCATGAAACGAACACTGCTGTGTTGAAGCAGGGCGACGTCAATAAGCAGTGATTGGTTCAAGCTGGTCTGAGTCACTGGCAACTACTCTCACCAATCAGGAGTGAGCTTCTTAGAAGTCCGCAACCACTTGAAAAAGGGCTTGGGAGAATCTGTCAATCAAACATTTTGAACATTGGACATGAAGCCACCTACTTTTATTGAGGCATCTGATTGGTCAGTTTATAATTTGAATAACTAGCAATACAGAAAAAAAATGTCATGGAAAAAAAAAGTATGATTAGCATTAGTTAAAGCTAAATAGTAGGTTTAGGTTTAGAACATGCAAAGAAATATATCAGAGCAAGGATGGTTATTCTGACCAACAGAAGTTTTTAAGCAGGTACGTCCTATTTAAAACAGGGGGGGGGGGGGGGGGGTACTCAGTCCAGTTCTTGTATACAGTCAATGGTCTGGACTGAAACAATAGCATTGCCAGCTGGACTAGGAGAACAACCACACTAGGGCATCGGGGTTTTAGGATTTCCTGAAGTGAATAAGCTTTTATTTTATTCCCCGTTTCTGCACTGAAGATTAGCTTTTGTTTAAAAAAATCATCAGAGGTCTCACAATTAGTTGTCTATGGTTTTGTGCTTTTCCAGAGATGGGAGGAAATGTAGAATCTTAACCTTTCAGGTGAAGTGAAGTACGTTGCCGGCTTCAGTTTAAATTCAGAGAATGGGGTTATAGCTGTGTGGGTGCAGAATGTGAAAGCAGGTGGGCAGGGCAGGAGGCAGACCTGCAGGTCTGATGGCCTCTGTGGCAGAGAACCCCATCCATCAACGGCCTCCGTCTTTCACATCCTGGAGTTTGTGTTTCTGTTTTCTCTGGTTATTTTTCTGGTTTTGAAAAGAGGAGTGACAGAAGATTCTGATGCGACCTTCTCATTATGCTTATTGTGAAGGATGTTTCAGCTGATTTATTCTCATGAATGTTGCCTCTGTCTGCAAAAGTTTGGATTGCCGCCAGTTTGTGCATACTCCGGGACAAATAGGCAAGCCCAGCGTGAGTCATGCCCTGATGGGAGATTTAGATTCAAACATGAACACACACAAACACACACTCCCACTTCACATTAGTCTAACTCATTGATTTTTCAATGAGATCTGATTCACCATTAGAGCAGCCAGTCCTGGTTGTCAAGGCGGCATTGAACGAACAGGCGACCACTGTCGCTCAGGACGCAGAGAAAACAAGGAGTCAGGGTGGGGAGGGGAAAGAAGGAGGGCGAATGAAGTTCTATTAGGGTGGAGAGATGTGCTGGGGGAGGAGGGGTCAACTCGGTCAAGGTGAGTGATGAAGCTCTCATACAAATGAGTTATCTGAGCGGCAGCACAGAGAAGGTGTGGGGACTGAAACAGACCAAATCCTTCCTGCAAAGCGACACTTTTCCACTGTTGGCCAAATCAAAATGACACACATGTAAGTCTGTCTGAAACAGTTCTCTAGGTGAGTGATGAGAGGGCGACGGGGAGTGTTGGCTCCCATTAACTGACTCCAAAAGCTTGACGCCGTTCTCCTCCTTCTGTCATCATCAGACTCTGTAGACTATAGATGAGCCAGGAGCAGATGATTTAGCCAACTAGGAGTCAACATGTTACACAACTGCCTATTTTCTTTCTTACATAACGCTGCAGTTTCTGAGTGGAAGATTAGGCTCTGCAATGTCCTTCTTGCAGCAGATTCCACAGCCGATATTCACTCACAGGCATAATGCACACATTCTGACAAGCTGATTGACCAGGACTAGGGGTTCTCTCACAGGGAATATGTTTGAGTCTGTAAGGCTCAGTTTCAGAAGCCTGTGAGATATCTGAGCTTCACCAATATTCGTTTGTAAGAGCAAATAGGATATACACTTTAGCATGAATACAGAGTCGGGCAAAGACCTCTGCTCATGTTCCACCGCTGAAATATAAAGCCATCTTTCCCCACATGGAAGTGTCAGATGCATGTGTGCATCCATAGAAATTGATTGCTTTTTGTCGGGCATCAAGTAAAAATCTATTTATTAGTCATTTCTCTCTTCACTCTGCTCCATTGGCTGATTCATAAGCTCATAAATATTGCAGTGCTGCATACTTATTCTGGCATGTCAAGTTAGGCTCAAGCAGACCCAGGCTGTGATAGATCATTATTGGGGAAATGAGTAAGAAGCCGATGAATAGCTTGCATTTCCACCCCCCACATATATCTACTAATATAAAATCTGTCAAACTAAATTATCGGCATCAGCAAATTCCTAATTTGGTCAGCAGCTTTTCTAGACAGTTTCTAAGGCATGTTGACTCTGCAAAAGCAAAACGCCTGGTCTTATTTAAGCTGTTGTTAATTTTCTTCTCTGGGGTCATGACTTTTGTAATGTTGAGGAAGATTAGGTTAACTTTTGAATTCACTTTCTGTTCTGAATATGAGAGACAAATGCAAAAAAAAAAACTAAATTACAGTAAGAGTGGGATGAGAGTGGATGATGCAAAAAGGTTTGTTAGGGAGTAACTGAGCTGTCTGTTAAAGACACAGAATTATAATAAAATTATGACTTAAAAGAGTCATTCAATGGTCTTAAAGCCTCTAAATGGAGACGTTTCAAATGGCAGGTTGGTCATTTTTAAACATATAAAGGATTTTGGACTCCAGGATAACTGTAAACTATTTATAAAGTTTAATATTTTGCAATCAGGAATGATTGCTCAATGAAAGATGTCACTGAACTGGAGATCTTTAAAGGGGATTAGTCAGAATAAAATGTTTGGTGAAAGGATAATGTCACAGAGACTTTGTATTGTTCTTTCATCCTTCATACATCAAACAGCAAACTTTGTTTTTCTTCTTCTTCAAAAAAAAAAGCCATAAGAATGCAAACTAAATGTTTAAAAAATTCAGTCTAATAATAAAATTATAAACGTTTAAAATTATAGAAAAAATAAAATTTAAAGGTCTGGTTTATTTCAAAATAATTCAAAACAGGTTCAAATAAAACAATAGCCAGTTACCAAAGAGAACTCAAAGACTTACATTTAAGAGATCATAAATCCAGTTGTACAGGATCAAACAAGTTTGAGAACAAATCCTAAACTTCACTGGATCCTCCACTAAATCGGACATGGAAAAAATGCAGGAAAGACAGTAAAAATTGTCAATCCAAAACAGAAATATTCAGAGCGATTACAAAAAATACAAAAGAGTAAAAAAAATAAAACAAATCCATTGATGTGTACTTTTTTCTAACAACCTTTGACCATAGTTGATTGTTTTCTGTGATTACTTCTTGTAATTCTGTAAAAATATTATTTTGATTGAATTAAAAAAAGGGACTTAATAAGTTGTTTAACTTCATCCAAAGCCTTTTTTAAACTTTGAACATTCTCATGAGTCTTTAAACTTCTGTTTATGCTTTTCATCTTTTATTTGAATCAGTTTGAAATACAAAAACAGTAAGAGAAGATGCGCTCACATCACGGCCGCCTTTGTCCTCAAAAATGAGAACGTGATCAAAATTGAGTTTAATCATAAGGACAGACAGCAGGTGAGGTCACATGACCCGCAGGTTTGTATTGGATTGTTTTAGCACCAGTTGTCTAACTGTCCAATCATTTTCTCGATACGATATCACTGAATCTTTTATCAACAACAAGTCATACGGTTGTCACTCCAAGTACAGTTTTTAAGAAGACCAGATGTGACTGAACAACATAAGCTACCTGCTAAACTGACATCACTCCTGTTAATTTCACTTTCAAACAGGTTTTCTGAAAATCCAAGT
Organism: Adrianichthys oophorus; assembly: GCA_036245035.1. Lineage (NCBI taxonomy): Eukaryota > Metazoa > Chordata > Actinopteri > Beloniformes > Adrianichthyidae > Adrianichthys > Adrianichthys oophorus. The sequence goes on from BSAI01000105.1 coordinate 953,574, forward strand.
GTTTCTGCTGATTTTAACCGTACCTACTGCTGCTTGTGTGCATGATGATTTTAGAAAATTAAAAGGAAAAGTTGTATTGGTCGCCATAATAGCAGGTAATAAATTGCCATCTCATGTAGCCATTATAAAGAATAGAAGCTAATTAATGTGAGGCAAGAAATAAAGGAATCAATTAGTTCCTTCTGAGCTTCATTATTGGGTTAAACAGAGCCGTCATGTCCAGAGGCTTCAGTTGATCACCTCTTTCAAAAAGCTGAAACTGGAAACAATGCATTGCAGCTAGTTTCACCCTGCTGTTTGTGATTAGGAGAGCCGTGCAGCGGACATCATCACAAATGTTTTGCAGGGCTACAATTACATAATTAATAATTCACTATGATGGACCTGCCTGTAGGTGAGACAGAAACCGCAGCAGATGAAGGAGGGCGGCTGTAAAGCAACTACAGTCAGGTTGATCTTTGTAAATGAGAGAAGGGTCTATCCTCATCTGAAAAGAGGCAACACATTCAGCAAGGATTCGTTTGTATTTTTCTAAACATGCTGTCCAGCCACACCAGTGGAGGGAAAAGAGACAAACCACAGACTTTCTGGAATCTTTTTGGCATTTAGATGTTTGGTGTGAGTTTCAAATGAGCTAGCAGTAAAAAAAAAAAAAAAAATCAGATACTTTTCATTCCCTTTGGGAGAAGATAATGGATCTGAGGATGGAACCGGATCTCATGTCATGCGTGTCATTGAGGCTCTCAGACAATCCAGGCAGAATGATGTCATCTCAGAGGACGTTCCCAGCTGGTGCAGCCCCCCAACTCTTCGTACCCTCTTTGTATTGCTGCACCATTTAAACTTTTTGAGACAGAATGTAATGCTACAAGACAATAAAGAGTTATGCCTTAGTCACATCCTCCTGAAGGGGGGTTGACCCGTACACGTGCTGAGGGTTTTTGCGTTGTCCGAGCCCATGGAGGGTTGTAGAGAGAGAAGCGACTGCATCTTAAAGTTCCCTTGAGGCTCGTACAGCCACCTTAAGGGATGTCATGAAAATGGAAGGTACCATTGTCATGCGTGTGGTAAATGTATTGTGAAGTATTTGTAAGGATAATTTGTAAGTATTTGATAAGGATGTCTGCAAGTGGACGCATCAGAATGGAGCGAAGCAGGAGGTTGTGGCCCACCGATTGTACGTAACAACTGCAAACTTTTCCAACAGCATTTTTTTTCCTGCTCCTGATTCACACAGTACAACATCTATTCAGGTTTTGCTCTAAAAATACTTTTTGAGTTAAGCTTATTTTAAAAGTATTCTTAAATAATGATTTTAGCTACCTATAGGGCTCCAGATGTAGTGAAATTAGTTTGGATTTGCACCTGCAGCTGCCGACGTTCAGAATGACATCTGTATAAGAAAGTTTGGAGCCTTAGGATCATGGTGTTTTCGTCCGTCCCCCCAAACTCCATCTCTCTCCGTTGCTCACTCCTCCTCCTTTCACTCTTTCATTTCTGCTTGCAAAGATCAGAGGGAGTCCTGCCAGATAACCTAATACAAACACGCCAGCAGCTGCCTCATTCTCATTCGCCCCTCAACAGCAGCGTTTACTTCGATGCGCTCTCACAAGCTCCAAGGTCATGTTGAAATTTTTCAGATGGAAATGCTCTCGGTATTAGCACTGCTCTCTTTCTCCTTTGTGCTGCTGGAACTGAAGACTCTTTTCTTTGTCTTTAAAAAAAAAAGGAGAAACCCTCCAGGGAGAATTACAAAACTTTTTTCTTCTATCTAACACATTTTCACCCCAAAAGTGATGCTTTAGACTATTTCTGCTCAGCAAAGCCATATACTTACTCAGGGTTCAGATATTTGGTAACAAACAAACTTTTCTCGAAGTAAATGATGTTAACTTTTGAACTCACTGTGATTGCCTGCAGGTAGTTTTCCAAAAGCTGTCTTTCTAAGAAATTTTAATTATAAATTGGATGCAAGTCAAACTATATTGGCTCTTTTCCTAACAGTGGACCTTGTCACCACATCCCGAAAGAAAAGTAAGATGAGTTGACCTGCGAATAAAAAAAGAAGATCCTGTTCTGACACGAGCCGACAGCTGGTGCAGAACGGGAACTGCTAATCAGCTGGGAGGTGGTGCTGTTCAAATGCGCTCTGGTTGCTCTTTAAAGCCACCTAACAGTCGCTTCATTTCAGTTTTGCAGGCTTGACTGCACCCAGTCAATCAAAGCATTGTATTTTTTTTATCTTCTGTTTCCAGAGATATGTTCACTTAAGGAAAATGGCCATTAAAATGTCATTACTGCTTCAATAAAATCATTTTTAAAAAGCACTGGTTCCCGCCGGCTTCCCACCGTAATGGACTCTATACATTCCCTCAGCACAGATAAAGGCTCCTAATGTTGCGGAACACAAACGTTAATCTCTCTGTAAATATTACCAAAGTTCCTTCTGTAACACAGAACCCTTCTGCTTTTCTGGTAAATTGATATAATTCCCCCAAAAAAAGGTTTTGAGAGAAATCTAACCCATCTCCGGTTGGATGTATGAAACGGGCATCTGAACACAAAAGGGCCACACACCATCCCGTTTTCCTGGGAAGGGGTGTCTCATGGATTCCAGTAACAGAGGCGTCGACTGAGCTTTAAAATGGGCAGCGTTAACGCTTGGGTCTTACAGTTTGTATTGGATTTTGGGATGGAGTGGATGGAATGACTGCAAAGGCATAAAACAAATCAATTCAGAAAGTGGCTTAGAAGGTGGAGCCACTTTCCTGTTTGAGACATTTGAACCTCTTTGTAGAATAATCTGCTGAAAGTCTGTCAGGCGTCTCCAGGATGTACGTCCATGACAGTTCTTGTATTTTTTTGCTCTGTGACTTACAGTCTGTTGATCCCTGAACTGTTAATCATAAGCTCAAACAGAACTTCTTAAGCATGCCTAATTCGCTAATCACAGCTCATTTGTGTGGCCTTAGTGTGTCCTTGGCTGAATGCTGTAACAGCTCTACACAGCAGCAAAAAGCAATAACGATGCATATAAAGTCAGCTGATTTTCCCAATCATTATCTTACTACACAACTGCTGCACTTATTTACTTAATTAACTTTCTATTTTCAGTTCTGGTAGCATTTAAGTATTTTGTTAGTTTGTTTTTTATCCTTTGCCATGAATAATAGAGAATTAACTGAAGCAAAAAAACGAATAAATAATAAATGGAATGAACGAAGCTTTGGCTGCAGAAGTTTGCAAATGTGACCCATCTGCAAATGAGCCTGACCTATACTGACAATCACAAAGGGCTCCTGTCTGGGGTTTGGGTTGCAGCTTCCACACAGATGCAAAGCAAGTCTGCAAAACAGGATTGTCTGCCAATGAGACGATGCATGTGTAATGCTGCTGCTGTCTGCTTTGTGCTCTGTTTCCTTCTCTCACCTTTGTTCTGTGGCTCTCTGGCACACTTTAAGTCTGTAAATGACTTTGACCTTTCCTGGGACTGAGGACAGAAACCACGGAGTGAGAGGAGGGAGGTGCTAGGGGAGTCGAGCAGAGTAGGCGGTTGACTGTAATAAACTCGAAGCAGTGGGCGGCTGTCAACACTAATAGATGAGAGAGAGGAGGGGGCCACCTTGTTGATGAATACTAAAGATGCCGGAGTCCTGACTAAGTGCTCTTTTTTTAACTGCATGAAGTAAAGGCAGTGTTTTGCCACAATGCCACCAAAGAGCAATCCCGTCAGAAGAATTCGTTTCTGCAGCTGCACAAGTGAACAGAAGCAGACTCTGTAAGGGCGACCATCCGCTGTGAGGACAGAGAGGGACAGACAAACACAAAGAGCACATTCATGCCAGGTTTTTTACTTTTAAACTAGCTGTGTAAGAATCAAACTTCTTCAATCCTTCTACCTGTTTTTTTGCTTTTCCACTGAGGAGACCTGCTTGTGTTACTGAGATTTACAGAGCCGTACAGAGGTCTTACCTAAACGTGACCTGAATAGACAACGTGGTCATTTGTTGGCCAAGGAGTTTCTCTGCAGACAAACACTGGAGGATCATCTGGAACACAAACTAAAAACTGTGTATTGTCTTAGATTCATGTTTTTCTGTCTGTATACTGTTAAGCTACGTTCACAACGCCCTCGGCAATGCCCATTCAAGTGACCATTTCCGATGAAAATTCTAAGTAAATCAGCGTTTGGGGCTTTCACAATCAAAACTCTGGCCTTCACGCATAGCTATGCAAGTTTTCGTTTTTGGGCTCTAAGTACAAAACGCACGGCCAATAAACACGTTGATACCTAAACCAGATCAAACTTTGACCAACTGGGGGCTCTTCATTCGCTAAAGTGCCAACTGTTTGAAATTTAATCATGGAAGAGAATTCAAAAATGGTGGTTTGTCTCCAGCTGAATCACATGACGCCTTTCTTATATTGGAATAGAACTGTGAAAGAAAAAGCCTGTTGCCAGATTCACCAGATTTGCGATACTTCATACCAAGTATCCTCCAACTGTATGTGGTGGACATGCACTAGTAAACAGTAACAGTCAAATGCTTGGCGTGTACCTTTACGTCTGGATGGACACCTAAAGCTGGCATTTTTCCTCAGTGTAAACCTGGGTTTTCTACCTGCAAAATCTGAATTTTAATGAAGTAAAAAGACCCTTATTTCAAGAAAAAATGCCTTATTGTCTTTCTTGCAAGAACAAATACTTATCAAGACATTTTTTCAACAGCACAATTTAAGAAAACGTGTCTTCGAATGTTTTTCTTCAAATAAGAATTCTTGGTCGGACCATTTTTCTTTCCACGTTGGCACATTTGTATTTCTTTGTATTTCATTTGTATTTCTTTGTATTTCATTTGTATTTATTAATTAAAGAAAACCTGCCAACGGGGTGAACATTTATGACTTCTTTCTAAGAGGCCTGTTTTTGCAGTGTACTGTTTAGACAACACTTTACTTCATTTTCATTTTCATTCTTGAAGAAAGAAACTGGGTTTGCAGATTTGTAGGCCAGGATTTAAACTCTGAGTCATAACGGCTAAACAAAATGTTTGAAAAAACTTTGTGACATTTGTTGTTGATTAAAAACAATTAAAGGATTTGGGTTTTATGCTTTGGTTAACTTTGTTTTTTACTTTAACCTTTGAACTTTGGATTAGCTTTTATTTTCAAGGTTTCAGAGCATGAAGATTGGATATTTAAGTACATTTGACATTCAACATATACATTTTGTTGATTGTTTTTTTTTTGTAGTGCAGAGGTAGAGCAGTCAACCTCTGATCAGAGGGCTAGTGTTTGTCAGCAAAGCCACCATAGTGTGTGTGTGAATGGGTGGATTGGACTGTGACTCAAAGCACCATATACGTATACACATTTACTCCCAAATTTTCATTTTAAAGATTGTGTTCATTCTTTCTTAGTACATTCAGTTTGTCTTTATAGCGCATCCTTCAGGAAACTGACCTGATTGTTGCACATTAGCTCAGTCGTGATTGTGCGGCACGGCTTCTCAAATCCTTCTATGAATCTAGCTTTCTCTGATTCTCCTCTTTGTTCCACATTAAAACAAAAAACCAAAGAGCAGCAGGTGCTGCTGCCCCAAGGTGCTCCATTGTTTGAGTTTTGTGTCGCGTAAAGGACATCATGACAGTTTCTTACCATGACCTCATTCATGATAAGGCACCTCTCATTTTGATTGGAAAACGATGAGTGGAGAGGAATAGGGCTTCAGTGTTATCATTATAATGGAAAAGCACCCTTTGAAAATGTCTTTTCTTTATTTTTTTTACAACCTCAGAGTGTTGGGAAGGATAACAATATTCAACTTTAAAGTGTAACATTTTTAGAGTACATTAAAGAAAACGTAGGATTTTTCTCTGCTAACAAATAAACTTGAAAGATTTGTTTAGGAAAATCAGTATATAGATAGAGTCACAATTATATTACATATTTTTGTTGAAGCATCACATTTAAATAATGATGCACAAAAGCTGCAAAACAGCCTCCTTGTTTTTATTTATTTTTTTGCCCATTTTGTCATTAAAACAGCATCTACTCTAAGAAGAAAACACGTTTTTTTGCTTTTGATACTGAGATCACAAGACCACAAGATAGGTCTCTCTTTAGGATTTGAACACTGCAAATTGGATTTTCATTGGTGATCCCCATATATCTGCTTGTAGACATGCCTCCGCAGCTGCAGCCGAAACCCACCTTCACCTCAAATGATGATGACTGATTTGGATGTTGTTTATAACCAACAACATTGGCATAATCCCTGCCTAAGTTAGAATACAGTTGAAGTAATGAATTATAAACTGATCTGTTCTTCCAGCGGTTGACATTTATTTTGCTGTGGATTGTAGAAACATTAAAAAGTTAATTCTTCGTTATCTTGTCATCACGACATAGCGACATTTTTTATCTCGTGATGATGACATCTACTATTTCTTCATCACAAGAAAAAAAATCTCGTGATGACAAAATAGTAGATACATTTTTAACACGAGAAAATTGGATAAAAACTAAGTAGGCTGTTCTCTGCTTCTGTACTGTTGCATTCACCTCAACACAATAAATGTAGCAGAAGTCTGCTCCATTCAAATGGTTTTGCAATGCTATTATGCCTTTTTTCACAAACATACATTCAAGAATTTCTAACTTATTCATTTGAGCTTTTTGTCCACTTTTCGATTGATCTATTGCAGCCTTCGTACTCAAAAATGCATAAACACATTACCAGTGTTGGGGGTAACGGATTACAAAGTAATGAATTATTGTAATTTAATTACTTTTGTCAGTAACGGAGTAACGTAACAAATTACAGTTCAAATATCGGTAACTAATTACAGTTACTAGACTAAAGAAACCCTCGTAACTTTGTTACTTAGGTTTTGTTGGCTCTGACATTTTCTCTCGGTTAAACAAAACAAAGATTCATTTAAAACAGAGAAACTGGTGCAGATGTACACGCATGTGGGCGCAGAGTTGGTGATCGATCAAAGAACAGACATGCCCTCATTGCTTCAGTCACAATGCTTTCCAAACTGGCTCAAAGATGAGATGAAAAAAAAACGCTGCAAGGATTCCTGTCATCCTCATGGAGCAGCAGAGCTGAGACCCGCCCAGTGTACTGATGTGACGGTTGTGAATGAAACGACTCTAAAGCCGCTCTTTGGTGTGTAAGAAAAGAGCTGGATCGTTCCTGGGAGCCATTTTTTTCAATATCAATTCACCCTGTCTGACTTTATTTTTCTCTCTATTTATTTTCTCTCTGAACATGACTGGTGGTCAATATAAGTTTGTGCTCCGCTGGGGTGAGAGGGGTGCATAGTTCTGTAGACTTGCAGCAGCGTAGAACTGTGCACAAAAGGCAGATGTAGAGAGAGAGATGGTGCAGCTCATTGTAATGGAATTCGCAAGTCAGCCAAAATGAACTTGGTTTGTATGCAGTGTGCGTGTGAACTGTAGTTGTATTGTGTACATGTTGACATGTTTGTATGTGAAGATTCTTGGAGTCAACAGGTATGTTGGTAACATCTGAGTGTGTGGACAGGCCCCGCCCCTTTTAGACTAACATTCACACCTGATTGTAATGATTATAAACTTCCAGCATTTTGTTGCCTGTTTTATGATTCTACCCCCCCCCCCTCCTCTGTAATCATCCACCATTTTCTTTAATTTCCCCTTTTCCCCGGTCTTTGTGCCATTATCCCCCCTCCCCTTTCTAACATCCCTCTCTCTTCTCCCCTTCTTCTTTTCCTTCCAGTCCAACAAAAAAGAATACAAACATAATCAATATGAATTAAGCTTATCTTAAATTACAAAAGGGGTTTATACAAATATACACCTTTTGTGTCTGAAAATTTATAACCCCGATTATAACAGTAAAATCTGTCCAATATAAGAGGCGCTCAGCTCATTTCAACTTTGTCACTTGTTGAACATTTTCAGAGTTTCTGAACAGGGGTTCTCTCCATTCTGCTTGCAGGAAAGAGGACGTATCGGCGTGATCTTCAACGTGGGAACGGATGACATAATTATCGAGGAGAGCGGGGTGATGGTGAGCGATGGAAAATACCATGTGGTGCGATTCACACGCAGTGGTGGCAACGCCACGCTACAGGTGGACAACCAGCCAGTCATTGAGCGCTTCCCCTCAGGTAGGAACTCCAGCCCTGATGCAGACATGGGGGACGAGGGGGGATGGAGATTCATAGACTAACGACATGGATAGGATGGCTAACATATTGGAGAGAGAGATTAAAGGAGCTTTGGAAAACTGTTACTCTTGCTTTCTATATATTAGTAATATGTTTCTATAGGGGTAACTGATCATGACCTCTAAAACTGCCTGGGTTATTCTAGATGATAAAGCCAGGTTCTGGTTCAGAAGATGAACAAAAAAGGTTAAAGGGGAAGTCATTTTTCATCTGCAAGCATCCGGCTCGTTGCAGCTATACCCTGTAGCCTTTGGCTCTGTGAAGCAGTGCTGCGAATACCAAAATGCCAGTGTGGTATAGTTGGTGAGCATTATTAACAACGTGAGGGGTTGCTGCAGACTAGATGGGTCATTCTATACTGCCCAGCTGCCCCTGAATGTCTCTCTCCAATGTGTTTCTCCTTTTGCACATGGTTGTTTGAAGGAAGACACTTTTTGATCTCAACATGTCTCTGAACTGGGGAAATCCCCCAAAAGAGGCTCCGTGGCTGGACTTTTATCCGGCAAGCCAATGATGCTTCCATCTCCATTGTTGAAAAACACCTTTGTGCAAATACAGCAGGAAAGTGTTGCTAATGTGGCCATGATATTTACAGTTGTTGACATACAGTTCCGAGCAAAGAGACTGTGACATTCTCTGCCACAGCAGTGATCCCAAATTTGGAAGCCTTCTTTTGGCAGTGAAAGGAGCGTATTCTCTTGCTCATCCATCAGCACAGCGAGGCCAGACCGTGGGGCATGCATCACAGCCAGAGGAGGAAGCGCCCTGTGACAGTTCACTCTTTTCAGTTGCTATTATAATGGAAATGCAGCCCTTTTCCTGTCAGCATGCTCTCCAAAGAGGAGCCTTCTTCAAACAAAAGCAGAAACCGCTTGGAAAATAAAAGCAGCGCTGTCTGTTAACATTGTCAAGCGAATGTCATCATCTAAATCAATGTTTTGTCTCATCAAGAAACATTAATGCACAGCCCATATTCTATTCTTTTTATTCTTCTTCCGTTCCGCCCTCCTCACCACTGTTGTCTTCATCAAACGCTCCTTTCCTTCACTTCTACTGATCAAGAATTGATTCATTTCGTTGATGTTGTTTGTTAGGTTACTTGATGAGTTTCCCATTTGTCAGCATGGGACGGAGGCTGCCGGAAGTTTTAGGAGGTTATGGGGACAAAGGAAAGGAAAGCAAACAGCTTTGATTCATTTATGTGAGCGTTACGCTCAATCTATTTTGGGAAGGCGCTTTGATAGTTCCAGCTAGCAGTGTCTGGTTGGGCGGCGTCCTAAGGAAAAACAGAGATGTTGCACATCAAGAAAGCAAACTCTCCAATGAAATTCAGGCACAACAGGGTGGAAAAGTTTGTGGGGCAGATGCAACTTCCTGTAGAAGTGAGGTGAAGTGATGCATTATCTTTGGTTTTTGTTGCGCTGCACACATTCATCTAACTCATCTAATATCCACACATTCCATTTTGTGCACGATTTTTGCTAAATTTGTAAAATAAAATACAATTTGAAAGACATCAGATTATTAAACAAACTATTCTCATTTGTGTATTTTTTTCTTTCAAATTAATGTCATAACTCTAAAAAAGACCAAAGAGTTGTAAAAAAAAATGTGAGTTTTGTCTTTGAAGCATTTCCTTTTAAGGTGTATTTTCCCATCGGAAACAAGATCGAGAAAAACAGAATAGCTGTCATGAAACATGCATCCGGAGGGGCGTTCTGGTTGCTGTAGCAGGTCAAAAAAACAAAGAACAGATTCCTGTGAACTGTCCCTTGCCAGAAGGATGGATGCGCTCTCCGTCAGACGGTCCCATCACAACGCAATGCAGTCGTCTCAGTCAAACAAATAGTCTCATGAAGGGCGCATTTTATTTAAGCATATATAAAGGTGTCCCAGACTTTTATTTGGACAAAAACGGTAGGGAAAAGATAATCAGATGCATATTTTCTTAAACGTATAGTTTTAATAAATGCTAAATCTCTGTAGATTCAAAAGTGTTTGCATTGTTTTGCACATAAAGCTTCCAATAATGCACCGTCTTGCCAGCAGCGGACCTATAAACAGCAGGCAATTACAGGCTGATGATTTGGAGAGACAAGATGTTGACAACAAACATGGCCGTCATGGGTCAGGCGCGTTCAGCTGCAAAAGCAGCATGTCGCCTGATGTCCCGTGAAGTGATGTTTGTAGTCCTCCGGGAGTTTGTGGATGCTTTGGTTCATGTTTGATTTTATGTGTGACAGTGCCTTTGTGTGGCTTTGTGTGTGTACATGCATCCGTGCACTTGACGGACAAAGAGCAGACGAAAAGGGCCAGATGGGTGTCCAGCCAGCTAATCCTGCATGTCAGGTGTCCCTGCGGGTCGTGCAGCAACAGTTATCAGCACGCTGCGCCTCCTCTATTCCCCAAAATGGCAGCCTGGCTCCAAACACACCCACATCACCCTGAGCACGGTAATGTGTCCGCAGATAAACAGCCAGGTGTTAGCAGCTGTGCTCTGCGAAACGCATTAGCACCATTTCACATATGATTTCATTGCATTCTTCAACAACAGCCCTGCATCACAGTGAGATACACACCACACCAGCACATCGCAGTCAAGGTTTTGAGTAAGAAATTATGTTCAAAAATCCAGGTGACATTCCACACAACATAGCTTTAGAAAAAACTTTGTACTCGAACGAAGACAAATACCAACCTCAGACTCAGAAACAGTTTTGTACGTTGTCATTCTGTCCCGCATCAGCCCCTGGATGGAAGGACCAGATGGTTTTTGCAATTCTGCTTTCTTACTGCACCTTTGAGTGAAAATTTGACACCAGCAACATCCTCAAAAACTCACCAACGTTTACACAAGCGTGGTAGCCAGTGAAAAGGTATTTGGGACATTATGAACAACGTTCCCCTCAAAAAACAATGTTTACATCACAGCAGGCAAAACCCTCAAAAAATACATGGAGTCAAAATCTCTTTTGTGGCTCAAAAAAAATTTCAGAATCTGCTAAAGATACCAAAACACATGTCGGGAATAAAATAAAAGTTATTATGGGATAGCCACAGGACCTAAGACTTTGCAGACAATGTTGGTTTCACAGTTGATATAGTTTGAAAGATGTCAGCGGGGTGAGGTTGCAGAAGCAAAGTGTCCCTGTTGCTTGCATATAATTTACTGGATTATTAGCGAACGTGACACAATAACTTTCTGTGTTATATTTGAACCTAAAGCAAAAACTGGAATCAGGGAGGTGAGTGTAGGAGTCTTGATGGAATAAATCTAAAAAATTAGTGTATTTTTATTCAAGATTTATCTTTTTATGAATAAACCGAACATGCCTGAAACTGTTGAAATTGAACTGAGCACAAGTAAAGAGCAAACTGTGAGTCTACTTTCCTTTCTTCAGAAGACATTGAGCTGTTTCTGTAAAAGAAAAACCGATTGATTAGATATCAAAGACAAGGGAACTCCTTCAGAAGGATGACTGCAGCTGCACGAAAACCAGGCGTGAAGTTTAGACTCATAAAGCTCTCAGTTCATGTCTGAGCCAACCTCAGGACCTGAAGACCTCTTTGGTTTTAACACCTGAAAAGCTTCAATAGGAAAACAAGTCAAGACTCATGCAACTCCAAAAATCAATCCGAACAACTACTTAAGTATTGCTGTGATGAGTTAATGAGAGGGCCGATAAATCCTCTCCTCTAAGGTGCTGACATTCATTTCTGATCTCTAAAAGAGAGATGTCTAAATATCAGTGGAGGTGTGTAGCCATTTGACAGCAATGAAGGTGTTAAGTGCCTACCTATTTCTTTGTGTGATTACACAAAACTGATATAGCAACAGTCATTCTACGATACGCATTAAATGTTTTTTGATTATGGCCTTTTACATTACTAAATTACGACATCAAAAGAAAGCAAAGCTCAGAAAAGCCAGATCATCAGAGCACGCAGTGGGCTCCTACATTTGCACTCAACACTTCTTGATCTTTTTAAGACAAACTGCAAGGAAGCTGTCATTTTAACTTCTCTGGTTTGTAACCTGAAGGAAGAGATGTATTTGTTCTTGCAAGTAGGGCTTAAAGAGCAAGCACAACGTTTGTTCTGACTCAGAATTTTCATGCTGCACAAGAAGCTACAAGCTCAGAACATTTTAAAGACCCACGCCAATGAAAATAGTGTTTTTTGTGTTTTAAACGTGTTTTTGTAAATATTTTCTCATGATGGAGGACATGTATATTGGATTTTAGGAGTCTTTAGGAGTACTTTTGATGAATCAGGAGCAGATTAAAAATGCTGTTTAAAAAAGCTCTAAGTTGGGACGTAGAAACTGGGCGGTCCATAGACTCCCTACGCTGCTCCATTCTGATGCATCCACTTGCAGACAAATGGATCTGTGTACGTCTTTGTTTTCCTCGTCTGAGCTGGAATCTGGATCAAAACTGTACAGCTGGATAGTTCTGATATTGCTCGCCAATTTTGTTCCCGTTGCTAATGTTAGCGTGAGATTGTGAGGGCTATAGGCTTGGGAGAGGGGAGAATATAAACAAAAGGATGATGGGATGTCAGCAGAGGCGTACATCCGTGCCAGCAGAAGGCCCTCAACTCAGTGGCAAGTTTCTGATCAACTACTGCTGCTCTGCGCAAACTACGTCCAAGTAAACAACACATTTAAGGGGATTTTGCCAATGGCATCCCATAATCAAATAGTCACTGGGAACAGTTTTAAAATAGATCAAATGTGATTGGAACGTGACTTTAAAGTCGCCATAGAGTTCTCGATGTAAACACAAGCAAAAATACATCAAAACAAACCTTACATTTCTAACACTGGATGGAGAAGTCCGTGATTTGACCAGATTTATTTAAACTACACGAAATTGCAGGGAAAATGAGGTGAGTAATATGAAGCATCCATCAGATCGAGGCCAGATAACGCTGCTTACATGATCTCTCTTCCAGACTTTCTTCTGGTTTCTGTGTTAGCCACATCCAGGAAAGTATGTTTCTTGAGTCACACAATATTTCATGTCATAAATACAAAGACAGGTTAATCTGTGAAAAACAAGATGTGCAAGAAGTACAAAACGGAAAAAAAAACATTCTTATATTTTTGCAACCTTGCAAAGTGAGAAAAACCTTCTCCATTCTCTTGGAATCAGTCATTAAGCTGCTGTTGAACAAAACGAAAATACAGGACACGGAGGAGTCTCGTGTTGTCTTTCTTTTTGCACACACGGACCAGTAAAACGACAGAGACAATCGCAGGTTTCATTCACACGTCCCCTGGATTCACAGCTTCTCTATAAAGACTTTTATTAAAAGAGGGTTTAAACCCACCCCCACCCCCATTGCACACTGTCCTTGTCCTTCATGCTGACAGAGAGGCATGAGACATTGCACACAAGCCAAGAGTACTTTCAGAACACACAAATGACTTCCAGCTTGAAATATGCACAGAACAATTAAAAACGTTGTTCGTGACACAACCCTGAAAAGATGTCATCCATCACAGACGGAGAGCAGGTTGAGTGCAGAAGTAGCTATCCTCTCTCCGTGTTTTCAGTCTGTCGGGCTTTCAGAAGGGCCGGTGAATGTGAACGCTTGCAATGAGAAATGAAAGAGAACAACGCATTCATTAAATCAGGAAGGAAGCCCCGCGGCTTGCTGAGATACTCTTCCCTTTTTTTTTTTTTTTAGGTAAATAGTCTTTTTTCAGTATTTTAAAAGATTTGATGGATGCCATCACTGTTTTGCTCTCTTTTTTCTTCAGCTTCCAGGGTCTGAGACAGAAAAAACAGAATGTACATGAAAGATAAAGAGCTCTTTTGGAAGAGAGGAGGCTCAGGTAGCCAAGACGTCCTGCTTCCCTCCTGCCGTTGGCAAAGGCAGAATCAGAGCACTTTCAAGTAGAAAAGAGCAGGTAAAAGCAGTGGAGTGTAGAGAAATTAGGACAAGGAAGAAGTGCACTATGTGCAAGACACCACAGTTAGACAAATGACTGGAGGTAGAAGAACTTTACTTTAACATGGACTACATTTGACTTCACCAGCCAGGGCTCCTCAACAAAAGTTACTAAAACTATGCTTAGGATCTGCATGAAAGTGGAGAGATGGGCAAGAGGGTCACCTCAGGTCAGGGTTGGCTAAAGGGTCTTTGTGACAGAAGGGCTTCCCATGATGCTTTAGCTTTGAAGTGAATAAAGCACGAGATGTTGCACCCATTTGCAGCCCAAAGAGCGTCAGGGAAGACGCTGAGAGTCAAAATGAGAGCTGGCTCAAGGCTGATTTCCACTGGTCCATCTGCGGTGCGTTTCCATGGCATCGACACAAAAAAATAGAATGTTCATCAATCAATCAGAATGTTCACATTGCCTCCGTCATGTCTCCTTTCCATGTCCGCCCCTTCGCACCGTAACGCAAACTTTAGGCAGGAGTTCTATTTCCATTCCGTTGACACATTCATTTCACGGCAAAAAGCCAGGTAATCAGAAACAGGTCTGGGTTTTCAAAATAAAATCTTCCAATGTACTTTCGAAATAAAACAATATTATATGTAATTTCTTTTTCTGGTGACATGCTCACCTGATAATGCACGATAAAATTCCAGATAACGCCACCATGAATGACAAAAGTTTAATTGTGGAGGTTCAAAAACACAACATCATTTATGACACAAAACAGGCATTTTACAAGAACTCAGTTAGGAAGGAGAGAGCATGGGGTTTGATCGCTTAAATGCTGGATGAGCGAAGAGAGCTGGACGAACTACTCGACACAATTAAGTCGAATAATTGTTATGCCCCTAATATCCACATCATGGTAGCTTTGTTTCCTCTACTCTTGTGTTTTAAAGCTACAGAATATACTTTAAAATAAACCACTCAGTGTGCTCTTCAGCTTATGATGTCAAAGGAAAAAATGACTGACACATGACGGTTTTTGATTTGATGCCTTTAGTTGAGAAATGTGTATCAAAACTGGAGCCAAAGCAACTTTTAGAGCTTCTTTGATTTTATCGGTTCATTCTGGGCCTCTGATATGTATCTGCCTGTGATTGGATCTCGCTCAGATGCATGATACCTTAAATTGTCTGAGTGTGGTTGACGGATGACGGAAGGGTAAGATAAGTATTTATGAAAGTAATAAACAGAAGGCAGCAAGCAAGGCAAGAAATCCTGCAGAGCGGGAGAGGGAAAAGATTCCTCTTTTTAATTAGAGCGGTGACAACTTTCATTTCCTCACGAGGTGGGGTGGTTTGGGTCTCTTTTGGGTGCGTCTGGAATCCACTCTCGCTCAAATCCACCGTGGCAGAGATGAAAGGTGGGAAGGATGCTGCCGAAGCAAAAAGAGAGTGGAAGGCATAAAAATGAGCTGCTGAGCTGATAACTGCTGCACAGATGAAAGATGAGCTGCTTGCAGAGTGACAATAATCTATTTCAAATGCAGGCAGATGTGAGCGGTGGGTGATGTAATTACACTCAACAAAGCAGTGTGCTGGATGGGTAAATTGCTGTGTTTTCACTCGTATTTGACATTAACAACTTCTCTCTAATTTTTGGCTTACAAATGGGATCGGGAAAGGGAAAGAAATAAGGCAAACATTTTATCCTGTAAATGAATGTATTTATCATATCCATTAAAATTCATTGATTAGGGATAAACTGTCAGCTAAAAAAGGGTTTATGAAGGAGAGAGACCAGTTTGCTTTGTGCCAATTACCTTTAAAGTGATCTCAGGGTGAGCTGATTTGACAAACTTGAACCGCGTGTGTTTTCTGAATGTTTGAATTTAGTCACACACAAGCTAAAAACTAAGAACTAAAATATTGCAAAGAACACTGTGCACTTCGCATGGAGCCTGTTACTGCTGTTTAAGTTAAAGGTGCACACTCGGTGTGTTCAGCCTGACTGTTAGAAAGTAGGGTTGGGCACAGATTTGGTTTTATTCGCTTCTGGTGCCAAAGTGGTTCTTTTGTTTTGGTTTCAGTTCCTATTCGGTTCCAATTTCTGTACTTCAGTTATAAAAATAATGCCTGCCTCTTCCCAAATCCAAAGCAGAGCAGTGACAAACGGGCGCAGACTGCCTGAAGCTTTTTCTTTTCCCTTTTTTTCATATTCTTTTAAGTCAGTGCACCATGCCCATTTACAAACATATCAAAGTAAAAATGTTGTGTATACGCTCTCATTCCATGTGGGCAAGTTTTGTTTACCTCGGCGCATGGGGCATTCTGCATCAATTATTCCAATCAGGAGGATGTTATGTTACTCACCCAGAGTGGTCACTCACCCCTCCATCATCGGTCATGTGACGTCATTTCCAGGTGAACATTAACCAGTGCTTGGTCATTGCTTTTGTTGCTCCTGTTATTCAATTGCCTGATTTGCTAATATCTAACTTAAAGTTATCTGGTTTAGTATTCAAAATTCTAAGCAGCTCTGGTTACTGGTTCCTCTGAAATCAGACACCTGAAGCTCACAGAAGCTACAGTCAGGTGTTATCCAGGGGCCAGAGTTGGTGACATCGAAGGAAACCATAGGATGTTATTCCAGAGTAAGCAGGTTCCATCAAGTCGTGATTCACACAGGCGGTAATGACGCCCAATGGAAACAATGAGAGGTCCTTAAACTGGACGTAGAATTGGTGTGTAAACTTGCTAAGTCGATGTCAGACACTGTCATTTTCTCTGCCAAACTTAGTCAGTGACAAAATTACAGCCGCTGGTTAGCTAGATGGTGCCCAGAAAACGGCGTTGGCTTTGTAGACAATTGGAGTGCATTTTAGGGAAAGCCCGGTCTCATGCAGAGAGATTGCATCCATCACACTGTGGACGGTGTCGCTCTTCTTTCTGAGAACATTTCTGCTAGTGTTAGTCGTGCAACCTGACAACCCAGAGACAGGACCACAGGCACAGAGCAGCAGTTTACAACTCTCCTCTGAGCTCCCTTTAGCACTGGTGCAAACCCCATACCAAGGTAGTCCAGCAGCTCCTAGCTTGAGCTTATGTGCTGAAAGTCAAGTGAAAAGTGAAAGGAGTAAGACACAGAAACCTAAACGTAAAAGCTACTAATACTCTTAATGACAACAAGCAAAATCATGATGTCATTAAATGTGGGTTACTAAACATTAGATCCATTTCCTCTAAGTTTCTTTTAGTCAATTAGTTAATTAATGATAACAAACGCAGCCTACTAGCCCCAACAGACACCTGGCTACAACAGGATGACTATGTTAGGCTGAATGAAGCGACCCCTCCCAAGTTATGATAACTATCAGAAATCCAGGATTTCAGGGGAAGGAGGTGGGTTAGTAGTAATATCACAGTCTAGCTTACGTCTTTTGTACTTGTTACATGTCGCTACATTTTCTGTTGTTGCTGTGAAATGCAGCCAGGCCTTCGAGCGCTTCAACTGCTGCATTTTGGAAGCATGCGCCCCGTGCTCGCCCCGTCAGTCACCGGTCTTATATGAGCCCACACACTATCGCAGGAAAGGCAAATGAATTAGCTAGAACTTCAAAGTACTGAACAGAGTAGAAGTGATTGACATGTCCTGACTAAGACAAATAGATCTTCACTGAAACTGAAACTAAGCACAGAAATGAGGAACTGAATGCAGCAACTTCTTACTGTTCTGGTAGAACCGCGTAAGTCGAAACGGTTCCAACTTAGAACATGATGTCGGTTGCCAACCCTATTAGAAAAGAGGGAATTAGACAACCGGAGTGTAGTTTGTGTTGACTTTCTACAGCATCCTACAGGCACATATGTATCACCTGCACACCCCGTTCCTGCAGTATTGCATGTGCTCAGTAAGGAGCCAGTACCTGCACAGCTAGAATGTGGTGCAAGACATTGTCCAACAGCATCACAAGTAGTTTAACTTAGTTTATCCTTACAAGTACTTCACAATACATGTACCACACACATGACAATTGTAGGCCCTCGTTCCATTTTCATGACTTCTCTTGAGGTGACCATACAAGCCTCAAGAGAACTTCAAGAGCCATCTGCACTCCCCTTATGATGTGAGCGCTCTACTCTACGATCTTCTACGAGCCCGGACAACCCGAAAACGTGCAGAACCGATATGGGCCCACCCCGCCTACAGGTGCATGTGACTAAGGCGTTAGCTGAACAGTTTTATCAGGAAAAAGTGTTTTTATTCCACAAGTGTAGACAGATTTGAGCTAAACGTTTCTTGAATTGTTATGAGGACACTTTGTCTGTTTTTTTCCACGCATATATCTGGTTAAAAATGATACAAGCCTAAATTCCTTCATGTGAAGGGTTAACAGAATATGTCCTCACTCAGTGCTTGCCTAAAATTGTCAGGGACTGGGGATGAAGGACTCAAAATGCAGGAGACCAGGCTTGGTGACAGAAACTAAACTATTTAATAAATTAACCAAAACATGACAAAAACCACAGAGAAACAAAAAGGCGACAACACAGAACAGATGACCTGATAATGAAGAATTGAGGGTGGCTAAGTAAATTATGTGGGTTATCGACCTGGACCTGGGGAGACTGACAACGAAAACAGAACATGACAAAAACCCAAGCACAGAATCCCCTCAAAAATGCTCCAGACTTTTGGCAAGGCTCTTCCATTTCTGTAAAATTTATGAAAGAAAATTTAAAAAGAGCACTTGAAAAATTGATCTAGTTAAACAAAAAAGAATGTCTTCAAACGCTTTCTTAATCAAACTGCAGGGAAATGTATGCATGTGGTCCAAAATAATTTACAGCGTGAGCATGCCTTCACATATGAGACTGTAAATTGCCTTAAAACAGTTTAGTAAAAGTTAGTTCTGGAGCTAAAAAATGCAGAATCCACTGTCTAATTTTCAGCTTTTTTCTGTTTCCCTTATACATTCTCTGGAGCGCTGAATCTGATAGGATAGTTTAACGGAAATAGCTTTGGGGATAGAGTGAGTCTGATAACAATGAAAAGGCAAAAGAGAAGGGCCCATCTGATTAACCCTCAACCTTTCCTGATGTTCTATGAAAAGCAGGCTTCAGCTGCTGGAGAGAAGATCCTCAGTTGTACTGTCAGAAAGGTTCTTTTTCCTGATGATATGTACATCTGAACACCAAACACATGTTTTTGCTGTGTAAACCAAAATGAATCAAGATCATTTTAGCTCCATTTTTTTTTAAGATTACATATTCACCTCTTTTTACAGTTTAATTAAAAACAGAACTAAACCCATTTGAAATGCACAGTAAAGCCTTCAACTTAGACATTATGGCTTTGTCTGATCAAAGCCATAATGTCTAAGGAGGGATTAACAGAGAATGTAAAGGAAAACCAAGAAATAATTCAACACAGAAAACAGATTAGGGGAAACAAAGAGCAGAAACTTCATGAAGGTTTAAAGAAAAGCAAAACTGATTTTAAAGGTAATTCCCTGACTTTGTTGTTTAGAGCCTTCCACAGGATTTGGTGGATCATGCATACTAGAAGTGACTGTGAGGGATTCAGAAACTTAGAGGAGGGAGGAGTTTAGTCAGGATTTGAGGACAACACAGCAGATGCAGCAGTAGGAGAAAACACTCTGATTCATCTCACAAAGGGCTACTCCCACTATTCTCCTCCCGCTCTGTTATCACGAAGCTCACAACCTCCACCACACCCCGATCTTGCTGCCTCTGCGCTCCCTGATGCCAGCGGCATCTGTTACTGCCTCTTCAATTCACTGATTGCTGCAGAATGCTCGCGTCGGTTTGTCAAACAGACTTGGATTGGCGCTCTAATGGCTGCACTGTGTTTCCAGAAAGCAGAGTGGCACCTGATTAATCTTATGTGCAATGTGAAAAGCACAAACGAGTAATGCGGCTCTGTCATTTTGTCTAATTTAGAGTAAACTGTTTCAGGAAATATTATCATCTGAGAGGAAAAACCATTAAATTCTGAAGCAGCTTCTTAACAGCAGGTTTACAATCAAATATGTCGTTTTTTAGAGAATGGTTGTAAAACTCAAACTCTAGTTTAGTTTTCAATTTTCTGTTACCATACAGTGGAGACATACTGTAACAGCGAATTTAAAAGTGGTCATTTATCATAGAAACAGTAAAACTCAGCTTATCGCTTTTTCTGTTTGTTTGCATGTTTTCCCTCATAAATACAGTGACGCTGTGTTTATGTACACAGTTTTGTACTGCAGCATGTTTCGTGCACGCCCCTCTTCTGCATCTGCTAATCATCACTCATTCCAGTTTTTCTCCTTTCTGTCTTCATTAAGCCCCTGTGATTCTCTTCAAGGTGCCCCTCCCTCTCATGGACAAACAGCTGTGCATCTTCATATACAATGAACAGAAGTGCGTGTGCAAACACATTTTTTCTCTGCCCGTGTGAGCCTTTTCTTCACAGGCAGGCGTGGGTAGAGAGACCCCTGGGGAGTGGAAGGAGGTACTGCATTACGGAGTGATGGTCTATTTTAGGTCTCTGCAGCAGCACAGGGCAGTTGGGTGGGAATGGGGGGAATGGAGTTGTGGAGCAAAATTAAAGCATTCTAGTGGCCAGATTCCTCGTGCTGTAAGTCTATTTGTTTTTATTTTTTTTCTATAATGGTATGCGATTAGGTCTTCTTCAGATTAATATTCTAATTTTGTTGAAGACCCACTTCAGTAAAGACAATTTTTGGGGTGTTTTAAACATGTTCTTTTTGCATTTTTGTGATGATGGAGGACATATGTAAAGAAAATTATTAAGTTCAAAATAAATTTTTAAGGTATTTCTTTATTCAAACTGTTCTGAAACAGGAGCAAATGAAAAAATACCGTTAGAAAAATTGATTATTTATGACGTAGAAAATGCCCTGAGCTGGCCACAAGCTCCTCGCTCCATTCTGATGCATCCAATTGATCCACATACATCTTTGTTTGCCTCATCTGTCTGAAAACTGTAGGGCTCGAAAGCTCCGATATTATTCACCAAAGGGATGATGGGAAGTGGAGAAGGCTTACTTCATGCAGAAACTATGTCCTAAAAGCAGTTTTTTTTATTTGCTAAAAGCAGCATAATCATAATTAAAAGAGCACTGGAAACGCGTTGACAATAGATCATGGGTGTGGGTCTTTAAGAGGTGAGAGTTGCTCCTTCTTTCTCTGAACCACCTTTGGCTTCTTTAGGTATAACTCAGACTCATCAGAGTCCAATAAAGCCGCAGCCCGGTCACCGTCGGCGCCTCATCTCTCCTCGTTTCAGCTTCATTGACAGTGCTTGTGATTTACGCAGCTCGACCCCAGGATTGATTGAAGTGAAGTGAGGGATAATACGTTTTCAAAGCAGTGATGAAACTTCTTGCACCGATGATGAAGTGATGTTAATTGCCAAGTGCCACTGAGAAGTGCTCAATTAATGCACAATAAAGAAAAAAATCAGAGCAAACAGGAGGCTGACAGATTTATTTAATCCGCTCTGCTTCAGGTGAAGAAAAGCAGTCGGGTTCAAAGTGAAGTGATGTTTCGGGGGCTGGAAGCCACACTGCTGTCAAATTTAAGAGGTGGCGACTCGCTAATCAGCAACTCTTTGTTTGAAATTGGAACTAAAGGTGTCTTCCTGAAAAACAACAGTGAAATGTTTTGTTTTTTTGTGTGTGTGTGTGATTATTTCATCTTTGTGTGAAGTGACAAAGCTGTTTTTATGGAGGGCGGTTACACTTAGATGCATTTTTCTGCTTTATTCTCTTGATGTAATTGACTGCTCTTCTGTGTGTTTAGCTCACTTCACTACTGCTAATGCTTTTCCAAAGTGTTTTTGCAGAGGACTATCAGAACTTCAACCATTTTAATCATCTTCTATCTAATTACCTCATAAATCTTTTTAACATTCTACAAGATTAAAACATGTTTAAAGGTCATTTTAATGTTGTTAACCTGCCTAACCATTACAAACTAGTCCCAAAACAAGTTCTTCCTGTCCTAACTAAAGCTGATTTAAAGTACATAACCTGCTAAACATTTGCTATGTTTCCCTTCTAACCTCTAACCTTTTAACTTACAGATTTTCTTGTATCCATTATTAATTTGTCTTCTCCAAATTTCTTAAAGGGAACCCTGATTATGAGCGCCTGGCTATTGCTAGACAAAGAATCCCATACCGACTTGGTCGGGTAGTTGACGAGTGGCTACTCGAAAAAGGTAATAAAATCCCTTTAACTCCACAAATGATCTAACTGCCTAACTTAGCCTAACCGCTCTGGACGAGGTGCAGTGCCACACAACAGGGGCGAATCCTCTGGCTCTGAAACACTGGCTTTATGATGATTGGATGAAACGGTGTCATGTGATTCCCTTCAGTTATAGCTGAGAGGAAACTGAGCTTTAACTGAGACGTTCAGTTAAAGCTCCTGTTAAAAACAGTGTTGAGCTCATATCCAGGAGACCTTAGCCAAAACGCCTTAAACTGGGGCTGCATCTCTTCAGGGTCTTAACCCCCAAATAACCAAACATAACTCCTAATAACCAGTGCACATGTAAAACAGCCTACTACTTCTTTCATGTGTTTTTGTTGGAAGAATGTGAGTGACTTAAAAAAAAGAAAAAAAAAATTGATTCCTAGCCAAACTCCTGAAACTCACTAAAAGTTAAAGGGACTGCTGAAGCTTTTTCCTCTTAATGAATCAGCATTTGTTGTAGCGGGTGGCAGCATTGCTCCGCCCAGCATCATGCATTAGGAACCCAATATTTTGGTTTGACTCTTTAACCCTTTGAGTGTCGAACAACCCAAAGTCTTTGTTTGAGCTGCTGGAGGTGGTTGATTCTTCAAAAAAAGTTTGATCTGACCGATAAAAAGAAACAATGTACATCTGTTGAGAAATTAGCATCCAAAAAACACTTTATATTATACTATAGGATATTTCCTGTAAGGTACATATGTGCTTTTCTAAAGCACAGTCATAGTTCTGGAGTAGCTTTTCTCTAAAACGTGTTTTTTTGCATTAAATATGTACAAAGATTATCATAAATTATTCATTTTAGGCCAATTAGCTTTAAGAGTTTCTCTGAAATGTGAACGATAACACAAACAGAGATGAATTCCAAAAAGAAAATCGGCCACAGAGAGAAAAATGAAGTATTCATGCGACAGACAAGAGAAATTAAGTGCCTGCATATTTATTTCATGGAAACAAAACAATCCTTGCATTCATATCCGGCTCTTATAAACTGACTCGTGCGCTCTCCAGCTGTGCGATGGCAAACGCTCTGGCTGAGGGTAGTTAGGACACAAATGAGAATTAAAAAGACTTGGGAGATGAAAGTTGAATGAAAAAGTGGACTCATGAAATAGCTACTTACCCACTCATGAAATGATTTGTGCATGCTATAGAACTCTATACAGACCCGAGTTTGAAAATTAATTTACTATTCTCTTTCTTCAATAGTTTGAAATGAGCCTGCATGCAATCATGTCAATGAGAACAGTAGGAAGAAGTAAGAATTGGGGGGGAAATAAACAAATAAACCCCCAAAAATCTCAAAATTAAGACTTTGATCACAAAATGTTTTCCTTCAGGAGGCAGCTTCTTTGTTGAGATGACTGGATTTGTTAAAAACATGTCACCTGCACATTATTACACAAGGCAAAGTGGTTTTGAAGGGCATTTCTACGATGCTGTTTTCATCAGAGGTCAGATGATAATGTGGATTAGTTGGGAATTTCGAGCTCAAAGGGTTAAACTTGTTTCCTGCTGTCAGAAGGAAGCATACAGGCGTTCAGTTTCAGAAACCTCGAAGCAGAATCTAACCACCTAACAGCAAATCAAACTCCGCCCACACTAACCACTGAGGGCTTCTCAGATGGCTCCATCCTCCACAGCCCTGAACTGAAAGGATTTGGCACATTTGCAAGCACCACCCTGCTGGCCGCACATTTAGAGAGCCCTCAGTTATAACCTTGTTATAAAACAAGTTTAACTCCACTGAAGTCAGACGGAAACATTTGGAAGAACTTGGACAGGTTGTGGCAACCAACAAAACTCTAAAAAGAATTTCTAACCATATTCTAAACCATGCTAAACAATAATGTCATGGAACCACCCACTCCTCCATGTCTGGAAAACTCAGAGGGTTAAAATGATGAACCCCAAATTGTGCTCATCTGCTCTGGAACGTTTCAATGTGAAGGTCCCTTTAACGTTTAATGTTTTCACCACTGCAGGCCTGGACATGTTATATGTTGGTGTGTGGTATTTGCTAAGACAGAGCTGCTGAGTGTGTGGTCATGCTTTCGTGGATGTCTTGTATTGGTCCAAACCAGTGTTGAGGTCTTCATGTGTCATAAAGCTGTGGATCAAAGCAGACTCAGCCCTGTGGGTTTCCTCCACAACTTATTCAAAGTTCAGCACATCAGTCAAATCTCATTGAAAGTCTTGCATCATCCCAACCGAGTGTGGACAGAAGAAATGCTCCTGTGCTCTCCCAAGTCAGTATGTTGGTCACACCTGGCTATAATGGAAGTTGTTGGAGCCAGCAGAGTCCTGGAGGAGAGCCGTGCTGTGGTGCTGCGCTGTCTCCCCAGATCTCATTCCAAAGCCTTTATCCAATCTCCCATACTGTGTGTGAGGCAGATCAGAGTGAGCGTCTCCAGCCCACTCTGTGCCTGCTGACTAAATTCAAAACGGCAGCAATTACAGAGACCCAATGGAGGGGAAAAATTCCAAGTGCCAAAAGTTTTCTACAGCTCTATGTCAAACCAAACTTACTCAAACGTGTTCCCTTTTTGCTCGTGATGGATCTGTCACACCAGGGCTTTTTTTAAAATACTTTTTTCCTTGTCCATTCTGTAAACCCCACAAAAACTGCTGAGAGTGGAAGTGGGAGGAATTTGAACAAATATCTCCACAACTGCACCTAGCATTAGTGTCTCCTATGTTCTCCCAGAAATGAGTTCATTCTGACAGTCTCTTCTAAGTAGGTGTTTGCATCGTTCAGTTTCACATGATTCAATTCGCATCTCATGACCCATGAATCACTACACAAAAGATTTTACCTAAGTGGACATAATATAGATATTTATTGTTCATTGGGAAATTAAAACTATAAATGAAAATGCCTTTTAACAGAGAAACTCATCTGTCTTCCTTTTTATTTTAAGTAACAAAAACCAAATGTCTTCAAACATAAAACCCAGCATTTTGGGTCTTGTGAGTCACGTTAATAATCTCTGTTATTGTTTTAAGTGCTGTGAAAAAGGGCTTATCATATGTTCAGTGCACACAACACACACCCATCACTGGCGTTTACCTTCAGCCAAATGTAATTGTTCTGCCTTGGTAGAAGCAAGTTTCTGACAGTAGAGACACAACAGGAAGAGAAACCGACCGTTTGCCAGAAACGGATTTTTTGTTTCCTGATACATTTTATATGTTTTTACCAGCATAATCTTGTTCATGTCTGTGGTTTTCAACCGATACTGCTGTTACTCAACCGATTTTTCAGTAATCTTTTACATCCCTCAGACATTCGTCAATTTAAAGTGTTGGAACAAAGACCAAAACATCAAATTTTTGGGTCTAAAAAGCAAACTGGACAAGCAGGTTTAATGTTCGGTCTTGTTCCCTTAGTCCCTAATCGAAAGCAATCAAGTCCTCCCCCTTGGTGTTTGGCCAGAGCTCAAATCAGACTTTTACACATCTGGCCACCGTCCATACTACAGAGAGCGAATCCCTCAGAGGCCTTGTTCCTGCAACGCTGTGATGAGCTTGGCCTCCTGCAGAGTCATTATCGTCTTTCCTCATTTGATCTGACTGTGCTATTATGGCTACGTTTGAGAGAAGAAAGTGAAAACTGAATGAAATGGAACATGTTTGCTGACGAGTGAAGAGGCGACAAGAGAGCACGCCTGTCGCTGGAAATGAAAAGGAACGCGTCTGCTATTTTCATGGTCTCCTACCAAAAAAAAAAAACATCAAAGGCATGGGAAGAAATAGAAAAAAGGAGCGAACCACCCTGTCGAAAGACCTGCATACAGATCTGAGATCAGCCGTGAAGCAGGATTTGAATAATTCGTATTTATTCTCTCTAGAGATCTGCAGATCGAACTCAAGACTTTCTGCGAAGTGTCTTCATGCCATATTTGGCCGCTCATCTCAGTTGTCAAACACAATTAATTCTTAGTATTCTACCAACCCAGCTTTTGATGCGTAAAAGAGAAAAACTCTCTTAATTACCAAAGAGAGCCTTGTGCCGCAGAGATAACTTGAGAACACTCCATAATCGACTTTTCCAGCAGCCTAGCCCCCCCCCCCCTTGTGTCGGGCTCTTCTTTGACTTGCTGCTTATTCTCCTTTTTTTTTTTTATCTTTAAAGGAGAAAATGGAAATGGGGGAGTTTTTGTTTGTTGATTCTAGCATGAGAAATTCTGCTGCCACACAAGCAGGATTTCTGAACACAGACTCCTAAAGACTCTGCCTTCAAACGGCCCAAACTTTCCATTCCACACATCGCAGCGTGTTGACAGAGGTGAAGTCTGCGCCATCCTCCCAACCCTGTAACTCAGCAAAGAGAAAACATTTCAGGCACAAGCACCATGCAACCATAAGGCAGCCCTCCTCTCTGAGAGATAACAGGAGTGGAAGGAAGATGAGAGAGGCGTAATGATGACAGCGGTGGGTGACAGATAGCGCTCTCTGCTCTCTCAGCTGCAGCCTTTTTCATATCCCCCCTATAGGCACTTAGTCTACGAGTCTAACCCCCACATCCCTTCTCTCCAGCTATCCCCTCCTCCAGGTTAGTGTCACCACACTCTCCGCTCCCCTCCTCTGCACTTTCGCTGCTTTCTAGCCCCAGCGCCAAACATGCTGTTATTATTTCACAGCCTGTGACAAGCAATCTGTGCATTAGCCAGCGAAGCGTGGCCCAAACCCAGCCCACTACCGGGTTTAGCTCTGCTCAGATGGTAATTACCAAACACGGCTTCGAGGTGACGAGCCATTTCTCTCGAAGTTTGAGGAAAAGGAAAAAAAAAAAAGGTCGGAGAGGATGACAGCTCAGTGCAGAGCTGGAGAAATCCTGGAGGACTTCTGTGACTGCTGACACTTCAGGAGCTCTTCACTTCTGGTCAACAAGTTTTACCTGGAACAGTCAACATTTCTGATCAAAAATGTCCTTTGATAAACACAAGATGAATTTTATACTGATATGTTACTTTTAAAAAGCATAACATGTAAAAAAAACAAGAAAAAGAAAAAAACAAACATTAATATCATTATAGTGGGAAACCTGTTTGTTTAACTGGTAATATATTACTGGCCCAGACTGTGCCTGAAGCCACTGATGGTTTTTGCTTAAGATTATAGACTTAAAATGAAATTGAACAAAGATTTTCACCCAAAATAGCTTAACCAGAGGTGGTTAGAAAATCCAAACATGGAGCTTAAGTCAAAGTAGAATGACTGCAAAAAATATGACTGCAAAAAATATGACTCTAAAAGTTGTCTTAAAATTTACTTTAGTAAAAGCTAAAAAGTAAACGGTGACAAAAATACTGAGTAACCATGTATGTGGTTTAAAGACCCGCTCCAATAAAAATGGTGATTTTGGTGTTATTAACGTTTTCTTATAGCCTTTTTCTCATAATGGAGGACATTTATAAAGGATTTTAAGTCTCTCTGCTATAAGCTCTAATTCTGATTCATCTACTTCTGGACAAATATGTGGCTCAGTTGGGTAGTTCTGATATTTCTTGCCATTTTTGTTGCACTGCTAATCTGGGTTTGTGAGGGGCTGTAAACTCGTGGGTGAGAGTATAAACAAAGGAATTATGACATATCAACGTAGGGTTACTTCACCGCCAACAGTCCCGCCCACAACTGAGAGGCAAATTTCTAATGAGCTTCTGCTGCGCAGCAGACAATAAGTCTTAAAGGAAACTACACAATTTATTGATTTTGGCTAAAAGCTGCATAACTATGAACAGAAGACTACAGGGAACAATATAGGTGAAGGGGAACTTTAAAGTCAAAAACTGATCTGTTTAGATGCTGAAATAAGCAAATAAATTTGCAGGATGAAAAGGAACATCTTCTTGTTTACAGTATTTGATGAGCAAAAAAAAAAAAAAAACACATTAGAACTGAAATGCAACAAATAGGTGTCTGTTTTTGGTGAAAAAAACCTGCCACACATCACTGCTGCTTTACAAACATTACAAAGATTGTTTCTGAGATTTCAACATCCTCCACATCCCAAAGTGTTCAAGTTATTTTGTACTGATGCTGTCAGGCTGGTTTTACAGTCAAAGAGGAATCATTTACTTAGGGCCATGTTTACTCTATATGCAGTTTTTGGCCAATAACAATACTGGACTGCATTGTGTATCCTTAAAATCAATGGCAAAAAAAGCCCGCTCCAATAAAAATTGTGTTTTTAACATGTTCTTCTGGCATTTTTCTGATGATGGAGGACATATATAAAGAAAATGCATTTCTGAGTATTTATCTTGAGTCTAGTGAGGAGAATATCAAAATATCAAACTAAATATCATAATATAAAAAATGGTGTAAATTGTTATGAATCAGATGCAGTGTGAAAAAGAGCTTATTTGTGATGTAGAAAATATGCTGAGTGGGACACAAGCTCCCCGCTTTTGGGCAATGGGAACAGCTCAGAGGTCAATTTGAAATGGACTTCTGCTGCTCTGCAGAAACTATGTCCTAGAAAATGGTACAAGTTTTTTTTATTTGGCTAAAAACAGCATAATCATAATAAAAAGAGCACTGCGAACACTTTGGAAATATATCAAAAGATGATCCGAGTGGGACTTTAATGTATTGAATAAGAGCATTGATTTATTACAACAAAAGTGAGTACAAGTAGAAAACAATGGTCCAGGAAAACTACTCTGAAGAGGACCTTTTTTTTCCTAGAAATCACTCAAGTAAATGTAACAGAGTACATGTAACTTGTTACTATCCACCTCTGCAGTTAAAAAATTATTTCTTCAACATTTCAAAACAAACCTAGATAAAAATCGACTTGTTTTTGACAGTGTAGCTGGAAAAGGGTCAAAAATAGTTTGCGCTACCATGTTAGAAAAACAGTCCAATAGATGAATGGGCCCAGTTGATTAGTTCATTAATAATTCTACATGCAATAAAACTACAAGGAAATAGAAATCCCTGTTTTCATGTGCTGGGTCAAGTCTGGCCACACAATGACAACATTTCATCCTTAAGATGTTTCAAAATTGTGACATTTTTTCCCTCTGTGAGCTCATCCTCCCAAACATTGCAGTTTAAAAATGAGGCAAAAACCAAGATTGAAAGAGGTTAGAAGAACACACACAGAGTTAACCACATGATTAGTTAGTGACTCACAAAGGTTTTAAACTGAGGATCACACTTCACACCTCTGAAAGATGTTTTCTGTGTGAAAACTTCGCAAACTCAATTTTTATGACAGTTAGGTAAGCGGAGAAGATTTTCCCCGCATGCTGTCTTTGTAACAGAGCCATTTCTCTTGTTGATGTTTATGTACATAGCGCTATAATCAGTTTGATTGCTCAGTCAGCTTCAGGCTGCTTTTTATGTTACCTGTTTATACACAGATTCCTTTTTTTTTTCTTCCACACAGAGCACTTTTACTTTAGTTTATGATTGACACCTTTTTAGAACCAATGTTGCAAATGGGATGTATATTTAAGAAGATCCACTTTCTCTATGTTTTAATGTTGGAAACACTAACAGAGTGAAAATCTATCATTATAAAAGCCACAAATACAGTTTAAGGTGTCACAATATAAGATTAAGACCTTTTAACCCTTTAGTAATCTACAAATCCCTGACTAAAACAAGTATTAAGATAATAAACAAAAGACATTTTGTCATTTCTGTTTGGACAGAGACTGTTACTGTATTGAAAAGCTGAATTAAAATGTCGATATTTGGCTGAAACTACAGCTATGCCATTACCTTTACAGCTACACGCCATTTTCTCTGTGTTAATAGCAAAGCTAAATGTTCTCCTGTAAAACAAAAGCATGATTGTTTAGTCATTTGAAAGGTGAGCTGTACAGCAGGAAGGATGCTGAGCTCAGTGTTGCAGAGGTCTGACCATCCTGGTCTCTGCACTGCAGTCAATTAGAGCTTTGTATGGCTCCAAATGGCCGTTCTAATAAGAGGCTGTTTGTCATGCAGCCCAGGCACCCTCCTCCTACCCTCATCCCACTCCTGCCCCGCGTACAAGGTCCCACACACAAGCCCATTAAATGCCTATCACCTTAAAAGCCCCGGGGAGAAAACCTGCAGCCACAAATCCAAATGCCGTCAACCCCAATGCACCGCCAGCCTCCTCGCTCATATGTAAGCACGAAGAAGAGTCATACGTAAATAAATGGAGCTGGAAAAGGCCAAGCATCACTGACAGACTTCCTGAGTGTTTATGAACACGTCCTCGTCTCTGCAGCTGTGTCACATCCAGCTCCATCGCAGTGGGAGCTCGGCTGCTTGTCATGCAGCGGTTTTCTTGTTTTTTTTCCACTCCCCTGCCCGCCACAAAAATTGGCTCTAAAACCACATGTCACTTTTGATTTGACCTGGCAGACCCTGAAACAATAACTTCATCAGGCTTTGTTAGAGCCTCATCCTGATGAGACGGACGCAAACGCAACAATGATTCATCTCGTCTAGAGGGCACCTTTCTTTGGTTTGTTTGTTCCATCTTTGCCGGTCAGATGGGATGAAAATGCAAATGGCCACCCAAGTGCTCTCCTGCATGCAAAGCTTGTTTTAGACCGTTTATTTCATAAATCAAATGCATAAATGGACATCTTGTAAGCGTGGGAAAACATAGCATCCTACGAACGGAAATTCTAAAGAACAACCTTGTCGTTTTTACAAAAAGCTCCTCAACTTCCTGCCAGTGGAGCAGATCAAGAACAAGAACATCTTCAACCTTAAGAACCTCAGCTGACTGAAAATGGAAACCCTCTGGGCTGATGTGTCGGAAGCGTGTAGGCATGATTGGTGTCTGTGTTTACTTTGTTTGCCAACAATCAAAAGTATCCTCCTGCATTCTTTTGAGTTTAGTTTTGTGGCTGATGTTGACAGTTTGACAAGAGTCCATCTGTCTTGCACCCCCAAATATGCTTTTGACAAAAAGCATTCAAAAAGAAGAGACAACTGTAAGACAATCATGTCAACAGTTCACATGCCTAACATTATGCCGGATCATTAAGGAGTTAAAGGAAGTAAACCGAGAACCCCGTGGGTCTCCGGCAGACGTAATGAGGAGTTAATGGAAGTGTGAAATGGCCAATCTCAGCCGAGCAGAGTGATTTTTCCAGAACCTCTGCAGAAAACATGGACGCAAACACATTCAAACCAACCCACTGTCTTCAGGCAGCAGTTGAAGACATTATTGGTGTGTCCCTCTAACAAACAATCACATTTCCTTTTTTGATTTTTTTTTCATGCAAAAGGCCCATTTCTGAATCCACGTCTTTTCCGGAGCGTCCTTCTAACCTCAATACCTGCTAGAACCCACATGACTCCTGATTGAGGTTAAAGTTTCCAACAGTCCATATGATGCAGTTGGATCTTTTCAAAAGAGAGGGGGATGCAAAGATGAAGAAGAAAGGCTGAAAATTAATCTGACATCAGCTGAAAGAAAAACACGGGAGGAGAGAGAAACTCCACCTGTCAGAATGCCTACCCTCCCCACCACACGCTCTGGTAACACATTAGTATTGGGCCCTGGTTTAATGGTTGACCCCATCCTCCCTTCATCCATCTATCCATCCAGATGAATAGTAATGACCGCGGAGAAGACTCGCTGATGAATTAAACATTGGATCTCATTTTTGCTCCTTAGGATGGCAGTTTGGTGACATTTTTCTGCTGGCAGAGGTACTTTATCATTGTGCAGCTCAGGTGCATTGAAGGTCAATGACACAGACACAGCACTGTTCTAATATATTCAATTTCAGGGCAAATCAAATGCATTTTGCTGTGAACTATCAGTCTCAGGGTCAATCCGCAACCGCCCTTGCAATCTATTTGACTGCCACATTCTCGCTGCCTTCCTGAAGATGTGCACAGATCCATGACAGCAAAAACTGCAGCTCTCCAGGGTCTATTCCTAAAGTGTTACCAAGAAAATCCCCATTGTTGAGGACACTCCCTTAAATGTCTGTGCTTAAAAAGTGATTTATGTAGTGTTAAAACCTGGACAGAGACGATGAGCTCATTTGTATTCTTTGCCGTCTTTCTTTCTTTCTCTTTCCTCCTGCCTTATCTCCCTTCCCCTCTCCTTCATTACATTGACTCTAATCCAAACCAGGTCGCCAGCTGACCATCTTCAACAGTCAGGCTTTCATTAAAGTTGGTGGTGGAGACAAGGGGCGCCACTTCCAAGGCCAGGTCTCGGGTCTGTACTACAACGGGCTGCAGGTACTCAAACTGGCAGCCGAGGGTGACCCCAATATCCAGACACAGGGAAACCTGCGGCTGGTGGGCGACGTGCCATCTGTGCTCACCACCGACACCACCTCCACCACCCCGCTGGCTGACATGTCCACCACTATAATGGAGACAACCACCACAATGGCCACAACCACCACCCGCAAACAACGCTCGCCCACCATGAGGGACAGTGTGACCCAGGTGAGCCATGCTGAGCCCGCACTGGAGTCTGCATGAATGATTCATACTAAGAGCAAATGTTGGGCTCAGGAACACACACGCCGGGCGGGTGGGTTGCATTGTAACAGAAGGTTGGCAGTTACTTGTTTAAAGGACTTGAAAATACACTACTCACAAAAAATGAGGGATATTGTTGTTTACATCGGTGCTTTTCCAATTTTGCTAGGATTTTAATGAAAATACAATAAAGTTCTCTTTGATATTACTAAGAATGAATGAGTAGAAATGAGTAGAAACACCATTTTTATATTATGATATTTAGTTTGATATTTTGATATTCTCCTCACTAGACTCATGATGTTGTTCTGAGGAGTTCCACTCTTCCACAAATTCTCCATGCAGTTCTGCAGGTCACTTGGGCATGGGGTCTGATCAACCTTCTCTGCTTCAGCTGGTCCCAGACCTGCTCTATGGGGTTCAGGTCAGAGGTCATTGCTGGTCATATCAGCTGTGATGATTCCGGTACCATGTGGTGGAGCGTTATCATCCATGAACAGAAAGTTGGGGGTGTTCTGGTGGAATTGGGGGATGATGATGGTTCTATGATGTCTCTGAGGTCAGAACCTGCAGTGACTAGACCGTCTACAAGAACCAGATCAGTTTTGCTCTGTCTGGTGATGTCTGTCCAGACCTCCTCCACCAAAAAGAACCCGGGGGACCATGTTGACATTGGAATATCGCTGACCTCGCCTTCTCCATCAACACTGATGACCATCATTTCTGTGCAAGCTGATGCGACACTCGTCAGTGAACAGGGCAGCAGACCATTACTGCGTTGTCCAGGTCACATGGTCTTGTACTGCAAACGTTCACGGCGGTGTCTTTGTGTCAGTGGAGTCACCTGTAACAGTCGTCTGTCGTTCCAGTCAAAGCGGTGGAGTCGGTTGGGAATGGTTCGTCTGGAAACCCTGGTACCCTCACATCAGCCTGTAGCTGTGTGCAATATCCCTAACATTTTGTGAGTAGTGTAATATTTGAAAGATGAGAGAACATTTGGAAGAAGATCCTTTGCTGATGATGATGCAAAACCAAAAAGAAATGTTTTGCCAGCTGTGAGGTGGAACAGTCACTTCTCCAGAGCGCTGCTGGGGGTCAGACATGAGCCTAAAGGTGAATCACATGAACTGATTACTCTTCCTGATGCTTTTAAAGCCACAAACAGTCCAATTTGATTTCCTCCAAAAAGACGAGGCACATCAGGAAACTGGAAGAAACAGCACAACCCGAGCAAATCAGAGACCAGAGGGGGGCCAGAGAAAGAAATTCTCTATCACAAAGAACAGCAAACAAGGATGCAATAAATTTCTATTTATGAGTCTGCTGCACATGCCTGTAGGAGGTCCAGATTTTATGGTGATCCTCACATTCTGAAGTTACAATCTTGGTAAGTGGGAGCCACAGGGGGGTTTGCGCCCACATGACTGATGATGGAGCTGACCGGCGATTTCAGACGTCCCACCCCCCAATTATAACATAATAACAGGATCCATTTATTCTGTTGGGAAATGTGCTCCACTTCACATTAAGACTAGCCATTGTAGGGACATAGGTTTTTTTTCCAAACTAGATCTAAAGTTAGAATATCATGTTTATAGCCATATATCCTGACATTATTCATTCCTCCTTTAATATAACACTCCCTTCTTTCCTCTTTTCTTCCTGTCAGAAAAACTATGAGTAACAGGTGTCCCTCTCCTTATTTATGAAATTTTAGCAGCTTTATCTGTGCGTGTTCTTTCAAAAGCAGTAGAGGCTGCGAAAACGTAAACACCCTTGTACTCAGAACACGAGTACAGGAGTCCTGTAAGTTTCCTCCTCATGACCTGCAGAGCAGCTTTGACTCTGAGCTTCACATGAAAACCTATCAAACGTGTTATATTACAAGCTAGTGGATCAGGAAGAAAGAGTTCTCACATCTTTGCCACTCTAAAAATCTGTTAAATAGTACAAAAAAAATCTTCCACATCAAAGGCACGTGTTGCTTTCTAACATATATATACGGTGGCCCTGAAGTGCCGATTACATCAACGCAAAAACATATTAAAGATCACAAAAACAATGAAAAAAGCAAAACAATTAATAACGATAAAAACAAAAAGAATAAATTTCAGAAATCAATATGAAATGTAAAAAAATACTGGTAAAGCAAGATAAGAAAGCAGAAAAAGGAAGGTGTATGGGACATCACTGATTGGACGATGACGTTCGATTTTTGAAGAAGAGAGCTGCTCCTTATGTTTCGGAGGTTTTACCTGAACTGTTGGAAAGACTTAATCAGTTAATCAGTCGCCAAACTTTTGCTACGGCTGTGGTCAGAAGCTTACAGAAATGCTGTCTATCAGAAGAGACCGCTATGACACGTTAGTGATGTCCTACAGTACCTACTTTATCCGGTTTCTTATTTGGTAACATTTTTTTACATTTATTTTAGATTTCTGAAAATTACTTTTGTTTTCTAAAACGTATCCTCTTTATTTTATTTTTTTATTTTTAAATTGCTGGGTTTTCTTTATTACATTTTGGTAAATGGAATTTAGTTTTGGTTTTTACAATGCATTTTTGTTGGCTCTGCTTTTTTTCATTGTTGTTGTGATCTTTAGTACGTTTTTGTGTTGCATGATTCGTTGATGTGATTTGAAATTCAGGCCCACCATACTAAAAAGAACAAGAGTTAAGAAATCCTATCTTTATTAAAAGCAGTTTTTGTTGACTGTAACAATGACAGAGATGGAAAGAAATGAAAAATGGCCACCCCAATGTGTGAAATAGATTCTTATGTAGGTAACTGTGTATAGATGTAAAGATGAATATTATTTTCACTTTCCAACCTTCACATCCACTCAGATTACTGGAAAAAAAAACTTTTTTAGAAAACTTTTTCTGCCATTCCAAAGTGAAATGTAAAAGCAACATAAAGGAAATGTATGGCTTTACAATACATCACTACCAGAAGCTTACCTTCTACATATTACAGTAAAACAATGTGACACAAAGAAATACAGAGGTGATAAAACAACAAATGTTGTTGTGTTTATTCATGTTTACAGAGGAACGCCTCACCTTAAACATTGTTCATACAACCAAAAGCTAAAATGTACCTTCGTGTATTTAAAAGTTACTTCTCCCTTTTGTCTTCATCTAAAACATTTAAGCAAAATCAAACTTTGTTGTGATTACAGATGACATTAGTTTCTAATTCAAAAATGTTTAACCAAAGTTTGACGCTGATTTCAATTTTTTTGTTGAATTTACCCTTTTTAACTAGTCAAAAATATTTTTTCAAAACGATTATAAAAAACATCAATGAAGTTGATTTTTTATTTTTAAAAATACAAATCTTAATACATTATTAAATCACAATATCTATTTAATAATAATATTCAAATTCACCTTTTAAATTTGAACTTTAAACATTTTTTTCTCTCTCTCTACACATAGGCCATATTTAAGTAAAAAAGTTTGATTATAAATGTTGTTTAGTAATCTTTTTTTATTCTAGCATTACTTTTAATCCTTTACAGAGCAAAATAACTTGAATGCATGAAAACTACATTTTGAGTTAAATGAAAATGATTAAAAAAAAGTTTTTGTCAAAATTAAAACATTGTATAACTGCAAGAAAATATACGTTTATGCTAAACAATTATAATCTTTTGTTTGGGGAAAAAACAAAGCACTGCTGCGGCAATGTCTAATCCAAGAGTGGTCAAACTACAGGCCAGGGGCCAAATGTTAAACTATTTAATCTGCTTTGCCAAACTGGAATAAATAAAACTGATAATCCTTATTAATGTTTTATTTTCCCTGTAATTCTGGTGTCTACCCATAGATGATACACACGAGGAGTCAGGTCACCCATAGACAATGCCTTAACTCCAGCTCTCACGAAATGAGACCTAATCAGTCACCATTGCTTCCTGATACATGCGCCACTATTTTGAAACCAGTCAACAGTGATTGGTCTGAGTCACATTGTTAGGGAAACTACAGTCGCCATTCATGAGTGAGCTTGTTCGAAGTCCACACCCCTTCCACTGACAGCGGGCTCAGGAGAAGCTGTCAATCAAACGTTCGAGGTGGGTCCAGCAGGCACCACATGCTTTTTCGGAGGCATCTGATTGGTTGGTTTATAACTTGAATAAATAAAGAAATAATATGGAAAAAATAGGATTTGAAAAAGGATGTTAAGAAAATTGTATCAGAGCAAGAATGGTTATTCTGACAAATAAAATGACTGAGTTATAACTGTTTATTTCTCAATTGAAGTCTATGGGATTTTGACTTCTTGGAACCAGAAGGTACTTCCTATTTGCACATGAAAGGGAGGGTTTGAGGTGTGCCGTGTTTTTACAGTTAGTGCAAAACGTTATTCTGCATTCACTTGGTGTTGGAAGATTTTTTTTTTTTTTACGATTATACATGTTTTTCATGTCGTACAGTCATTTTCCTGATAATTCCAACACTAAAATTGGCACTAAAATGAAAAAAGGAACATTTTTGAAATACAAATTCCAAAGTATTATTTTTTAAAAAACTTTCAATCAAAATTAATGCATGTTTTAATCCAAATTCGATGTTATTTCTTTCTCTTATGAGATGGATTACCAAAACACTCCAATTTTAGAACCCTTATTTGTTGTGAATAGACACTGCACAAGGTTAGCACTCTCGCCTCACACTAAGAAGACCCAGGTTCAAATCCTTGCTGAGTTCTTTCGGTGTAGAGTTTGCACGTTGTTGCATGTGGGACTTCGGCTTCCTCCCAGTCTAAAAACATGCTGCATTGGTTAATTGGTGACACAAATTTGTCCCTTAGTTGTCTGAGTGTCTCTGTAATTCCCTGTGATGGACCAGCGAACTGTCCAGGGTGTACCCCACCTTCAGCCTAAAAGTAGCTGGATTTGCTCCAGCAACTCTGTGGCCCTGACTGGGAATAAAACGAATTTAGAGAATGGATGGATAAACACTATAATATTTTAAAATTTAAAACAAGATCCATTACATGCCCTTAAGGGAATTTCATGCAACCTTACGTGTAACTAAGCATGAAACTGGGAGTAGGCAAACAGGCAGAAATACATACTTATCTCCAATATCATCAACAAGCAGTGACATCCTGTACATGCTCCCTTTCTCAATAATCATGTCATTGTACGAATGGGGAGCACGCTCCCTTTTCTCTTGAATGTCATTTTTTTTAAATACACTCGGCTGCTGTTATTTGTCACACACAAAAAGCCAGAGCCGGCACAAAAAATGACAAACTGCATCATGCATTGCTTTTCTAGTTTAGATGACCACTAAATAAGCTCTTTCAGTGCCGGCCACAGTCCAACGAGGAGTGCTTTCTGCAAGTCCAAGTAATATGCTTGGATGTGGACTGCTTATGCACCTTCACACATCAATGAATACAAATGCTTCATGGAGACACAAATCTACATCGATGTACTACTATGGTCAGAATCAACCTTTTGCCGTTCAACCGCAGAAACAAATAAGATGAGAAAGTACATTAACTGAAACGGGGAAGATTCAAGTGCCACGCATACGTCTGTAACACAGATCTCTGTGACAGACAATTGATGTATTAAAAATAATGGAGATTTTTGCTGCCAGTAAGCATTACATTGTTTAAGACAAATGATAAGTGTGACAGGGTAAGGCTTCAGTTCCTTGTGGGAGGGGTTGAGTCACTGGCTGCAGCATCAGCTGACTGTTGAAAAAACGATTTGCTTTTTCACATTAATAGGTGTCACAGTTGAACTGGAGTTTCACTTTAATGCTAACAACAAATAACTGATGTCATCATTCTGTTCATATTTAATGAACAGATTAATTTATAAACAACTGTGGCTGTTTCTAACCACATTAGACCATGACACATTCACAATGAAGTCTCATTAATTCACCAATAAATACAGTACTTAAGAAGTTTGATCAAGTCTCTTGTAAAAGTAATTCAATTGTCCTAAAATGTTATTAAAGAGATTTTCAGTCTGACGTGCAGGCCAAAAGCTTTATATATAACATACACATGACTGTATATGAGAACTGGACTAAGTGACCCTTCCCCCCCTGGCGTTCCACACAGGAAGTGCCTGCTGGCTCCAATATATAAGTGTGTGGCCTTCCAACAAGCTTCCTTCTGATTGGTGAGAGTAGTTGCCATGGAAATGCTGACTCAGACCCACTAGGACCAATCTTGTTCCAACAGTCTTTATGATGATAAAATAGCCTCTTCATTTGGTTGTACCGGATGGAAACCATTTTTTATGGGTGGCGTCACACTCACTCACTCCACTACTCTTGTGCCAGGCGTGTCCAAACTTTTGACTGACATTGTTTGAACTATTTTACAATAATAGCATTAAATGCAAATGAACTATTAAATAAACATTTTATTCCATTGGCATACTTTTTTTTTTCTTCACAGAAAACAATCAGAAAGTAAACTGAAAGTATAGAAAGTAAAATAAAAATAGAAAACAAATACATCTAAAACATAATTTAGCCAACAATACAGTTTTTAGAAAATGATGGGAGCCACATAATATTGCTTTTAATAAAGGATCGTGGGGGAAATTTGAAAGCAGACTCTATTTCACCCACCAACCGGACTTTCGACATGCCGGTCTGACAGTCAGTGTAGATAGTTTGTCAATTGGATGGAAGCCTTCAAGAGGTTTATAGATCTAGTAGGGATGCACTTTCCCCACGATTTGGTTTAATGGTGTAACATACAGTTCTGTTTTTGATGCAGAATTGTGGCATCCCAAGGAACGATTATGATGCCTTCTAATTTCATTTAAGAAAGTCATTGTTGATGTATTTACCTTTTCTTCTAATCTAGAAGGTCACAAATGTTTTTCAACCATATTTTTATCTCCAGGTTTGTTCAGAATAAAACGTATAAGAGGCTATGTGAAGCATAACCAAATATAAAAGACCAAAAAGAAAGAAGAAATACAAAACAAAATGTTTGACACCTAGTTTTTGTTGTTTTTCCGTGTTTCCACTTGTCTACTTCAAAGCTACTCTGCATAGAAAATTGGTTGTGCAGCCTGAGTGAGGTGCACATGTTCACCACAGTCATCTTCAGCTTTACAGCTCAAACAGAAGATTACAGTGAACAGAAAAGCAGCCACACTGAAATATCTGGTGAACAGAAGAGACACTAAAGAACAGCATGGATTTCAAATCCACGCTCCGCAAACGGGATGATATCTTTTAGATGTGATGCTTCACACACTCGCATGATGCAATGTTCTTCAGATGAAAGTTTCTGCGCTGGAGTGGAGGTTATACTCTAATAAACAAATATTGAACATTCTATTAGTTTTGCCACAAACAATAAAAGGTGACTCATGGTTGAAGCAGCATGAAATTCTCCCAGTGAGATCATCAGTCAAAGCAATCTGGCTCCACTCCCCGGGTGCAGTTTGGCATGGAGCAGCCAATGGAGCTTTAATTCCCGTTGCATGCATCACTTATGGCTGGTAAAAGCGAGAGGAGGAAGTTTTGACCTTTTTGTCAGATTTAAAAGTGAGTGCTGGAAAAAAAAAAAGATTAAATCAAGTGTAGTACAGGAAAGAACGAACATGCAGCTGCAGATCAAACCAGTATTGCAACATTAAAAACCCACTCCAATGAAAACAGTGTTTTGGATGTTTTTAACATGTTCTTGTAGCAATTTTCTCATGATGGAGGACATATATAAAACAATTTAATATTAAAACTTTGTTTCCCAGTATTTTTTTTCTTCAAATGGTGTTGAATCAGGAGCAGATAAAAACCCAAGATTTGAAAAAGTTCAGATTTCTCATGCAGCATCGGGTTTATGACGCAAACTGCCATGTCTCCCTTCTCTGCTCCAATTCTAATGCATCCACTTACAGACAAATAGATCAATGAACGTTGTCATTTTCCTTGTCTGAGCTGGAATCTGTCTTAAACTGTACTGCTGGATAGCTCCAGTATTGCGCGCCATTTTTTTGCAACACTGATGCTAGCTTGTGCTTGTGAAGTGCTACATACTTGCGGGAGAGAGTGTAACCAAAGGCATGTGAGGACATTAATGCACAAACCAGAATCCCATTTCTAATGAGCTCCTGTTGCTCTGCAGAAAATATGTCTTTAAAAATGACACAGGCTTTTTGATTTGAGCTAAAACGACATAATCATTATTAAAAGACCAGTAGGAATGATTTTACATAGGAAAAAATTTGGTTGAGTGGGACTTTAAGGCTGTCCCATTTTCCTCTTTTCCTAAATGCATGAAAAAAAAAAAACAACAAATTAATGTTGTAAATAGATTGATGGGAAAAGCTCTGTTAAATATCCAAAACATCCGGAAAAGTCAGTCCACAAACGGAAAAGCAAGCGAGCAGAAAGTGAAATTATTTTTGAAAAACCTCCAAGCTGCACAGCATGCGGAGGCTTTGATCTTTGTGAAATAATGTGCTTTGTTTGATGCTTAGAATAAAAAGATAGATCGTTTGATGTGGGCGTGTGAGGGGGGTGGGAGGCTGGGATGGGTTTTTTTCCCATCCCATGTGGAAGGTATCGCTTTTCTGGGTTCCACGGGTTAATAAGAGCGAGCACAGCGGCGCCCCCGGGTGCAGTACGGAGCTTCGGCCCTCTAAGGTGTTTTCTTTACGATTTTTTTGGAGTGGTACTGTTCAAAGCCGCCGCCCCCCAAGAGTCTCCCTGAAAACTGATGGGAAGAAAAAGAGGTCTGGGTCAAAGTGAATTACAGAGCTACTCCTTAAGTATTTATCAGCGTATGGGGTTAGTGGGCCTTGTGACAGTTTCCACATCTGATGAATGACGGCCACTGATGCATCTCAGGGCTGCTCCGGATGGAAAAGCAGTTTTGAAGCAGGACTGCACAAAATAACAAGCAGTGACACCTTTATCAGCCTGAAATAACCGTGTGACATTTAGCCAGTATTTTCAGCTCATACAAGCTTTTTTTTTTTTTTTTTTTTTTTCCCACTCCTGCTGTGTTTATTTATTACCACGTTGGCTGTTTAATTTGCAGAAGTGCACATTTTTAAGGATTCATTATGTGCCATTTATATCGAGTCAGGAAAAAGTGAGACAGCTGAGTGCACGGGTGGAATAAAAATGCCAGCGCTT
Source organism: Adrianichthys oophorus (assembly GCA_036245035.1). Lineage (NCBI taxonomy): Eukaryota > Metazoa > Chordata > Actinopteri > Beloniformes > Adrianichthyidae > Adrianichthys > Adrianichthys oophorus. The sequence continues at coordinate 995,575 of BSAI01000105.1, forward strand.
GTTGGATAGAGATATAGCTGGGAAAGTGAGGCAGGATCATTAGCCCCATTTGACAGAGGCAGCTGATGTGAACACACTCAAACTGACACAATGTGATTAATAAATGATAGCACCCATGCCGTGGATTAATAAAAGAGGAAAAAAGTCAGCCAAGCAGTGTGGCACTCAAATCAATTATGCTGATAAAAGCCCTCCATTTTCTATCGGATGACCCCATCTTGAATAACAACCAGAGGGGGACAGGAGAGGAGGGGAGATGTCTAGACGCGCAGCTGCATGACTCATGCAGCAGTGAGGACAAACCCTGTTCCCTAAATTGGAGCCACCTTGTCGAATCGTCTGTTTTTATTTGAAGACGCCTGCTGCTATCATTCTGCACCTCCAGCTCTGCAGGGCAGACTTCATGTTCTGCGCTGCACGCTCTATGGAGCCGGGCCACGGATGCAGAACATAGAGAAAGTGGCTGCAAAGTCCCAGACATGCAGAGGCACTGAGCACTTAAAATTAAATAATAGCCACGTGAAGCCTGGCACCCACAAAGAAGCAAGTGCACACAGTTTGGACAAGTATCGCCTCTTGGACTGGTGGTGTCACATCAAACGAAATAAAAATGAAATGTTTCGGAAAACAAAAGTAATTTCCAGAAGTCAAAATGAAATGATAAAAATTGAAACACAATAAAAAATCTGAAAAGGTACTGGAAAAGCTCGGCACTAATCATCAAGCAATTATTAGTATGCAAAAACTGAAGTTGCATTTGAAAAAGCTCAAACGTGAAAACTTATCATAAATATTATCATCCAATCAGCGATGTCTTCTCATAATACCTACATTTTCTGGTTGTGTTTTGTTTTTTTTAACATTTCATATTGAAATAACTTTACTTTTCTAAAACATTTTACCTTTATTTTGTTAGATTTTTCTGAAATTGTGTTTTGGTGATTTTCACTTCAGGGCCACTGTACTGTTGCGACCCACTTATGCTTCCATAGAAACACAAATGCTTCTCACAAAAGCACACTCATACACATTATTAACCCTTTTACCACACAAAGAAGGTGCAGAACTTAAATTTGAACACTCACGATCTCTTTTGTTGCTGTCTTTTCAAGGTGGTGTGAGTGGTGCTTCAGTGTTTGTTGCAAGTGACACTCAAAAACCCCAGAAAGCTCACCTTGCTGCGATCTTCTCTTTCTTCCAACAGAATGCAGATGACCTCTTGGTAGCTTCAGCAGAATGTCCAAGTGATGATGAAGATTTGGAGGAGTGCGAACCTGGAAATGGTGAGTCAGCTCAGGGAGTTCTGTCTTCATGTTCTTTAAAAAAAGCAGAAACTAGGTTCACCAGGTCCTGCCTTCCTCCACCTCTGAAAAACATTGTGACTGTGCAGCCAACCCCCCCCATGTACAAGCAGCTCTGATTGCCCAGATGTGCACCTTTCAGGCCCCTGTCTTATTGGTTTTGAAAGCTGCAGGCAGTAAGCAGCATTGTGCTGCTTCCATTTTTCAGGCATGTTGTAATGCGTGGCATTTACCCAGCTGTTGCACCAATCTCCTGTCCCGACTATAAAATGCGGCACAGTTTCAGCGCTGAAGCGCAGCTTGTTGGCACAGCTGGGGCCTGGCAGGGCTGGTTGCACTGCCGCTGCTGATGTCAACAGCAGGTAAAAAAATGTTCTGACACAGCAGCAGGGAGGGATGTTAAGACCATGTGTCCAGGTCCATTAGGTAGACCCTTCCTAAAAACTGCCAAGAATCATGTTCTAAGAGTTAGGCAGTGTGGACCCCAACAGTACAGTTGGAGCTAAAAAACCATATACAAATGCTTCCCATATTAATCCTGACTGACAAGGTTTTAGGCCTTAAAGGCTTTACAATAGAAAGCCCATACCCACAAAATATTATCCTTTTTTCTATAAGTGGATCTTTGGTGTTTTATTTTGACAATTTAAATGTTAGAAAGTGGATGAAATTGACATTTTAAATCTGTTCAAGACACACGGAAAAGGTGGTTTTCTTGTCAAAAATTGACTTCCGAGTTTGAGTCATGCAGGCACAAAAGTTTAGAATGTGGCACACTAACACTGAGTGGTTCTAACTGTAGTGCTTACGTTTCCACCGGACCTGGAAACACATACAACCGGTTCTAATGCGCCTCTGTTTGGACGTCCTGTGAATTCGCTGTTTGGCTCTTGTCCAAAAATGTGTCATAAGCTTGATGCCCCAGTGTGGGAGGAGCTACCAACAAATGTTTTTATCCTGAGCACTACATGGTGTCTGAGTATCTCTGTGGAAGACACAGATGATAGTGATAGATCATATTTATTTATTTTAAAGAGCTCTACAAAAGCATTGGTGATGCCGCCTCCATGTCTAGTTTGGTGAGATAATTCAGAGACTTTCCCAGTACAGTCAGCTTCACCGTCTACTGCCGGAGCTGAATGACTGCTGCTCTCAGTGGTGTTTCCATCTCTCTGTGAGCCCGTTTGATGACTTGCTGTCCCGCATTAGTGCGAGGAGGAAAAAACTAAGAATAAAATTAGAGGATACTTTTTGCTGTCTTGATGAAAATGAGAAAAACATCACAAAGTTCAGATTTCACCTGTGTTGAATTTTGTATTCCACCCACTGATTGAGTCCCTGATTGGTTGATGCAATGCATCATCCAAGCCAAAGTTCAGATTTTCAAACTACGGATACGCCATAACGTACAAATCATGCTGCAACACACAAATCACTTCACAGGACCTCTGACCGCACCTGTGCGTTGACTTAACATTGAAACTGGATGCTCCTGCCTTGTGAATTGCGATCAGTTTGAACGCAGCTTACAGAAGAGTATATGCGTGTTTCGGGCTTCTGCATTCAAAATTCTTACCTTCACGCGTCGCTACGCAACTTTTTAAGTTTTCAGATTCTGTGCAAAAAACGCCATTGAGTACGCTTTGAAAGGTAGACCAAGTTGAACTTTCCCCAATCAGGGACTCAGATGTAGTAGTGATGTACGTATAGTGTCCTTTTCATAACGCAGAAGTGCCAGCCATTTGAAAATTGATCATGGAGGAGAAATGATTAAATTGTGGTTTTTGCCCGGCCGGAATTCTATGACACCAAGTCTTTAATTTATCGGAACAGTGCTGTAAATGAAAAAACCTGGAGCAAGATTTGCACTGTTTTCACATTTTGTACCAAACCTCCTCCAGTAGTGAGAACATGAGCTACAGTCCTGTCTGAACACTGTCTGCTAAAGACGCGTTCAGGATTGCTTGTTTAGCTGATGCCCCGTGTGTGCGTAGCATAAAAGAAAAAAAAGGAAAAGAAAGGAGTGAGAGTCTCAGTAAAGATGATTTAAACACCAGTCTACTTCTAGAATAGAGAGGAATGGAGAATAGAGCCATGTTGGACTGTAAATAGCAGGAGATTACAGCACACATCAGCATGTTTGTGTGAGGAGAAATTGATCTGAAACTGTGTTCAGAAAATGGAGTGAAGCATTCTCCTGTGGTTTTCTCTGTAGGTGGTTGGGACTGAAATAGAGACTCGGTTCTCCTCTTATCAAAAGCAGAAATGAGAGTATTTTGGTAGATGCCATGCCCAGGCCTAATCTCCTGTGGGGAAATGCAACTCTCTCTTTGCCCACACGAACACACACATAGAGCAGCAGACAAGCTCACTTTTCCAGACAGACGCTTGCTTCTCATGCTCTGTGGGTGTAAAGATTTCTCTCTGCTGCTGCCTCTCCTGAGAACAACGAGCTGGAGAGCGCTCGTGCACGCGCTCCGTATCACACCTTCCAGATGCAGAAACAGCTCCGGCGGGGAAAGCCAGAGAGGTCGGATAAGCGTTTGTGAAAGCTGTGGACAAGCAGAGAAGAATCAACATTGTCAGCAACACATGTCCCCCCTCCAATGGCGCTCCACAAACACTGGCCTGCAGTCGCTGCGCGATAGGACCAATTCCTGGTGTTTTCAATTACATAGGAGAAGAAGCTGAGTCTTATTGAACAGCCTTCAGGAAGAAATTAAAATGTTAAGAACAGCTGTGCATTTTCTATTAAGCTGTGTCAGATAGACTGCAATGAATTCATAAGAATCAATACAGTATTCAGTCTGCTCAACAGAGGCAGTCATGGCTCAGCAGGTAAAGTGCTCATCCTCAAGCTGGCTTGATCCTGTATTGCCTTTATAAAGGCAGATAGATATGTTGTCAGCCAATTGGTGTGGAGCGCTCAGGTGTGTCCTAACACAGCCCTGAGAAAGACATCTGCAACTGACTTCAACACAGAACCAGTAGAGGGCAAAAAGCAGCTTCCACGTCATATTTAGTGTAATTTCATAAGGTTAGGGGGAAAAAACACAATGTGGGACGTCTTCACCACAATCTTCCAGCACATCCATCCAAAAATTCGACCATGTCGGGCTAGTAGAATTGCAAAAACTCAAAAACTTCTTCCCAGAGCCTCCAGGCCTCAGTCGGGACATTTATGTTCAGTCCAATGATAGAATAAGAAGAGCAAAGCAGAGATGCTGCACCGTCAAATAGTTGCTGTAGATTTTACAGTAACTTACTGGCAGCTGGTGGCCAGTAATTATTATTACTTTTATGATAGTATTATCATATCCAGTTTATTTACTGTAAAAATATACAATGAATAAAAAAATATTCTGGTTCTCTTACAACTTCATCTGTTTTAATTACATTACAACCACCCTTCCAGCTGTTTTTGCCACATTCACCCTGAGCAACTTCTTAGATCAATGCAACACGAGATGGAAACATATATCTATTCATTCACAACATTTATTTTACATCACTTGAATCAAATGAACAGATGCACAAAGAGAATACACTACTTTAACACATAAAGGTTCCCACTGGGGCTTGAACTGAGGAACCTCTCGCTGCAAGGTGATAGTGTTAACCACTGTTCCACCATGTCAGCACAGTTTCAATGTACCAATAACTTCAATGGTGGTGAAATTTTTTTGGATGTATTAAGTTTTAAACAGTTTTAACAGTTAGTGCATAGTTTGGTTTTAGGCTACTTCCTAAAAGGGAAAGCCTTACAATTGTTACATTCAGCTAGCCAATCCACAGTGGAAAATATGGAACCACACACACACCATGGTTTGATTTTTTCTCATTTTTTTAGAATTTAAATTCTTATTTTCTTATTAAACTTAGTATACTTGTTTTACTGCTGACATTGCAGTAAAACGCTGGCCAGTTCACAGAAATCTGTTACAGTGTAGAAGAGCATCTTCAATCTAAAGAACTGTGAAAACTGACGTTAGCAAAACACGTCACAGCGAGGTTTCTGGAACAGTCTTAAAGACCCCCTCTGATGAAAATCATCTTTTTGTTGTTTTTAACGTGCTCTTGTAGCATTTGTCTGAGTTTGGTAGGACATCTATAAAGACAGTTTAGCTTAAAATTGCATTTCTGAGTATTTCCTCATTCAAATCATTGTGAATCAGGAGCAGACAAAAAATGCTGTTTGAAAAAGGCTGTATTTGTGACATCAAAAATGCAATGGGTGGGCCACAAGCTCCCCGCTCCGTTCTGATATATCCACTTGCAGACACATAGATCCATGTATGTCTTTGTAATCCTCGTCTGAACTGGAATCTGGATCAATACTAAACGGCTGCTTAGCTCCAATATTGCTCATCTTTTTTGCTGCACGGGGGGCAGCAAACTGTGGGCTATGAACGGACCACAAACACACCCGAGTGAGTCCATCTGCAGCTCAGTCATCTTTAAAAGCAACACAATAAACCTTCAGTTTGAAAAATGTAAATTACTGGAGTTTTGGAAAGGCTTTAAAAGAGCCAGGCCTAAGCCCTGTGTATTGGTGGAACCTTAAAGACCCAAAAACATTATAAACCAAAGTGATGTTTTTGAAGCATGTGAATCAAACTTACAAAATGTGGGAGTCAAAGAACCAAAAGATCTATTCCTCAAGATCCCACTGCTATTTTTGTTCACATTTTTATAAAACAAATGATGGCAGCATTCTAACTCTTCTAACTTTAAGTTTAGTCAAGTGTTTGTCTGCAGTCGACACTACAGAGGTGGCTCAGCTCCAGGTGGCCCTCGGTGTGAAAGGCTCAGAAGGTGATCGGTGGGCAGGCAGAATCTCAGAGCTGGTCCTACATAAAGGGAGGAGGAGAAGACCAGGGAAGAACTGCAGCTGCTGACCCTCATTTAGATGTGCATCACGTTCAGTGCACTCAAAGCAGAGCAGAGACAGATGCTGAGAGGAGGCAGACAGAGGAGGCAGAGTGAGGCAGAAGCAGAAGATGCAAGATTGGGTGAGCAAGCAGAGTGAATCTCCCATAAAGAGATTGTGCCGCTCCCACCAGGCCAATTAAACTTTGACTGTTGAGGAACCCTAATTACATCACCCTTTGGAGCTTTGGTCTGAATCCTCCGAGCTAGTAATGAGCCTCCCTCAGAGGGCGACAGGGCTCAGCAGTGGGAAGGCCCACCTCCATTAGAAGGCTGAACGCACTGCAGAGAGTGACAACGTCAACGAAAGCAGAGAGGAACCATGTTTTAGAGCCCCCTCTCATTAAACACACACACATGGAACGTTATCTGTAGATTTTAAACAGACTCACACCAGCAACCAGCAACCAATCAGAGAAGATCTCTTTTCTCCAACAAGCTCTACTCATTAAGTGTCGGTGAATTTTTCTGCCCCTTCTTTAACGCGAGATGACCTCACTTTCCTTTCCTTTCACTTCCCTCCGAGCCACTTATCAGACTGAAGATGCTGTAAGCGCTATTTCTGTTTTACTCAGGCAAGATTAGAGCTCCAGGGCGCTCCTCAATTATTCATCTGACAACCAATAAGGATCAGTTGCTCTGACCATGATGACTGCATGTCAGTGTGATACCTCACAGATAGCCTTAGCAAGAAAGAAGCCCTGGACTTCCTGCCTTATGTTTGAAATTGAGATTGCTATAAGAAGATCTTTACATCAGACCACCATTCAAACTGGTGTACCTTGGCTTTAGAGCATGGGCCGGTGTCCTGCATGATTTCCAACCACCCTGCAATTGAAGCTTCTTATTGGCTGAACACACCTGATCCAGGTAATCAACAGCAGATAAGGCAGTGTTTCTGGAAAACCAGCAGGAGGCCGGCCCTCGAGGCCTGGATTTAGAGCATTTTACTGATGCAGAGAAGAAGACATCAACAAAAAAAGACCTGACAAACAGCACAGGGATTGGATATTTGAAAGAAACTTTTTTTTTTTTTTTTTTTGTGAAACTTCTTCACATTGACATAATTATGAGGCGCACCGACTTTTTTCTATCATAGAAAATCAAATTCCCTTACAATAATATAGTAGTTTTAACCCTTAGTCAAGGGAAATATCAAGGTCTTAGGCCTGTAGAACAACAGGGTTAATGTACATTTTTTCTACAGGCATGCTCTGGCTGACAGGTTGTAGTGAACATTTAAACAATACCTAAGGGTTAAGTAGATCAAATGCAGGCATGTCATACAAATTTTTTCCTTTTTCCTGCTCCACTGCTCAAAGAGCCTGTTAGCGCTGTGCATGTGATAAGTGCAGCCTGACTGTTAGATATAACGAAATCAGAGTGTAGTTTGTGTGGACCTCCTATGGACACTAACTTATCACGTGCACACACCGGACCAGACAGTACCGCACCAATCAATGGAAACGAGTCATTAATGACAATCCTCCAGGGGTTGGGACAACCCAAAAACCTGCAGCAGTGCAAACCACTACACCATCGAGCAACCCACGTTTTAACAATTTAATGCATTATTTTTTTTTTTTTTCTATTCTTTTCAACTGATATCTGTTCTACTACTGAAGTTAAATCCAGAACCCCATCGGAACACTAGTCTTACAGGCCAGATGCTTGGATTCCTTCTCACTTGTGGCCACATGGTTCAGTCTTCATTTCATCAGAGTTCAGAGTGCTTTCCTATTCATGGACTGAGAGTCCTTCGAGTGCCTTTAGACAAACTCCTGGGGGGGCTTGTTGGAAGAATTTTAATGGGAAATGCCATTTGTCTGGCCTGATCATTGAAATTCAGCCCTCTCATTGCTCATTTGTAATGTTTTCACATCTCCACGAGGAGCTGCACCACATCCAGGGACACAGCGAACAAGCTGGTTGCTTTTCAGATGAAGACTCTTTTATCACCCAGGGACTTTTATAAGATCACTTTAACCTTTAATCAGAGGCTGCATTAGCAGATAGAATCTGATGTGTCATCTCAATCTGAGAAATTATAAATATACAATGTATGAAGTTTATTTTTTTAGAAAAGGCTTCTTTGTTTCTTCCAAAAATACCTCATGTTTTTTACACTGGATTTTCATCTAATGTGTAAACTCTTAGGAAAGTTCTGCTATGTCCTAAATGCTGTTTAAAGGAACTATGGTCTTTTTTCAGTGTCAGTAGAATAAGTTATTGCAGAGGTGAGATGAAACTGGAGACAGCATCACTCACAATTCAGTGTCTTGCAGCCATTTTATTTCATTAACAGTCATTGGCACATTTTATAATCTTCAAAAAAATGGTAGCAAACTATCCAAAATCTCATTTAAATTATAATTAAAATCTGATGCTAGCCCAAAGCAGCGGATGGAGAGCGGTTTCTTTCATTTTTCCTCAGCTGCTTGCTCAGCATGGAATCCATCCACTCACACTTCAAATGGAGAATAAATATAATTGTCTCTTCCAGACGGAGGAAGAAAATATTGATTCACAGATTGTTGGAGTAATTTCTTTTTTGAATTCACTGAATTTGCCAGGATTTAATTAGGTTTTCAGATGTTTGGTTAAGAAGTTATTTCTGACAGGTTCAACAGAAAATCACAGACATATAACCATGTGCTTTTGCACAATATTTAAGCAGAAGAACAACACCACCATTTCTCTAAGACTTTTTTGCAGTTCTGACACCTCCAGATGTGACACATCCATCAAAAAATAAATAAATACATTTCAGCAGGCAGGTTTACCTTCAAGACGCTAGAATGAGGTGACTTTGCAGTATAAATGTAACTCCCGGTGAGACACTATATAAGCAGGAAACCGTTTTCTTTTTGTCAAGATAAATCTCTTTGCTAGAGAGTGACAGCAACCTATGCAGCATTTGTAAACAGTTTTACGGTGCCTCATGGATGAAGGAGCTGCTTTGGTCCCTGTTGAGCAGATTACAGGGTTTCATGATTGAGCCTATTGTGTCATGAACGCAAGGGGAAATATATTATGCTCGGACACGCTGCTGGATTTTTCATCTGCTGCATAATCAATGCTGAATTACAGGATGCTCAACTTTTTTGGTCTAAATAAATAGATGTGTGAGGTGAGGTGATCTTCAGAATCATTGTTTTTCAGGAGACCAGCACTGATGCATTAGTATCCATCTGCCCTGCTTCATTTTCTGTAAATGAAAGGCCTAAACCAATTGGTTTAGTGTCATTCCTGCAGGGGGTTAAGAGGAATGGGGCTAAAAGATTCCATCATTAAGCTGTAAAACCAGGCTGGATGTCTGAATGACTCTTAAACAGCAGAGAACCACCATTTTCAGCATGTCTGAGTGAAGCCTGGTGTCCCTGCACCATACCAAGGTCACACAAATATTTTGTGCTCACTTTCTCAAACATCTGAAACCCTGCATTTATGTCAGTCTGTGCTTCTTGGCAGTTTTCAGCAGAAAGAGCAAGAGACGGGTGACAAGTTGTCCTCCCCTAACCTGACCGGTGTTAACTGGTGAATCAGAGCTGCACAGGGGGATGAAGAGCTGCAGTGTCATGTTGTAGATGAGGTTAAACTGCCAGTGAAACAAACTTGCATCAGCCAGCAGGAAATGAAAAGATGGCTGACCTGATAACTGGCTACAGTGGAGAGATGCGGGTCTTTCTGTTCTTGAGGGTTGTGATTCATAATTTTTCTAATACAGCCTGTCAGTCATATTCAGAGAGAAGGCCATCAGCTATGGGCCAAGGCACAAACATCAAGAGCTGTTGAAGACAATCCCCAAATTAAAGAGCATGCATAAACTATCCTTCAAACATCTAAATAATCCTCCTATGAACTGTTCAGTTGGATAGGTTTTAGGCAGAGCCATTCTGATTCTGGGGATTAAAGTGTCTGTTTACACTTACAAGGACATCCACAAGCAATGTCAACCACATGCACTAAGTAGGACACACCGTGGAAGCACCTCCGCTATAATGGGGGGTGTTCCAAGCAGCAGTACTTGGCTTAAAATTGCACTTGCAACAGCTCTGCTACAGATGGCAGACAGAAGATAGATTGACTCGAATCTTTTCAAACTAGATCCCACGTGTCTCTCCCTTCTCCCTCTGAGACTTGCACAAAACCAAGTTTTCTCTTGAACGCACCCGCCATGCTCCTCATATGTGCCACTGCACTCTACTGTCCTCCAAGGTGAATTGCATCCCTCTAAAACAGAAAGAGTGGAGATTGATAACTTGAGCATCACCATGGAAACTAGCCTTCAAGCAACCGTGGTGAAACAAGGGTTAAAGATGTTCCAGGTTTCTCACCCCTTTACTGCTTCCACATGTTTGTTTCTCTGAAAATTGTCCTTGTGTGCTGATATGTCATGTCACAGTAGCCTTGTTAACTCAAATGCATTGAATATTTAACCAAGCTTTTGCCATTTTTGAGTGAAACAATGTGTGTGGTTAATTAACATGACAACGGGGGGTTGGGGATTGGCACGTTTCTGAGCCGTCCACAGAGGAATTCTTACAATCCAAAAACCATGTCCTGTCACTCCCCCCATCATCCTTGAACTGCCTGATCCAACACCTTCCCATAATGAGCCACACTGATTTACCTCATCAATCAAAGAGCCAAAGTCATGATTTTATGCTGATGATGTTGGCATTTCATTGGTCATGTTTTGCTGTTACCTTCCCTTCTTCTATCCCAGACATGTACTTGAATCTAATCCCTTCTGCCATGTTTTGTAACTGTCATGACTGTGATTTTTTACCACAATGACCAGAATATATTTGAGACTCATTCTCTGCTTGTACTCTTACACTCCCCCAGAATGTTTTATAGTTCAGGGTGTGGTAGAAGGATTCCGCATCAGTGGGTGACATTTTTTTTTTTCACTTAGTCTTACACTCACTCTTCAGGTGTTCCTTTTCTTGTGGGTCTAGCCCGATCACTTGGCGTAAGCCTGGCTGTGGCTCATTAAACCAATTTTCTAACTGATTACGTTTTGATGTTGTTTGATAGAAATGCCACAGCCCCATGTGTAGAAATGCTGTTAGTAATCGTAATGGGCAGCCATTCCTAATAAAACAAGCCATGTAAGTCTAAAGAGGGGCAAAGGAAGATTGATGGAAAATGTTGGGGGTGGTAGCCCAATGACTATTCAAACAATATGTATTTCATGCATTTATTATTTTATCCCAGAAAGAAAGATGAGCTAAAGAAGGGGGGAGGGGAGTTGTTTATCACTATCCAAGAACAATCTTACACAGCTTTCTTTTTGTAATTTTTTTTTTTCATGCAAAAATCATGCGGCCAATTTGTTGATGTAAGTGACCTGAACCTCGTGGTTTGCTATCTTTTTAACCACTCACAGCAGAAACACCTGAGCGCTAGAGCAGCCAAGACTAGGAAGCTAGAAGTTAAGGATAACTATTGTAGTGCAAGAGATGTTAAATTGTTGATTGTTGTTTGTAGCCTATATTTCCATAATATAAGTAATTTAACATGTAGGTCTTTGCAGTACAGGGAGATAGATCATAAGAGTCAGGATTAGGACAGAGTATTTCCTTAGATCCTATACTTTGTAGTGTATTCTAGATTTATGCAAAGTTACCTTGTTAAATAGAACAGACTAAACATGTAAACTAATCTCATGTTAATCTTTAGTTCTGGTGTATTAATCTGAAGTGCTCTGCTGTCGTAATTCTGTGTGCGAACTCTAACACTCTTTTCCTTCGTTGTCTCTTTCTTGTTCTAGGAGGTGAATTAGTGTTGCCCATTATTACAGTGGATTCCCTAGACCCCCCATCTATCGCCACCCGTTACCCAGTAATCCCCCCACCTCCCACCACACATCGCCCTTTCCTCACCCTCCTTGAAACCACCAAAGAGACCCTTCCTTTGCCCAACGGCCGACCCCCATGCCCATTGGACCAAGAAGACTGTGAAGAGACCATTGAGGCGTCGGCCCATGGCTCAGGGGAGATGACTGAGACGGACGACGAGGACTACTTTAAAAACTCCCCCTTGGTCACTGATAGGACTGTCCTTCCTCCTCCTCCAGCAGTAGAGGGTAGTGTCCAGAACCCCCAAGACCGCCATTTTTCCCGCCACCCCATTTCTCACCGGCCCTCTCTACCCTCAACCCCCACTAACAATCCTGACCAGCTTAGTCCGCGCATCAAGGCTGTTGGCGGTGGCGGCAGCAGCAGCAGCAGTAGCAACAACATCCCTGCTTGGAAAATAAACACCAGGGACCAAGTGCTGCTGCCGCCAACTCAACCCTCGTCAGATCCGGGCCACCGCAGAATCCCAGGAATAACATATCCTCCAAATTTCCCCCATGTTCCTACTCCAGACCCCACATCTCCGGGCGGGAGGCTCCCGGGTGCAGTCGAAGTTCAGCAGTCCAGCAGCACCACAGGGATGGTGGTGGGCATCGTGGCTGCCGCTGCTCTTTGCATCCTCATCCTGCTCTACGCCATGTACAAGTACCGCAACCGCGACGAGGGCTCCTACCAGGTGGACCAGAGTCGCAACTACATCAGCAACTCAGCCACACAGAGTAATGGAGCTCTGGTGAAGGAAAAACAGCCCACCACTGCCAAGACAGTCACGAAGAACAAGAAGAACAAAGACAAAGAGTACTACGTTTGAGATAGCACCACCGGCACACAGACAGACAGCAGACACGCTTAGAAAAGGAAAGAAACGAGAGGAATAGGGGAGGCACTACACGGAGCACTGCAAACATCACACAGTGGCTAATTAAGTTCGAGCAGTATTGACAGAGGATCATGTGTTTTACAATTGATTTTATCAACAAAAAATGTTAACCAGTGTGCCAACATCCATGTATGGAATCCCAATGCTGCAAAAATTGATGGGCAATATTCCACCATTCGTTTAAAATCTTAGATACTGTTGCAAAGTATCGCCAACAGTTTTCTGTGTCAAAACTTCCTGCTTTTTTGGAGACGAATCTGCAGTGAATACAAGTCTCACTAACATGTTAGCAATCCTCTGGAAAGTAAGCATACTGCCAGTATAAAGACACGCCCCCTCGCTCCCATCTGCAAGTGTTGAAACGTCTGTAGTTGGACCTCTCTTTTCCTGCCTGACTGCGCTCCGTTTCTCTCCTTGTCTGCGGTGTCCAGCAGCTGATGCAACCTAACTCTGCCGTGTTTCAAGCATGTAGTATTCATTTACGAAAAAGAGTTAACAGTTTGTATTTCTGTTAAGTTAAAGAAAAGAAAATTAAGAAAAAAAATACAAAGATGATTGATGATCATAACAACGTTAAACGTAGCAAATATGTGAGATACCACCTCTCCAACCTAATGGATTCTAACCTGTAAGTTCAGCCGCCAAAAACTTCAGGCCAAACCGTGTTGGTCGCCCATTGTTCCAGAAGAACCGTCATGTGTGCTTTTGGAGCTCCAAGGTGCCCCCTAGTGGGGCAGCAGAGAAACTGTCACATACTTACTAATCGCAGAAAAAGATAAAACACCTCCAGCAAACCAGGTGAACTCTGTTATATATAATTATAAATATATGTATAGACGTTGCAGAAACCAATGGACCTAAACCATGAGCAAGTCTATAAGTGAGTTTGCTGACAGCGAACAGCGAAGATGGACTTCAGGATTTTTGACATCCAGAAAGTTTCGTCAACCTGTTCCCCATTCTCCAGACCATCGCCCGTCTCACAAACAGTATGGCTGATGAATTTGCCTTGCTGCAAGACCAAGTCCCCTTGGTTGGTTGTTGTGTTTTTATTTGATTCTTAGCTCTGAAAAGAACAATGTTTTAGGGTCAATTGGAATTCGTCTCGCTGGAGTTCCACTGTGGGAACAGATATTTTGCAGGTGAAAAAGCAACTCTGTCTTTCGGTCTTTTCTCGCCTGACTGGACTGACGGCAGCCAACGAGAAGCTTTGGCCACGCCAAAAGCACACTTTTGGGGAAAGCAAACAAAAGGAGAACGGCGGTTCCCTGGAAGATGTACAACTAGTATTCCAATTTTCTCAACTCTATTAAGATGATAAAAACTGAACCATGAGAAGAACATTCATGAAAAAGGTTTGTGAAATGTCTAAATATTTGACTCTCATACCATAACTAAGAGAAATGTGTTTTCCCTGTTATCATTCCTGTTTGCAGAAAAAATGACAGTGATTCTGGGAAACTGAAATTTCTATTTTCTTTAGTCAATGAGCAAATGTGGGTTATGAACACATTCTCCTTTTGCAAAGAAGTTCCTCTTATTCCATCATCTTGAATCTACTTTGTTTTCTACATCTACTCCTCTCATGCCAGATTATACATCCCACATCCTGTTTTACACAAGCTCTGTCCATCCAACAGTTTAGTTTTAAATCCATCCCATTCCTGTCTGGGTGGTGAGGGACATGATGGAAGCCGTTTTGGTTTACAAGCTCCATCGATCTCCTCTCCTGCTACGTTTGTCTGGTTTCTCTTTTTCCATTCCAAGAATACTCCTCCAAGTATCTTCCTGTTCTTTCTAAATGTTATTGTAAAGTGTTCAAGTGAGATGACTCTAAATATGTGTATATTAACAGAGGGAATACACTTGGTTATATACTTCTTACTCCCCGAGTCATGTCATCTGTTTTTCTCCTCCTTTATGACATTAACAGCTCGATCTGAGGATGATCCGTCAAATCTACAGTAGCCCGAAGCGCATTTTTTAAGACTTAGCTGCACGTTAACACAGTGCAATGAGCAGCAACAATCTTCTGCCATCTGTTGTAAAAACTGGTTGAAGAAAACATTAATGCATAAGTGTAAATGTCAACACTTGCAGAGGTCCAGCCTTCAAAAAAAACGAATCAACACAGAACCACAAACCGAGTTACAGGTGGGTATTCCTGCAGAACTTCAATGCTGTGCTGCTGCTTATTCCTTTTGGACTTTTATCAAATGATGTATTTACGGCATATTCAAGTCAAGAGACACTTCCTTCTGGATGGAGGTGGTAGAGAAGAGGAGAGTTTTCAAGACAATATCTCAACATTTTGAAAACTTTAAAAATAGTGAACATTTTTTTTTCTCAGCTATCACTGTGTACTTAATGGGACGTTTCCACATGAAATACTTCTTTTTCTTCCACTTTTTAATGAGTCGTGAAGCCAAAAAAAAAGCTTCATTTATTCAGTTATAGTGTCATTGCAGAATAAAGTCTGGAAAGTATGAAGCGTTCTTTTCCACGAAGGCGCAGAGGGGAAGCATGAAGAAGATGTAGGGTCGCAGATGAAAGAGATTATGACTACGCAGGTGTTCTTCAAACAACGGGAGGTCTGAGGAAAAATTCCACAAAGTTTTCAAATTACAACCGAGTCTGAACACAGAGATAAAACATGTCTCAGAGGGCCCTGTGCTGTTGGAATATATTAGTTTCTAGGATAAAAAGGATAAATAAAATATAAACATTACATGTTTCAGGGAAAAAAAAAAGTTTTAGATTTCAGGCTCAATGCAAACAAGAGTTTTATTCTGTCATCTATAAAAATAAAGAGAAAAAACTGTCTAATACATTCTTAGGAAGAGATTAGTATTCACTTGTGATGGATTGGCACCCTCTTCGGGTGTATCCCACTTTCACCTAGGCTCCAGCAACCCTATGACCCCAAAAGGTCATTAAGCAGGTTTACAGATGGACTAGTATTTTCTTAGTTGCATTCTTCTGTTTTTCCATTAAATATTATTAAAGTTATGAGAAAATTTAGAGTAAAAAATTAAGGTTTACCTTGGAAGTTAAATCTGTGCATGAACAGCCGCATAGCTCAGTTTGGATGAGCCACAGCCAGGAGAGTGCTGCAGGAGTCATCATCATTATGAGTTTTAGAGAAAATTTCAATTTCCTTTTTATTACCAATTCCTTTGCAGATGCATTACACACACATTTATTTGCCTTCAAAACCAAACACTGCAACCAAGAATCATTTATCAAAGTTTTTATTAGTTTGATCCAAGTTCTGAAAATAAGCCCAGACATGCTTACCCGAAGTCCCCCTATCTGGTAACTAAATGACTTGTATTCAGTGCTAAAGCCTAACTTATGTAATAGTTTAGTCATCATTGAATTTTGTCTCTTATCAACTAACTATTGGCGCAAAAGCAACTTATTAAAAGTCTCCCACCATCTTCTGGAACATTTTAAAGATGACATAGTTTACATGCCCAAAATATTAGAACATTGTTACCATCTTTGAATGGAGAACCATCAGTGGTTGAAATATACAGCAGGATTTGTGGCAGAATGTTTTGACCTGGATTTCTGAGGGCGAAAAGGTTTAGGATGGATCCCCATGGTAACTAATGCTGCAGATCTGACATGCTCTGACAGGAGAACAGCAAAAATACATCCTCCCAGTCAACTGCAGCATAATTAATGAAAAATAAACCTGGCTCCAAGAAGATTTTTTAACTTGAGAGAGATTTACGCCAACTTAGACTTCATAGTATAAGGCAAATTCTTTAGTGGCATTTATGGTACTTTTCTCTTTACATTTAAAGCTGCATGAGTATTTTTTTTTTTTTTGCTTTCAAAACTTTCTGCTTTTCTCTCATATGTGCGTTCACTTTTTTGTGACAAAAGTATTTAAACTGTTAAATGTGTTTAACATAGATACAAAAATCTGTACACATGTTCCTACATCTTTTTTAGGACATCTATAGGTCATCAGTAACAAACAGAGAGATGTGCAAGAAACATTTTATTTCAGTTTTGCTCTGTAACATACTACAGATGGTGGTGCAGCTGAAAAAAACATACATTACAATGAATTTGCAGTTACAATTCCTTTCTCATCATGTCTCCTGAGGCTCATACTGTCAGAAACAGTTTATTTCACAGATAATCAAGACACAGTGATCTGCAAAATAAATGTGTTTTCTCTTTGCATAGATACAAAATCAGCTATAAAAAATACCCATCCATCCATCTTCTCCCACTCATCCAGAACCGGGTCTCAGGGGCAGCCCAGTCACTTCCTCCAGGCCAGCCGAGAGACGTAGTCTCTCCAGCGTGCCCTGGGTCTTCCAATTGGGGCCTCCGCCCAGTGTAACATGCCTAGAACACCTCCCCAGGGAGGTGTCTAGAAAGCATCCGGACCTGATGTTCGACCCACCTATCTGGCTCCTCTCGATGTGGAGGATCAGTGGCTCTACTCCGAGCTCTGCCTGAGTGACCGAGCTTCTCACGTTGTCTCTAAGAGAGCGCCCAGCCACTTAAGGAGGAAACTGAGTTCGACCGCTTGTATCTGGGACCTCATTCTTTTGTCATGACCCAGTACGTCAGACCATAGGTAAGTATTAGAATGACAATCAACTGGTAAATTGAGAGCTTTGCTTTCTTTCTCATCTCTCTCTTCACCGCAACGGACCAGTACAGCGACCGCACAACAGCGGATGCTGGTCCTATCCGATCTCACACTCTGATCTTCCCTCACTTGTGAACAAGACCCCAAGATACTTAAACTCCTCCACCTAGGCAGGAGCACTCCACCCACCCAGAGAGGACAAACTACCTTTCTCCGGTCAAGAACCATGGCCTCAGACTTAGCAGGGCTGACCCTTGCCCAGCCACTTCACACTCAGCTGCAAACTGTTCCAATGCACGATTGAGGTCCTGGTTTGATGAAGTCAACAGGACAACATCATCTGCAAAAAGCAGAGAGGAAATCCTGTGGTCCCCAAACCAGTTCCCTTCCAGACCCTGGCTGCACCTTGAAATTCTGTCCATAAAGGCCATGAAAAGAACCAGTGATAAAGGGAAGCCTTGCTGTAGTCCATCATGCACCGGGAACAGGTCTGACTTACTGCCCGCTATGCGAGCCAAACTCCTGCTCCAGTCATACACAGACTGAACAACCCTCAGTAAGGTGACTACTGAAGTTCAACTATCGGACGGACTCTCCTGTCTAGCACCTTGGCATAGACTTTCCCATGGAGGCTAAGAAGTGTGATTCCCCAGTAGTTGGAACACATCCTCCGGTCCACTTTCTTGAAAAGGGTACCCCACCATCCCTATCTACCAGTCCAGTGGTACAGTTCCCAACTGCCACGCAAAGCTGCAGAGATGTGTAAGCCAAGACACTCCCACAGCATCCAGAGATTTGAGGTACTCAGGGCGGACCTCATCCACTCTTAGTGCCTTGCCACCGAGGAGCTCAGTGATTCCAGCTTTGGTGATGGACAGTTCCACCCGAAGATCCTCAGCCTCTGCTTATTCAAGAGGACGCATGTCAGCAGGATTGAGGAGGTCCTCGAAGTTATCTTTCCTTTGCCCCACAATGTCCCTAGTCAAAGTCAACAGCTCCCCACCTGCCCCAAAAGCAGTGCCTGCAGAAAACTGATTTTCCCTCCTGAGGCACTGGATGGTTTGTCAGAAATTATTTAAGGCCAACTGATAGTCCTTCTCCATGGCCTGACCAAACTCCTCCTTGGACTGCTGATACCTGACAGCTGCCTCTGGAGTCTCACAAGCCAGCCAGGCCTGATAGGACTCCTTCTTCAACTTGACACCATCCCTTACTTCTGGTCCACCACTGGGTTAAAGGACTGCCACTAGGACAGGTACCAGAGACCTTGCGACCACAGCCCGAACAGCAGCAGAGTCAAAGGAGGTGAAGAACATGGTCCATTTAGACTCAATATTACCAGCCTCTCTCAGTACCTGTTTGAAGTTCTCCTGCATGTGGGAGTTAAAGACTTCCTGATGGAGGGCTCAGCCAGACGTTCCCAGCAGACCCTCACAGTACGTTTAGGTCTGTCAAGTCTTCCCGAACTCCTTTCCCACCTGCGAATCAAACTTGCCACCAGACAGTGATCAGTGGACAGCTCTGCCCCTCTCTTTACCCAAGACACACGGCTAAAGGTCACCTGAAACAACTACAAAGTCAATCATTGATCTCCTGCCAAAGGTGTCCTGATGCTAAGTGTACTGATGGACACCCTTGTGCTCAAACATGGTGTTTGTAATGGACAAACTATGACGAGCACAGAAGTTCAACAACAAAACACAGCTCTAAATCAGATCAGGGAAGCCATTCCTATCAAACACGCCCCTCCAGGTGCCACTGCCGTTGAACATGTGGGCATTGAAGTCCCAGAGAGGACGATGGAATCCCCCCTTTGGGCACTTCTTGGTACCTCTTCAAGAGATACCAAGAAGGCAGAGTATTCCGAACTGCTGTTCAAGCCTGTAAGTCAAAACAACAATCAGAGACCTGCCCCCCAACCAAAGATGAAGGGACACGACCCTCTCGTCCATTGGGGTGAACTCTAATACTTGGCAGCTGAGGTGGGGTCTCAGGAGGAAGCCCACACCAGCCCGCTGCTTCTCACCATGAGCAACTCCAGATTGGTAGAGTCCAACCCCTCTCAAGAGACTGAGTTTCAGAGCCAGGGCTGTGTGTGGAGGTGAGCCCAACTATATCTATCCAGTACCTTTCAACCTCCCCGTAGAAGCTCAGGCTCCTTCCCTCCCAGAGAGGTGACGTTCCATGTCCCAAAAGTCAAATTGCATGAACGGGGTTTGTGCTGCCGAGGCGCCCAACTTTGACTGCCACCCACACCACCTTGCACAAACCCCTTCTGAACTCTTCTGTAGATGGTTGGCCCACAGGAGAGTGATCCCACGTCATTTATTCATGTTGGGCCTGACCAGAGCCTGCGGGAAGAGCCCCAGTCAACAGGCGCTTGCAAGTGAGCCCCAACCCCAGGCCTGGCACCATAATGGTGCCCCAGTGACGCCAATCAGTAAAAATGAAAATGTATTGACTTAATTTATGTGAAACATACAGTAAGCTAAACTTATTGCTTTTGTATTTTTACACATACATATTATTGCTTTCAAGTGAGGCAAATACCTATTTACCTTTAAGAAGCATATCAAGGTTCTGGGGTGGCCTAGCCAGTTTCCAGACCTAAATCCAATGGAAAATCTTTGGAGGGAGCTCTAACTCCATCAGCGACATCCCAGAAACCTGACTGATCTAGAGAAGATCTGTATGGAGGAGTGGGCCACAATCCTTCCTGTAGTGCAAACCTTGTGAAAAGCTACTAGAAACGTTTGACCTTTGTAATTGCAAACAAAGGCTACTGTACCAAATATTAACATTAATTTCCTCAGGTGTTCAAATATTTATTTGCCTCATATTTTTCTGTGCTTGTAGAAAGAGTCATCTAAGCATGCCAAACAAAGCTCTATAACTCCAACACCATCCAAACATAAGTGGTACATCGCTCCAAACTGCATTCTCACACAGGGCATGCAAGAGCAAACAGGATACGTTACATTTTGTGTTTTCCGTTTCCATTAACACAAATTTATATTTGTTTAAGATGAAATGGCCTCAAGTTAACATGAAACTACAAACATCACATGATTATCAAAGGTATTTTACATAATCACAGTTTATCTGAAAAATACTGTTTCTGTAAACGGCTTTGTTTACATTTGTATGAAATTAAAAACCCCTAAAGGCAACGTCTTCTAGTCCCTTTTCAAATAGAATAGCAATTTTAACTAACATTTAATGTGTTAGATTGTGAATCAAAATCAGTTATGGTGCATTTTTATGTGTTTGTAACACATACACATGTATAATGGACGGATAATCCCTGACTTTACCAGGATTCTGAAGACTGATGTCTAACCTGAAGTGAGATGGACGCACAGCTTTTGCTCCACCTATCCAACATAGAAAATGACCGATAGGGTGGGATAAAAGGGAGTTTCTTCACAGGTCCACCCACCTGCCAATCATAAACCCCAGATAATAATCTGTACAAAATTGTGGTCTCATTAAAAGCGAAAAAAAATAAAAAATCAACCTCCGTCTCTGTTGTCATGTATGGAAAATAAAAATATTACAATAAGTACAATAACTGCATCGTTTTCAGTCCACTCCAAACCACTGCATGATGGGAAGCAACAATCATGACCAGTGTCATCCAAGAGGATAAAAAAAACAGAAATTCTCATGAGTGGCACATCATGTTTTTTTTTCTTTTCAAATATATTTTGAAATGGAAGAAATAAGTTTGTAAAAAGCCACCAAAGAACTTTTGACAAATCCAGATTGTCTCATCATTAAATGTTGACAAAGAGGAAGAAGAACTCCTGGTTCATGTGTTTTACGTTGTGTTCTTCTAATTCAGTAATTTGCACAATAAATAATGTAATACCTTCCCGTTGAGGTCCCCTGTTTTCCAGGTTCAGGCGGCTGAAGTCACAATCTTGATTTTTACACATTTGCTGAAAAATGATCATTCCACTCTGTTAATGAAAGTTAAAAAAATGCAATGTTGCTTTTATAAAACAAGGTGACATCAGATCCAGGCTTGTAATCAACTGAAATGATTACAGGATCAAAGGTTTTGAAATCAAGGGTTAATTACAGCAACTTTAAAATGTCAAGGGTCATGGCTTGTCTTTAAGCTCATACGAATCTGTTTTCAAATAGAAATGGTGATTACAATAAAATTATCTTTCAAAAATCAAGTTGGAAAGGGATTCAGAAAACTAAATAAGCATAGGAAGGTGTTATTGATGCTGGTTCAGAGATTATGAGGACAAAATAATCTATTCTAAAACTGTTCACAGTGTTTTTTTTATTATAATTGTCATTTTTAGCCAAAATAGAAAAAAAAAAAAAAAAGCGTATCTTTTCTAAAACATAGTTTCTTCAGTGAAGCAGCAGTTTCACCAGAAATTAAACTGTGAGTTGTGGGCAGGACTGTAAATATGAAAGTGTCATGTTATATGAAATATCATGTATCGTAGGTTATATTATATATGTATGACTGACAATTTTACAGTATTGAGTGCAGAGCTGACGTACCGACCAATCACGGTGGAGTACATGGCTCTTGGGGGCATGACATTGACCATGCATTGTCGCACTAGTCCCAGTCACTTCCACTAAAGCATTTTATGCTCAAACTATGTCATGAGAGTATGAACATATGTTAAAAACAATAATAACCTTTTAAAATGTTTATATTAAGGAAAACATTTACTTTAATGTTTAAAAAAAACAAAAGAAAAAGCCAATATTAGAGATCACAACTGCACTATGCTGCACTGGACTACAATGGATAAACAAAGGTTTTCTTCTTTTGCTTCATTTGACAGCAGTTTACTCTCCAAGGATGGCGGATTTAGCCCTACTTACTGGCATTACGTTATTACACGTTATTTTCGGATAAAGCAGCTGACCAGAGTAAAATGCTTCTCCTCTTTTCCCGTCACCAACATATAAAAATAAAAATGATCAAATGAAGGGAATGACTCCAAGCTGTGTGTCTGTCACATATTGTTGAGATTTTCCATTGTTTGTAATGACAACAATATTAGATTATACAGTGTTGAATTTACGCAATGTTCCTTAATATTTCAGGCACTGTAATCCAGTCGAGAGAAGCTCTGTTGTTGAGAAAAACATAAATTCTTGAGATCATGGAGTTTTCCGCTGTTTAAATAGCCCGGACAGTCGTAAAAGAAGCAGAACTATTTGGAACTGCTTTTTCTTCTGTTGTTGTTTTATAGTGGATGGCACAAAGCGTTGAGGTGTATTGCTGCCATCTACTGATACGGAGTGTGGGTCAGAATGTTACCCTCACACTTCAATAATCATTTTAATCTTTCTCAAGAAAATAATTCAAACATGTCGGGAAATGCTACCAGGAGCTGATCTTTCTAATTTTTTTACTGTCGTTTTTTTTTTATAGTGAATTACAAGCTTTTCAACCTTGAAACAACAAACGTACAAAAGATATGTAAATTACGAGAGTAAACACAATTCAAATTAATTAATTGTCCTGTTGGATACATAGAGAAAGTGATGTATCCAGGGTGATCGGATAGACCTTATTGATGAGACTTTACTTTGATCTCAGGTATGTGTAACGCTTGTTCCGATGTCCAATGAACAGCGCTGTTCTTTAGCTAACCACAGTTTGAATTCAACTATGAAAATTAAAGGAGTATGTGACTGAAGCTCTGCTCAGTGTCCAGCAGCAAGAAGTAGGGAAGAGAATCCACCTTCAGAAGAACCCATTGATGGAGGTTAAAGAACTGTCAAATTTAAGTCTGATTTTTTGTTTAACAGTTCAAATGTAATTGAACTGTGTTAAAAAGGGTGTTTAAAAAGGGTCTGTAAATGTACATGTTCAGTACAAATTTACTACCAAAGAAAGGATGTACTTGTTATAGTTATTGACAACTTCTTTACCCCAGGATCCTTTTTCATTTTATTTTGTATTATAAAATACATTTTAAATAATGAAAAGATTGGATTTTTTTTTTTATTTCTGATTCAAATTGGCATTGGTCCCCAAAGACACACGACCTGCGCGCACATGCATGCGCACTGAGATTGCGGCCCATCCTTAGCCAGACTCTGCCTTCAGTGGCCCCACGGAAGATTGAGTTTGAGAACCCTGCTGTAGAGCAACACAGGGATCAGCAGAACTGAGACTCTAGTTTCAGTAAAGAAACCAGAAGTAGTTCATTTTTGCTTTAAAGAATGATGAACAGTAAGTAGTATGGCTTTAGGTTGTTTTGTAAATCATCCAACTCTGTTTGAATTGTGTATCAATGTTTTCACTTTATGGATGGAAATGTTCTGTTTTGACTGGGAATTGAACCAAGGAGCCGGTCTCCTCTGTCTCTGTCTCCTCCTCCTCTATTTTATTACTTTTTTCTCAAGAGAAGCAACAATATAATCCACCTGTGAGGAGTGAAGGCCATCTCACCCTCAGGTGGTTGAAATAATTCTTCTCTGGAATTTTTTTTTTTAATAAATGCAGTGAATGCAGTTCTCCTGTCAGGAGCAGTGAAGTCAGCCAAAGAAAATCAAAGATTGTTAAAAGATGATCAGGCAGGACAGAGTTGAAAAAAAAAAACAATTGTCCTATAGATGTCTTTTTACCAAAAATCTGAACGTCAACTGTATGCTTAGGTATGTCAGCAGCACGACATGTGACGAAGCCAGTGGAGTAGCAAATAGAAGCAAATCTGTTGTTTACGCTGTCATTTTCAACATCTACTTAGATGTTAATATCACCCACTTCAATCATTGGATTTGTTTATCAAATCAGACAGAAAATGTGAGACAGGAGAAAATATTAAATGCCACAAATCTGCATGAGTTGGAGTCAAAACTAGAGCTGTGATTAACAGTGGACTTGAGCGGTATATTGCATCAGCTCCTCCTCTTCCTCTTCCTCTGCTGTTTTTTCTGGGATTGTTTGGATTTAAATAAGTGGGAGGAGATGATTCATTATTATGAACACCATCTTCCTGCTGCTGCCAGGTTTCTGTAACAGAATATATCAATATGATAATCGCTTCTCAAATCATAGAAGATAGTTTTAAGACTGAGCGCTAATGCTCAATTCACCACATTTAATCAATTTGCTACTTTTAAATCATTATTTCTGATATTAAGGATATTTTTTTTGTTAACTTTTGCCATGTTTTGGCTACATTTTTGTGATTTGGAGGCAAAGCGAGTTTCAGTGTTGGGCAGATGGCAGCACGCAGGAGGACGACAACAACTGTGCTTCCTCGTCACTTGCAAGGGATTCAAAAGTCCAGCGATTTTTAGGACAACCAGTGTTGACCTTTTTGGTCTGCAAAGGGGCTAACTAAGGCTAGTTACATGCACTTGTACGGATGCTGTGGGTTTTTGGGTTGGCCGTGTTGTGGAGGATCATACATACAGTTCTCTTGACGCTCATCCATCCACCTCAAGGAACGCCATGAAAATGGAACATATCATTGTTGTGTGTGTGGTAAGTGTACTGTGAAGTATATTTTAAAGATAATCTAAGTTACACACACTTGTGACAAACAGGTGATGCTGTCATACAATGTCCTGTACGCAGCACTTCAGATGTCAGTAAGGTGCGAGTACTGGCTCCTTCCTGACCGTGTGCAAAGACTGCACGGATGGCGTGTGCACATTATATGTAGGTGCTTGTAGGACAGCTATACAATGTCCAAACAATCCGGGACTCAGCTGTGGGCATGGAATACATTGTTATTATCATATTTACAGATATATGTTTCTCTTATTTCGAGACAAAAATGAAAAAGATTCCTCTAATTTTATTCTTATTTGCATCTTTTTCCTCCTTGCACTACCAAGCAAGTCATCAAACTGGGTCACAGAGAGAGAGAAACTCCACAGAAGGTGGATCATTCAGACGCAGCTCCTCCAATAGATGGTGAAGCTCACCGTAATGAGACAGTCTCTGAATGATCTCATGAAACCAGACACAGAGACGTGATTACCGACGCTTTTCTAGAGCTCATCAAAATGAATAATCTCTCAACATCATGTGTCTTCCATGCATTATAAATGAGATATGCAAGCAAAGCTTCCATGTTGCGACGAGGCTAAAAACATTTGACGGAAGCCCGTGCAGCATGCAGGTCTCTGGGAACAGCGTTGGTGACCTGACTTGACCTTTTGGTCATTCAGCTTTCTGCAGAATACCATTTCAAGATAATCAAATTCCTCTCCAGATACATAGGCACCACGGGTCATCAAACTGACAAAAATGCCATTTTCCACTTGGATTTATAATGATTTAACTTGTAATAACGCCAGCAGGAACTCTAAAGAACACGCATCTTCCATTCTGATTTTATCTCTGCCAGACACCATGAAAGCAACACTCCCTTTTTCCACAAGTAAATCTGCATTCCTCAAAGGTTTGAACTTGTAAATCATCTCTTCACAGCTTCAAGACAAAATGGACTGTTATGAACTGTGTATAACCAAACCTTTGCTTTTACAAATGAAGGTGTCTCGACTCCTTGGAGATAAAACTGATGAAATAATCCTGTTTTAACTATCAACACTCATAGAATTGTATGGTCTATGTGAGGGAAAGGCAACTCCAGACCTTGAGGGCTGCAGTGTCTGCATCAGATATCCAGCGCCTTACACATGACTGATTACATGGTTCAGGTGTGTGCAGCCAATTAGAAAATGCCAGAGCATGGTATGCTGGAAAATGTGCAGGAATGCAGCCCTCGAGGCCTGGAGTTTCCTATCCCAGGTCTATTCTATGTGGATATCACAGCATTTTTTCCGTCACAGGTAGGACTTTTGTTCTAGTCTTAAGATTGAGGCAGAATTTTTCGCACACCTCTTTTTGTTCTAATCAAATTCTTTGCAAATTATATTTTTTGGCCACAACCCTGAATAGGTAAGCCACTCCACCACCCCGGTGGTGACTGACTGAACTGAGCAGACCAGCAGGTTCCTTTGAAGAAGGAACCTTCATCTTTTCTACGTCTGGCTGAAGATTGAAGGCCCAAAAGCCCAATTCCTGAAGCATCCTGCTGGTAACGGGACTTTCCACCCATTCTCGGCAGATCGAACAGAACCAGATCTTCAGACTGCTGGGTGAGGAGCAGAGCCAACTCATTTCAGTCACTGCTGGTGGTCAGAGTAAAGATTAACTTTATATTGGCAAACGTAATATCTTTGCCCCAATTTTGATCTCCTTTGAGGATCCATCCTCAAACGCCCTTCCACGCACACACACCTAATACCTACACACAAACAGCACTTCTCACTGCAATATTTTACTTTTTTTTAATATATTTTCTTTTTCATTTTTCTTATTTCTAGTTATTAGTCGAAAGCTCATGTCTATGTTTTGCATTTTCTGATTGTTTTCTATAAACTGTTCACATCCAGTTTTTCCTGCTTGTGTAACCTCATTTGATTCAATAAATATTCAAAGGACGTTGTTTAGATTTCATTATTTCTAGTTCGTGGAAAAATCCTTTCAAAGGATAAGAATCGACTAAAGTTAAGAGACTGATAAATTGATTTTTACTTTATTGATTAGAGGTAACAGCTGATGAGTATGAGTAATATTTTCCTTCATTATAAAGGTGGTGCCCCGAGGATAATTTTATTAAGTTTCCAGTTTAATAAAATGAATAATTTTCAACTAACATTTCATATTCTTCCTTTTCACACCACAATGCATTTGAAACTGGTGTCAAGTCGCTAATTCATCCAAAGAGTCAGACAACACGAATAAGACGCCCAAATTGTGTTTGGTGTGAACGCAGCATTAGTGTTACGGTCGCACACAGCATGCCCGTAGAAAAAATGTACGTGAACATTTTAGCGCTCCAGGCTCTTCGAGTGAGATCAAATTTTGTGCCTGTACGGGTTTGACCATTTTGTGACATCCGTAAGTATTTACATAAGTAAGGCCAAAGTATTTACACCCACCCAATGAAGCAGACTGTCCAAGAACAGATAAAAAAGTACCATTAAGGTTTTCTTTGTAACAATTGACCTGTTCTCTGACCTGACATTCATTAGGCTTTTTGCATAACATGACTGCGACCCGCCGGACACCTGACTGACCTTTCCACACCATTCTCTGTGAAGCACAGAAGTCTGTGTGCTTTAAACTCTCAGCAGAGGAACACTTTTCTTTATTCCCTGTCAAATCAGAATTTCTGCTTCCTTTTGAACCAAAAATACATTTATTTTCTTTATTCCTATAATTGGATACAACCGTTCATCCTGACCACATCAACACATTAACAAGTGGTTAAACTAGAGAACCCAAAAGAGTTCTTATTGTTCTGGCATTACATTTTTCTTCTCTTGAACATCACTATATGTTATGAAATAAAGTGAACTCAATTTTTTAAACCAACTCTGTGAAATTTTTATGATCACATTATAATGCAGGAACTGTAAAAACGGTTTTGTAGTCATTCTTCAAAGAGGTTTCACTGCCTCTGGGTATACTCTGAGTTATGGAGATTTATATAAACAAAGGTTTTGTGGCAGAACATAAAAACATTACACTGGAATTCAAAAACAGTAGTAGATTAACAGCACATTCATTAGGCTGGTTTGTAAAATCTGTAGCTGCAGTACCTTTTTGTAGTTTTGTGTTTTCGGTCCTCACAGGAAATGAAAGACACTGCTATTATGAGCTCAAAACTGCGATTTAAAAGTCTTTGCACCGAAAGGCCTCTGTAACGATTGAATTTGTACGCTCTCTGAGGTGCAGGATCAAGTCAAAAGCTCCATTTGTGACTCTAAAGTAAAGGTTGGTGAAGGTAAGAAACATAAAAGCTTTTTTTTTCCTTCCCGGTATTCTATGAAGTGTTTCCTCCCCATTTCATCATCCAATCTTCCACCCAACTGCGAGCTGTACCCTGTGGCCGATTTTCCCATTTACTTACCAATCTCTGAAATATGATGTGCACACATGCATGGATCACACTATGATGAGACACCTCAAATATTTTCCTGCTAAAATTGATGACTCCACTTCCCACAGGCAGAGCTTTGTTTTTTTTTTTCCCCCCTTCATGCTCTGCTCCACATTCATCAAATCAAAAAGTGAAAAAAGCTGCAGCATCATTTCGCCTCTGGCGGAAACTTCAGCTCTAAATGGGCACGAGAACTGCTTTCATAAGAAATGAGACACTATTGGTTAGACAGACAATCAGCAGAATCATCTCAGCCGCTGCCCCTGCCATGCCATGCCTAGCATCTGTGCACGTGTGTGTGCACGTGACAGCGAGAGGTGATGATGAAGCTTCAGAGTCAATTTGTGTCTTTGACTCTCTCCGGGTAAAAGCTAAAATGAGCTGTGAGACGCTGGTGTGTGTTTGTCAGTGTTGTGTGTTTAATCTCATGTGTGATCAGGAGTCCCGAGGCAGGCTTCCTGACAGAACGGGGCCCCTCTCAAAACTTTGTTTTTAGCTCTTATCCAAAGTCATGCTGCTCAGATAATCCTCTTCAGCTTTTCATGTGCGAGTGTTTGGACAAACAAACACTTGCAAAGTGAACAGTAAACGGCTCCGTGGTTCAAAGACTGCAGCCTAAATAAAGCGCAGCAGAGCTGCACTGTCATTATAAGGATGTTGCGGTGTTTCTGGTCACTGGGGATGTTAGGGAGCAGTCATCGAACATGCTTTTCTCCTGCTTTTGTTTCTTGTCTTTGCCAACAGTGTCTCAGTTTACACAGAAACAGCGGTTGAATATTTTATTCTACTTTTATGAGACATTAAAGAAGCAAAATAAAGACCAGAGCCAGCAAAAGGTTATGTGGAGGTCAAGAGGAGCAACAGATCCAGCAAGCACTAAAACTGAAGGAACAGTGTTGGGAGAAGGAGGGCAGCTGCTCATGATAAATTCATACAGCAAAAGCCTCTTGTACTTGGTGCGAGAGGACAATTGTGTCCTCTTTTCCAGGGGTGTGGGGGTTCCCAAACCACCACACTAGGGATGGGCCAATAAAAATTTTTCCAGGCAATAACGATATTTGAAATTTTTCCCTGCAACTATATCAATATTTATGTGTGGAACAGTTACTGGAAAGGTACGCATGGCAGTAGTGGCTTAATTGTGCTGATTTGACTCCTGTGCAATGGTATGCTGGGAAAGCTTCAGTCTTGGAAAAGCCCAAAGATTTCAGACCAGAGTCATATACTTCATCTATTTCACCTTAGATGACATAAGTATGCTCAACAGCATCGTAGACATGACGCCTGGCAATAACCCTTTCACTCATGGTGTAACAACATCAACAGAGTTAAACTTAACTCCCATAATGCATTCCTGCTGTGGGCAGGATCACTACAGTAGTTTTCAGGTTTTAAAAAATTGGGTTTGTGTGACTATCTCTTATCGCAAGGAGTTTTTTTTCCTCTATGGAATCATGGGATCATTCACACAGCAGTGATACTGTGACCACGTCCACCGTGTTTTCAATAAAACTTTATTGTTTCACATAATATACATTACCTTTCGCACCAGCCTTCATGAACAGGGGGTTTTAAACAAACAAAAACAGCATTTGCGGTGAAATTGAAACGTTGTAATAATCACCCCGTGTTTTGAAACTCACAGATAAGATAACCGATGAATCGATATGCGCGTGTGTCTGTGGATGGAATGTAAGAGCATGAGAGGGAAACGTGCAAAGCTGTTGGACACGTTTATGACCACACAGCTGGATATTTGGTCTTGTTTTTGGCATTCATGAAGTTATGTTTCCATAGGGAGATCTTTTGTACCAGGACATGCCAGCTTGGTCTGTGTTTATTGTCGCGCTGCTCATCCTTGCTGGGGCGGCTGGGTTCTAACATTGCAACCTCATGACTGTGGAGTGGACTCTGTTACTGTCCAGTGTGGGTGGATGCTGAGCTGCTCTTGATTTTAAAAGATTTTCAATATATTCTTTCCTCACAGCAGAGCCAAGCCTTCCGACTCGATGACATTTTTGATATCGGGTCGATACTGATACTAGCAGCAATATCACCCATTTCTACACCAGACTGTTTCAGAGAGGGGGGCTTGAAAGGTTGGTAGCGCCAGAAAAAATACAAAACACACACACAAATCTTCCTAAAGCAAAGATACATAAATCAAGACAATGAACAGCGACAAAAAAACGTATTGTTTTTACTACATTGGCAAACTTTGTTAACAAGCGTTTTCTTTCTAGTAACAAGAAACAAGAAAATGATTGCAACCGAATAAATGAGACATTTTAGGAAGAAAAATACTGATGGGGCAACAGGGTCCCATGTCCGTTGAAGGTCGTAGAGAGGAGCAACTTAAAAGGAGCACAGCTTCCTCAATGGTCTTATGACCACCTTAAAGGACGTCATGAAAATGGAACGTCCCATTATCGTGTGTGGTAAGTGTTTCATGAACTGGGGATGTCCGATCACAGAGCGGCGGTCCATGCATTTCAGAGGTGAACCTTTAGTTTTCCTCTGCAAAACCATCCTCGTTAATATTAAAAATTAACTTTTCTATTCCCATCCTGTTATTTATCAATATTATTTTAAGGAGCAATTCCATCAAAAATGGATCATTCATATAGAATTGACTATAATTACACATATTTATTGCAAAAACAAACTCTGCGTGCAAGTCTCCTCCCATTGCGAACTAACATCAAAGCACAATTGACAACTCATTAAACTTGAAAATAAACAGTTTTAGTTAAATGTTTTTTTTTTTATTAACAGCAAATCCAACTTATTTAAAGATGAACTATATCTATCCATGAAGGAAGTCCGGCTAGATCAGCATATGTCCTAACCTAGAGAGAGCTGTGTGTGGGAAGTTTTCTCCCGAAATCTCTGGGGGTTGAGGAGGGTGAGAAAAACTAGTTTTTCATGGTCTTGAAACCTGTTTTTTGTCTGGGAAATGATGATGTCTGAAATCCTGCTGGTAATCCTTTTTCCTGCTGAGACAGGCTCGCTAGCATCAGCCATGGCCTTTTTTGACGAAGTCCAATTTTTCCGGAGATGTCTGGCTTAAGAATGGCTTATGGAATAAATCTGCAACTAAATGAACTTCTCCCTCTTCTTCTATTGTTAACTGAAAAACAGTGAGTCATTCAAACAAAAATCAAGTGTAGCTACTGCCTATGACCTGAAACAAAATACAGAAGAGGTTAACTTTTGGTAGAAAGAGCTTTGACTATCCAATCAGAGGCGATTATGTCATTTGCCTTGATGAAGCTACAGATTGGTTTGAAACTTTCATGTGAAAAAGTGTCTGGCAACAGTGCAGCGGGGGCGTTGGACTGTGAGAGAAGCTGCCAGAATGTTGGAATAACCTAAAATATATTTTGGACACACACATATATACATATATATATATATATATATATATATATATATATATATATATATATACACAAACATTTCTGTGATTTAGAAACTTATTTTCTGATCATTTTAGGCTATCACTGATGGCTTTGCGGGCCCAGACCATACGCCACTGCAATCACGTGATCAGAAATTGGGCCCGATCACGTGGTAGATGACTCAATTGATATCGGTTGTTGTCACCTAATCAGTATTGTATGTTTAATTTATTATATTATGACCATATTTCCAGCTTATAATTCCAGACAAATACTCCACTAGAAGTCTGCATGTCATGAACATAGCACATTTTATTGCCGTAAAGCGCAGCAGAATACGGCAGCAGAGGCTGACAAAAACAGTTCAGCCAAGCTAGCGAGATGTTCACGGGTTCAATAACTCTTTTAAAAAGATCAGATTTTTGTTTGTTTGTTTGTTGTTAAATTCTTTGTGGTGTTGACAGAGAGACGGCTGCACAGCAGCTGCTAACTGTGCTAAGTGCTAGCTCGGTATGTTAACACCTTAAGATCTGAGCTGTTCTTTGATATGTCTTTTTTTATTTCTGTTACAGAACCCCATTTAAGTAAATAAACTATTGAGGTAAATAAACCCAAAATGTGAAGTCTTAAGAGATTAAAAGAATCCCATATTTTTTTTAATTAATAAATGAAAACAAATGGTTCTAATGATATCAGTCATGAACACTCATTGTTGTATTCATGCTACAACAGTCATTATTCATTTCTAAGAATTTTAAATGTATGTGAATCACATATGCTCAAAAATGCTCTATAATTTGAAAGATATTAAAGCTAAAGTCACTAAACTTTGTCACACATGATCTTTCTCATAATAGATGTGATGCAGCTAACAAAAAGGACAGGCCAAAGTCTCCCTTTCTCTGATAAGTTTCCCTTATCCTGATGCATCCACTTGCAAACAACTACATCCATTAACACATTAACTTTTTCAATTGCCTGAGCTGGTGTCTGTCTAAAAACTGTACAACTGGATAGCTCTGATGTTGTTCATAGTTTTTTTTTTTTTTTTTGTCACTTCTATGTTAGCTTGGGCTTGTGAGGTGCTATGAGCTAACTGGAGTGTAAACAAAGGCCTGATGGGAAAATTAGCAGAGCTAACTTCCGTGCATTTCTAATGACACAGGTTTTTTTTTTTATTTGACTAAAAACTGCATGATCCTAATTAAAAGAACAGTGGGAACGCTTTTACAATAGATAAAAATATATTGCTGGAATGGGACTTTAAACGCTCACATCTCCTACTTTCCTTGCCCTGATAAACAACCACTGTAGATGTATGACATCTGGATTCCTTCTGAGGAGAGAAGAGAAGCTTGAGTTTGAGTCAGGTTAGCACCATTCCTTGACGCACACAAACACATGTCAAAGCATTTTCTGATGATAAACATGTAAAATGTTAGAAAAAGATCAAAAACAAAGTATAAAGATCAGAAACGCTGGGAAACCAGAGGCTCCATCATCATTTTATCCGCTGTAAGTGATCAGAATAAAATGCAGCATGAGAGGATGTTAGACATGCCCTCTTTCTGCTGCCTGAAAGCAAAATGCTGCAGAAATCCCAGACTGCCTTCTGCACCTGCTGTAAACGAGGCGCAAGGCACCAAAGAGAGAACTGAGCTGCTGGTTTGGAGCCTCCACTGAGAGAGGCACCTCCTCTCTCATCCTAGAACTCATCAGGGAGACATCCCACGCTGCAGAACCTCTCAGTTTAACAATCCTTGCTCATATTCACCTGTTTTTTCAGAATAAGTAGAGCAACAGCAGCACAGCTCTAAAGGTGCATTCACACCAAACGCGATATGCGTGGCCAGCCCCTGTTTTGCGAAATGCCTTCTCGCCACATGGCCAAAAATGTGTTCCCTAAGCTCACCACCGCGACTGCGTGTGGGAGGAGCTAGCAGCTAGTGTTTTTAGCCTGATCACTACATGAAGCGGTGTCTGTGTTTATCTAATTTACAATGCATGTAGGACAAAAGAATTCTTTTTTCGAAGCGCTCTACAAAAACACTGGTGATCACGTCTCCATGTAGATCGCAAACCATCAAAACCAAGAACAGCTGATCCCAAGAAGTGTTTGTCACTTCATAAAGACAGCTAACCATGTGCCCATGTGAAGCACTTGTTCAGATGTCACAACAAGATTTGTTCATTTGTCGCTGCTCAAAAAACGTCACATGACCAAAGATGAGTCCCTGGTTGGTTGACCCGATGCAGCGACCTCCCCAGAGTTTCGATTTTTATTTCATTCTGGCTCGCTGCTCAATTCGCCCCACTCAAATCGCACTGTTGTCAGACCTTTGGTGTGGGCTCTTTTAGGACATCTAAGTAGGGGTGGCTGTGGTGTAGAGGTAGGGCGGTTGGCATCTAATCAGAAGACTGCAGGGTCAATTCCCACCTTGGCTGCCCATGTGTCAAAGTGTCCTTGGGCAAGACACTGAACCCCACATTGCCTTTGATGGAAGGTTGGCACCAGTGTTTGGCAGCAGAGCCATCATCAGTGTGTGAATGGGACTGAGTGTAAAGCGCTTTGGGCCTTCAAGGAAGGTAGAAAAGCACGATACAAGTATATGCCATTTAGGAGTGAGGCTTCATTGCATAATGTCAGTGGCTGGATGCCCCATAATTGGGTCATCATCACAGAGACGTAATATTTATGCTGCTGCAAAAGTATCTGATAGCCATTTTGTGAGTTTCTTCTGCATTGTTTTCAAAATCTGCTGCTTGCAGAACTTTCCACACGTCCTGCTGCTCTGTGCTGATTACAGATGCTGAAACCAAATCAAAGATTCAGTGGATGAAATAAAGACATCCGAGCGAGAGCCGTTGTCTGAAAACAGCAGACCACACCACTGCAGAAATACTGGTTTCTATGAGTCACAGAGTGTTGGCTGCATCCATTTGTCTCAAGATTCCACAAAACAACAGAACCTGAAAGCCATAAGGCCTCTTCTTCCTAACAGATCCCAGGTGACCTGAGAGGAGCTGCAAGCTGAGAGCACCTGGAGCATCACATTGCACATTGCATAGGTGAAACACTTTGAAAGCGTGACTGTCGGTTGACTACGAAGCAGGTGGAGCGTCTTCTTCTCCAGACCGACCAAGGTTCACTCAGAGGTGAAATCTCTCACTGCAGTTACCAGGAGGTAAATAAGACCGTGGATTGGCAATGCTTTAAACATGAACATGTCATATACTATAAGCAAAACAGGGGTTACGCTGCTTCTGCAGCAAACCACCGTGCACTTTGTTGTAGCCAGCATTAACAGAAGAAATGCATTCTGGAGAAATAATTCATAGTGAAGGAAAACTGCACAGAAACACAAACATTTAACTTTTACGGTTTTGGTGCAGTTCTGTACAGCTGGTCACTGGAAGTGTCCTGTAAAGTCCCAAATCTAGTACCCAGTGAAAATTAATTTCAGATGTAGTGTATAAGCCCCCCACCCCACCAAAAAAAAATATATATATATATATATAGATGACATCACAGCGGAGAAACCACCTTAGAACAAAAAAGGGGCCAAAATCTCTTATGGGGCTAAAAAGTATATTTCAAAATCCAAAACACATGAGTCGGGGTCGTCCAAAAGAATGTTTGAAATTATTATGGGGCGGGCACAGAACCTATGGCCCAGCAGCCATTTGAAAAGTGTGAAATTAAGTGATTTTCCTGTTTCTGCACATTGGTAACAAATTTTCACACACATGCTGCCAGCCTGAGTCTACAGCCACAAGCAATGTTTCATTGACCTTTGACCTCAGGAAGAAGCTGCCATCTTGAATTTTTAAAAATCACTTTTAGCAAATTTAAACTCCAAAAGTGTTGGTTTAAAGTTTGTGGATTTTGAGCAGCGTTATGACGAGCTTGAAAAATTACATCTCACAGTTGCTCACATAATTTTTTAATAATATTGTGAAAATGTCACACATGAGTTGTTAGAGTTTCAACATACAATATAGCCATATTAGGTATGTGGGTGGGGTAACCAAAAAACTCTATTGACAAGGAAATCCAAATGTTCCCTTTTACTAATTCTTCCAAACATTGCACAGACTTGTTCTCGTCATCCCCAGGTGACCAAAAACTAGAATGGTTGCTACGGACATAAAACCAACAGAAAAATTAACATTTTAAAAAAGTGTTTTTTTATTTCATAAATTTGTCAAATGCGTCTCTGACTTGGGGGCAGACGCTGAAGGAGAGGGTGAGCGGCATGTAACAGCTGCTCAGCCAGAGAGGAGGTTAAAAGGGGACGTCAAAGGTGGGCAGGATCGCGCCTGCGGGTCATTCAAAACCGCCCTCGGCTTTACTCTTAAAATGCTTTTACTCTTTAGTTTGCTCAAACCAGGAGAGGAACAAAACGGAGAAACTTCTACATTTCTGAATCATGACCAATTGCACTTCAAGGAGGAAAAATGAAACCATTAGATGATTGAAACCTTTATATGACTCATTTTCTGCTGAAGTATTTTATCACCCAACACTGACTCAGTCATAGCTGAACATCTATTTAACTCTGTCTGAAAATCCTTTGAAAACGAGGGAATAAGATCACAAAAACTTTGTCAATTAGCCTGTGAGGGAAATCCTGAATTTGCTGTGAGGGGTCAGACGTCCTCGAAAAGGCCAGATCCTTCAAGCTATCTTAACGCACACACTCATTATAGTCTCAACGCGCACATAACAGTGTGAGTGTATTCCCAGCAATGTAAAGGTCATGCTGATGGAACAAAGTTCCATGGAACGAGTTCAAACTGTGCTTCACATGTCTGCTCTCCCATTATTTCTATCAGGTTTTTCCTCTAAAAACAGGAAAAAACATCTTTGGAACAAATTTCGTGAGAATTTAACTTCCAGCTCTCAAATTCACGTGTTTCGTTATGTCAGTGTATATTTATAAAATAGGTTTTTCAGCAACAGGTTTGGGTGAAACGACTGACATTAAAATGTGCATTCCAGTTTGAAAATTAATTGTGCTGCAGTTTAAAGAAGTGAATAATATGATCCCATCAATCACTGATACTATATTTTTATTTAAAGCTAAAAAATAAAACTGCACTCCCTGTATTTTTACTAACAGAAACACTCTTATGAGGATCTGCTTTTGTAATTTCTGTCAAAAAGTAATTTATGAAAGCATTTATTGAGAAGTTGATTTCAGCCTGACACAGATGTGTTTATATAAGCTGACAGAAACTTTGAACTTTATCAGAAGCAATATTTGGAGACACAAAGTAGCTCAAAAATACCAAATAGAGGGGCGCATTTCACATGTTTCCAAACTGAACTGTTGTCACACGAATGTCACACAAACTCTGTAAATGATATTTTTGTGACAATTTCTCAGCAGGTTCCGCTGTCTAACATCCCTGTTTCCAGACACAGTCCAGTTCAGTCTTTGGCTGCTAATTGCTCACAAGGCTGTTTCATCTCTCTGCTTCTTACACTTTTGACTGATAGAAATATCTCAAGGAAATTCAGAGAAAAAAAACATTTAGTGGAAACTAAACTTTCGCAGCATACACGTGAGCGCCTTTTCATATTTTAGTCTTTCCACCAAATTTAAACAGTGGAAAGACTACAAATACATTATATTTAGATTCAGCAAGCTTTCCTACTTTACATTTTTTATAAATGAAAGTATTTAAAAATCATACAAAATGAGTTCCTGGATTCTTTGTCTACATTGTTTCTCTAACAGTTTAAGCTTAAATGAAGAACAGTACAGACCAAACTTATCTTTTTAAATGGGAAAACTTGAAGAGAATCTGTAGATGACAGATAGTTTTTCGTGCCCCTGTATGTGGGTCTTTGTGTGTGCATAATTATTAGAAAATATTGGACTTGCATATTATATATACATATGATATGATATTTGTATTGGAGTCCGCTTGTGCTTTTCTCTGCAACAGCAGCTAAAAAAACTGTAACAGGAACTTTATTTGAGACCATTGGTAATAAAATAATGAGTTACTAAATAATGGGTGTTGTTGTTCCCAATAATTAGAAATATAAGGTTCCAAAAACACATTCTAGTCTAAGGGTGAATAAAGAATGGAAAAGTCCGTTGTCCAGACCGAATCTGCTTCATTTGGTCCAGATCGAGTCCTAAACCTTGCGTTTGGTCTGTATTCAGACTGCCTTTGACCGGACATTTCTGTTTCAACCAAAGCTTGTAAACAAAAGCATGTGACTGAAGATCTCTTCAGTCATTGACCAGGAATTATGAGGGCGGGGCAAAACAACAGGAGAAAGAATAAATGGAAGTCCTAAGCTTTTCGATCCTTAGGGATAATTCACTGATTCAAACGTTGTATTTCGCCGACCAATTTTAAATGTCAGATACAACACTTTTTCCTGCTGCTTTGGTACAGCGGATGCATGCAGCAAGGCGGTTACTGAGGAGACGACGGCTATGAAGTTACGCTGATAAGTGTTTATATGTATATAGATTGATATATATCTATATATTTATTTATAGATTGCTGCTGCATTTATCGGACCACATTTCAACGAGTTGCTGTTTCATTATGTTTGTCTGCGGTTTTTCCTACTTTGCTTTTAACTTGAAACTTTATCCCATTATGGTTTGGTTCAGTTGTTCCGCTCCAAACATACAACCTATGCAGACAGAGAAATTTAAAAGCAAACCGGAGCTCAGTCTGATTGGAAACAAATCGACCTCAAAAGATGGGTCAGAGAGCGGTTCCTGGTCCCAAACCAGGGTCCATGTGAATGTATTCAGACTGAAAGTTAGTTCCAGAATATCAGGGGAATTGAACTCTGGTTCAATTTAAGCAGACCAAATGTGTCCAGTCTGAATACACCCTACGAGTCTGCATGACGCCACAGACAAAGGGTTCATCATCACTTTGGTTTGATGGCACAAATCCAGGGTCCACTCCAACATCAGGAGGAGCAGCAAGCATGAACCCACTACCTCCTGTCTAAATTTCCTTTAACATTCTGTTGATCTGCATCTGCTTGGCTGTGTGGTTCTCTCCTTTCCTTCTCCTCCTTCTCTCCTCAGAGGAAGCGTGACGGTGTTTAAATTGACAGTGCCTCTTGGGCATGACATAAATATATTCTCAATTTACAAGTCAAATGTGTATCAGGTGTAGCGCTAAAAATGAAAAGAAGCCAAAAAAGGTGAGAAGCTTGCCGTATTACAGGCTGCAACATTGTCACCAAAGTTACAGAGAAGGGAGGGGTCCTGGGAAACATGAGAGAAAACAACAATATCTGAATTCAAATGAGGGAAAGTCAGCTGTTAAATTAACATGCTTTTAGGTAGTTGCTACTGCATTATGAATTCAAATGCATCAAAATGTAACGAGGAAATCTTAATATTTGCATCTTCAGTGTTTTCAATTTGTCATACAGACTAAATGGGTCTGGCTAACAGGATTATATAAGTACAGATTTGTCATTCAATATTACACAATTATACAACAGATGTTGCAAATTGTCAGGAGTCTGCGCTCTGTCTCCCTCTCTGGTCACCAGTGGGAGTCATCTCCTGAGTACAGAGACTACATCTCCCAGCTTCCTCAGCGCACAGATCCCGGAAACCGCACACCTGATCGTTTACAATCAGTGGTGGTTCTGGCCACACCAGTTGCGCCCCTCGGTACCTGCTTCCCACCCACCCCCCCACCCCACCCCACCCCAAATTATGACCCATACGTACAGTTCAAATATTTAACAAATACTTATTACATTAAGTACAACTACAAGTTAGTAAATGCTTACAGCTTATAGAACTTATAAGAGTAACTCTTATGATGATAACATCACACATATGTTTGCTTGAAGTTTAAAATCACTTTCATTATAAGATTCAAGAAAACTATATAACTAATCCAACTTAAAGCTTGGAAATTCTTATAGCTAATTAGGCTGTCATCAAATGATTTTAAATGGAAAAAATAGAATAACATCACACTTGTGTTTAATTTAAAATGAAAAATACAAAAATCACTAATCAACCTAGAAAATACTGAGGAGACTTGGTCTGCATTTCTTAGTAGAAACTAAAAATTTGCTACAAATACTTTGGAAGTGCATCTAATATGAATAGAAAAATTTAATATTCTTACAGATATTGAGAACAAAGTAGAGATAACTGAAGCTGTATGTTTTTTAAATCAATTTCTGACAACTGTTGTCCAACCGTCTGTCTGTTTGTGACACAAATACTGCAGTAAGTGACTGTCGGTGTAGTTTCAGTCGATGTTTTGTGTTTTGTCTGGACTTTGCTCTGCGCTTTCTGTTTGTGGACAGAGTTGGATTTTTTTTACAGTGCTTCTGGTAAAAAGATGGAACATAAATTCTTACTGGGACTCTCCAGGACCTTGATGTAGTTTATATTCTAAATTTTAGTCATGCTCACGAGTAGCTTCTTTTTCAAGAATACATTTTGAATTAAACTCAATTTTGCAGATGAGTGACTCACATTGACTTTTCATTGAGCATTGCAATATTCCCAGATGCTTCTGCTGGGAATTTCCCACAGGGCAAAGGCCTCAAGGAAGACCTATGACACGCTGGAACGGGCATGTCGCTGGGCTGGAGGGACGAGGCTGGGGGGTATCTTTGCTTATTAGACTGCTGCCCCAAAAATCTCACCTCCATACAGCACTGATGGCAGGTTGACCGATTGGCTCTTTCTGAAAAGGTCCTTTAAAAATCCACTCTGATTTAAATTGTGTTTTTAGCATGTTTTTGTGACACTTTTTAAAATCAAGCTAATAAGTTAAATTTCTGAACATTTCCTTCTTCAAATCGTTGTGAATCAGGAGCAGACAAAACGTGCGACATGAAACAGATTGTACAGGTGTGATGTTGGACTTTCAACAGAAAGCTCCCTGCTCTGATCCATTCAGATTCATCCACTTGCAGACAAATAGATCCATGTATGTCTTTGTTTCCCTCATCTCAGCTGGAATCTGGATCAAAACTGTATGTCTGGATCGCTCCAGTATTGATCATCCTTTTTGTTGCACCACTACAGGGAGGTTGGGGGTGCGAGGGGCCGGCTTACTCCACACCAGTCCCACCCACAACTCAGAAGTTAATTTCTAATGAACTACTGCTGCTCTGCAGAAACTATCACCTAGAAAACTACACAGGCTTTTTAAAATTATTATTTTTAGCTAAATATCATAATTAAAAGACCAATGGAAATACTTTACAATGGATCAATAAATGATTGGAGCCTTCATCATTTGAATCATTTCTATGTTCACGAAACACACGTTTTAAAGCAGTTTCTGTGGATTGAAAAATAACTCGTTTTGTTTTGGATCAAACTCATTTTATGCTGTGATAATAAATGGTCCCTCTGAAAAGGGTGAATAATCCTGTCCTTTAAAAAGGCACACCATGACCTCAACAAATGAAAGTCCACCCGCAAAACAAATTCAAATCAAAGTTTTTAAAATGTTACGATGGAGTTTACCAATTAGGATATTTTCTGGAAAAATGTGATCTTGAATATTTTGGCAAACATGCACATCATCTGACCCAGGACCTCATCAAAATCCTACTAACACCAAACTGCTAAAATCCAGGCTGAAAAATCTACTTTAGCTTAACTTTTAAGTTAGAAGTTCCCTACATGCTGAATGCTGCGCCTCCAGAGCTGTGGGGAGAGCACTTTAATATTCGGCATGTACCAAAAGTCATCTGAGCTGTGGACAGGACTGCTCTTATCTGGGTTTGTGTCGCCCGCTTCACTGAAGCGTGGTACTGGTGTCGTTTTTTCCCATTATCCCTTGATATGGCTGACGATGTTTGAGGAAAGAGTCTCTTTTCTGCCCCACGTTCACTGATACTGCTCAGCTGCAGCCGTTTTGTTCCTGAGGAAAGTGAGCTCTGTGCATTACAGACGCTGCTGGAAATACAGCAGCATTAATGAAGCTATATCTTTATGCTAATTTGGAGTGCAGTAATTACACAACCACTGACTGCTAATGTATGCAACGGGAGGTCAGACTCTGGAACCGCCTGTTAATGAGATACATCAGTGGGCAAAAACGATTCCGATTTCAGGCCATCACTGGAGAAATAATAATAATGCTCAAGTATGACGATTACATAAAGTAAGCAGTCTTTGTGTTCAAGTTTTTAATCATCCATAATTATTTAGCAATGATTTGTGATGTATTCAAGTGTCGGGTTGTTAGTTCTTCAATGTCAGCTCATCTTTTCTGCCATCCTTTTGTTGCTCCATTAAGTCATAGTTTGGTCAGGTTTAAGTTTGTTTTTAAGTTTTTGTGTGTGTGAGAAACAATGTGCGTGATGTTAAAAGTTAGTTTAATGGCCCTGCGTTCATTAACCAACATTTCAATTAGTTGGTGTGCTTCTTCATGGCTCCGCTACTCCGTTTACATCCCATAATACACGGCTACGGTGGCCTTTTTGGTCCAGTTGTTCCACTCCGAGCAAGGAGTCTATTCAGACTGAGAGAACTATAAAGCAAACCGAAGCTCAATCGGATTGGAAACGATCCAAGACCACCTCAAAAGATGGGTCAGAGAGGTTGCTGGTCCTGGACCAGGGTCCACTTGAATGTCTTCAGACTTAAAAAAAATGTGTTCTGGATTATCGGGGAAACCAACTCTGGTTCAGTTTAAGCGGACCAAATGTGTCCAGTCTGAGTACACCCTATGTTTCTGCCACCAAACCTGGTCTCCGACTTTTCATGTCCCACACAAGCAGTTTCTGGAAGGAACTCTGACGTGTCTTTTATTTATAAAAGTGATTTTCATCT
The DNA here is from genome assembly GCA_036245035.1 of Adrianichthys oophorus. Taxonomy (NCBI): domain Eukaryota; kingdom Metazoa; phylum Chordata; class Actinopteri; order Beloniformes; family Adrianichthyidae; genus Adrianichthys; species Adrianichthys oophorus. Next base: position 1,038,346 of record BSAI01000105.1, read on the forward strand.
TTGACAGAAAGTTTTTAATCGGTCCTCCAAAGAAGTATTCATCTGAGTTTTCAATTTTCAAGAACAAAAAAAGCCCTAACCACAGACAAACCTTTAAGATATTTTAGTTATTCAAAACCTTTGCTGAAATAAACACTTTTGAGAAAAAGTGAGATGCACCTGGAAAAACCATGAAATGTTTCAATTCTGAGAAAATATTCATGAATCATAAAACAAAGCAAACATCAGGACTTTGTTTCAACACAGCTGCTTGTCAACAACTCGAATTCTTCAAGGCATGAATTTAACAATCAGCTTGTTCGACTCCGTATTATTCTGTCTTTTTTTATCATACATTTGCAATCAGACGGGAATCCTGACTATTTGATTGACACTTTCCTAAAAAATTAAGTTTCAGGATTTTGCCGGAATCCCAGATCTGTTCCTATCAAACATTCAGCTGATTGATGGGAAAAAAAGACATTCTAAATCCCCAAAGTAAACCTGTGTATAGATTAAAGACGCAGTCATTACCGTCTCTCTTGTGCGATTACATAACCTGCATCCCCATGTCATCTGGACTGGAAATGTTCACGTCTTCAGGCAGCTATCTCTCAACATGTCAGCAAACCAAACCTTCCAGCATCATTTCCTGGATCAATCCAGATTTCTCATTCATGACTGACTTTAATCCATCATTTTAATCCAGTCATCTTTGTTGCGCGACCCCATGTAACTCTGTTTTTGTTTGTCCAACGTTATTAGTAGTTTTGGTTCCTGTATCTAGCTCTCATTCGTTTTGAAGGTTTTTTTATACTTTAGTCACAGAGGCCGACTTTGTCCATTTGCACCTCCTTTATTTCGCTGCACATTGTTTTGTTGTTTGAGACAATGACGCTTTGAATTGTTCCAAAATCTGCCAGAACATTGTCCTCTAGGAGCATGGTCAGAAGAAGCAGGTGAAGCAGTGTCTCACCAGCCATTAGAAGATACATCCTAATAAGAAAATACATAATGTCCACTAATCTGTTCTATAAATGCAATTTAGCAAATGCAATCTTTTCAATCATATTTGTCATCATAATATCTTTATATTGTGCATTTCCTGTTAAACACAGTGTAGGCTACAACATAAGGCAGCACTGATCTCTGCCTTATGTTAGATTGCGTAATCCCATACAAGCTGGGTTGATTATGCGCAGTAGTGTGAATCTGCAGGCTCGGAGAACCAACAGCATTCTCAGGAAAATAAAACCAGAAAACCAGATAAAGAACAAACCAAAACATCTGGAAAATTAAACATGATCTGTTGAGGTGGGTAGAACAACTTAGATTTATTAGGAGTTACATTAAACTTAAACAAACAAAACTGGTAAATGGTGTATACTTGTATAGCGCTTTTCTAACTTCCTTGAAGGCCCAAAGCACTTTACAGTCACAGTCCCATTCACCCATTCTCACACACATTCCCACACCGATGGCAGCTCCGCTGTCCCAACACTGGCGCCAACCTTCCACCGGAGGCAATGTGGGGTTTAGTGTCCTGCCCAATGACACTTGAAACCACCGAACAGCTGGTTTCTGTATAATATATCACAGCTGTAAATAGAAAAGGAAAAATACACTAGTACAATTTTTCAAATAAAACATTATAAGATAAAAAAATACATACTTTCTGGTTGGAGGTTTTTTTTTTTTTTTTTTCAAATGTATGCCAATCCTGTCAACTTCCTCTACCTAACTAAAAGAAATATTTTGCCCTTAGAAAGGTTTTGTGACATTTGCCATTGAAAATGTTTTAAGTTGAAGTGTGTTTGAAGATGAATTTGAACCTTTAATAATCTTGTTGGTTGGAAATACTTTGTAGAACAAAATGGACAGTGGTGATTGCTGCAGCATTCAACACACTGTTCAATCTCTGGAAGAGACTTTCCCTTTTCAATTGTTCTATCTATCTGGAAAAAGATACACAAGTCAACTGTACAATAGTAGACCTACAGTAAAAAGAGTCATTCACTTCTGAACTATACAGTATAAATGCCTATTATTGTTATTATTATAAGAAGCAATATTATTGAGCAATAGAAATTAATCAAATGTGTATATTAGACTTCAAAATTGCTAATAATGTTTAATAGGAGACGGATATTTTTTGCTTTGCACTGACTCACTGCATGGTGTATGTAATATCAAAAATGTCTCAAAGTTTGGACATTCAATCAAAACATTATGTAATAAACAATGGATGACCAATGCTGGACCAACATATTTTCATGGAGACTTCTAGACGATAAAAGATTTTTATACCAAAATCACTGAGATTGGAGAGACATATGGCTTTAATTTACAAGTAAAGGTCACACCAGTGTGTGAATTATGTGTTTGTGTGAGTGTGCATCCTCCATGATGCTGTATTTATGTTATAGTCTGTCTGTAGCATCCACTTTGATGTTTTCTGGAGTCACACTGAGTCACGATCCATTTTTAATTCTTTATTGGTCCAATATGAACTCGCTATGTGTTAAGAAACAATGTAACATGAGATATGAAACACAATCAGCAGATGGTAAATACATTGGTAAATCATGTGCCTCACCAGACACAAGCCTCACCACACGTCACTGTCACACAAGTCTTCCCATTTGAATCGGCCCAGAGTTTAGACACAGCTGACGGGCAACCACCAACATCCTTACTTGAGCCTTAAATAAGTCCAGTTGCTCTGAGGAACAGAAACATGACCTGGATGAGTGATGACCTCCATTGTCAACCAATGTTCTTATCAATACTCTGTGCTGATTCTTATTGACTTAGTCCTTTAATCCCTCTCTTTGTTTGAGTGAGCATGTCATGTTGACTCCATGACTTATGTCAATCAGCTGAACGTGGTGTGCAAACATTCCCCTTATCTGCAGATGGGGTCTAATGCAGATCTTTGTTTTAGACCTGCTAAAATATACCCAAATGAATTGAATCCAGGGTAGATTACATTGAAATTGTCACAAGCTGTGTTTCTGTCATACCATATGTGACAGAAGCATTCAACTTTGGAGCCCAGAGAATTTTAATTGTTGATCAAATTTGTTCTAAAAAAAGATTTTTAGAACATTTTATTTGCAGAAGAAATCTGGATCATGTGGAAATGTTTCTTTTGCTGTTCTGTTGTGACTCTTTTCTTCACTGTGTGCAGTCTTTTAGACTCTTAAATCTCTTGAAACCCCATCAGACACTCTAGCTGCTCTTTGTTAGTTCACTGTCTCCACTCATTTTTGAATATGCTGACATCTGGGCGTATTACTCGCCATTCTTTGCACTGCTCTCCTAATCTGAGCTGACATGAGTGCGAGCTGCTGCCACTCTCTGAGTGATCATTTTGTCATCTCCTGCTGCAGCGTTTATGACCCAAGAACACAAAAGTGCAGAGCACTTCCGCCAAACACAAAAGCGTGACTAGGATTGCAACAGCTGAAAAATCAAAAAGATCAGCTGTGCAGCTGTCAGATTATAGCTGCAAGCAGCTTTCAGATTTTTATTCTTTGTTAACTGCTAATGTTGGGAAGGCATCTCCTACTTAAGATAAGATGATACTTTTTTAAAGTGGATTAATGTCAGAATAATAGATTCAGTTGTTTGTTGCAGAATTTCTTTGTTATTTTTATAACATTGGAATTGAAAGCATCAGGTTAGTGCTCAAAGGGCTGAAAGATGTTTACAGTAATCGTTGTGCCTCATCACTAAATCCCTGCTTGTGTTTTATTTAGAATAAGCTTGGAAACCTAAACAGGGGTCCTTCTGTTTCTGCAGCACATGTGAACACATGTATGCAGACTGTTGCTTAACTCAGAATAAGCTCTCTATTCCGAATCCTTTGTGCACAGGAAGTGATGCAGCACACTCGCCGCTTCAGGAGACTGCAGCACACCCCTCATGTGCCGCTCCACCTAAGGCTAAAACGGGTTTTCAGCTCATGTCTCCAAGCGGCTTCTGTCTCTTTCAAGCTCACGTCTTGCAAAGGTGCCTGAGCAGAAAACCCCTAACACTTCTGAAACTCCATTTAGCCGACATGGTGGTCGGCTTGAGCTCTCACCGACAAAGCTTGCCTCTCAGCTGCTCAATCTCTCAATTTGATTTTCACTTAGAATTTTTAAAACATTTTTACAGGCACCACACATTAGCCACAGACACCTTCAAACTTCAAATACAACAATAATTTTTTAAAGAACCAGAACAAACACCATTCTTCTTAATTTGCCTCAAACCCAAAATATTTTAACATGGAGGATTATTTTGGCATGATTGAGTTCACAGAGCCTGAGATTTTTTTATTGTAATTAATAAAGTCAGCACCCCAGTTGCTTCTGATCTATAAGGGATTCAGCCACAGAATGACTAGCTCAATCAGGATTTTCAAGTTTCATCCTTTTTCTGATGGAATTCCTAATATCCCAAAAGCAGGAAGCTTGTTACACTTCATGAGCAATCTTATCCAGAACTGCTTCTTATTCTCCAGATGTCAGGAAGGTTTCTGGTTACAATGTAATTTCTGATTACAAAATATATTTTTTTACAATCACAGTCTGAAAACTGAATTCAAGGTTTCCTTTTTCTAAAACTGTATTTTTCAGACTAAAGGCCACTCCGGAGTACAGGTTGCAGCAGCCAAAATGGGAGCAAAAAATGCATATTTCATCTTGAAAGGCAAATCATACTGACAAAATAGATAACAAGAATAGACAGAATAGAAGCACACATGGATGCTCATGTAGCTTCATGGAACAGAGGAGGAATCTTGTATATTAATGCAACATATGGAAAATTATTTAGATAACTATAGCATAACGAACATGCTAGCAAGTCAACTAAACTCTTTATATCACTAAAAGTGACTAAATCCTCTGAATGCTTCATCCTCTGTGTCACTTTAGAACAATTCTGCCAAGGCCGGCGAAGGACTGAGCCGTGCTTCTTCTGCATTGCTGTTAGTATTAAATACTGGCGGTTGTTGGCCCTTATTTAAAAAAAATATATCACACGTAAGTCACATCTGAGTACAATGCTATGTTCACACCAGACATATGGTGTTCACACTGGACAAGCAAAGAGAAGCTTCTTCTCTTCTCTTTTTCTACTGTTCACTAGCGCATGTCCACCACCAACAGTTGGAAGAGGCTTGGTGCAAAATACCCAAGCAGTGCAAATCCGGTGAATCTTGCTCCAGGCTTTAGTCTTTCACAGCTCTACTCTGACGTATCATACAATTCCAGCCAGCCACAAACCGCAAGGAATTTCTCCTTCATGATCAATTATCAAACAGTTGGCACTTTCATGAATTAAAAAGGACGGCATCCATACGTCACTGCCAAATCTGAGTCCCTGATTACTAAAAGTTCAACTTGGTTTAACTTTCAACACACGCTCAATGGAATCTAGTATATTAGCGCAAAATACTAACAGTTATTGAGATAACCATAGTATACAGACTTTTTATTGGAAGTGGCCGCAGATCACTGTGAACATAGCATGAACATGTTCACCCAAGAACCAAACTTTGCAAAAAAAATAAGCACAACCTATACTCAAAAAAAATACCTACCAAAACAACTCTCCCTTTCTCCCAAAATACACCAAAAAAATTGTTTAATTTATGTAATTTTGGTTCACTTTGGGTTTTTTTTCACCAGTTGTTCCCACATTCATTGATATTTCAGTTTCAAAAAAGAAGTGAGCTGGTAAGACCTTATGCAGAGTACACTTAGGGGTGTCTAAGTGTGTTTATGACTCAGCATGATCATAAGAAAGAGCTAAAGGGAGAGTTCAGCCCAATGGGCAGCATTTTTCAGCATATATACGTGTACAGTTCAAGTATTTGTGTGTGTTTGTGTCAGAAGGTGCATTCTGACTGCAGGCAGAGAGGAGGAGGTTGATGGATGAGCAGGTAGCTGCCTCCAGATCATTGCTGCTGGAATAAAGCCATACAACCACGCCACACTTAGCTATCAATCTGGCTGTCAGCAGATTACAGTGTGACACACACACGCAGTACACACCTACACAAAGGGTGAGAAACCGTGGCAGAGACGAGAGCCAGTGAATGGGGAGGAAAGAAGACTGGGAGGTGTCGGAGGGAGGAGACAAACATGTGGAAAGAATGCAAAAATGGCTCGGCTGCTGAAGGGGGTCTGCCAGCTGATGAGTGTGTGCGCCCTCCGCCGCAACCTCCCCTACAATTCTTTCACAGTTGCCACAGCAACCTTCATTCCCATGCTCGTGTGAGTCTGTTTAGGAAATGTAAAGTCAAGCACGTTGCAGAAAACCAGATTGTCCACTCCTCAGAGCTGACCCGCCGTCTTCCATGCTCAGAGTGTTCTGATGGTGGAAAAACGCTAAATGTGCACAATCCTCTTCCCACCTGAAGCCACCAGCTTTAGATAATCTTTCATTTGGAAACGGTTCATGGCCTCAGGGATGTGGACACACAGACACACCAGGTTCCCATCAGAGGTCTATGTCATTACTCTGTTTTGGTTAAGCTACATCCAGGCGACCTCAAAACCCCAAAGACACCAACTATGGCACCTCTCATTAGTACCTGAACGAATGAGCCTGTGTGCATGTGTGTCCATAAGTAATGCCTTAAAACGTCATGCTGATGTTTTTAATTCCCACTCTGATCATCTTTTAATTTTTCAAATAGTTCCCAGTGGTCTTTCATTGATGCCGTTTTTTTGTGTTGTTTTCTCATTCATGGTTTCTGCTTAGAAATGTATCTCTGAGTTGTGGGCAGGGCTGTTGGGAGTAATAGCCCCCAACAGGGACCTTTTTCCAACTGTATTCTCGATTCACAACAATTTCAATTATAAAATACTCAGAAACGCAATTTTGAGCTTAATTTTCTTTAAAAAATGTCCTCCATCATCAGAAAAATGCTACAAAAACACCAAAAACATTTTCATTGGAGTTGGTCTTAAAAAAGTCACAGATGTTTGCATTGAGGATGTTTCTGGAGAAGAACAGAGAAGCCACAATCTTTAAGCATTAAAAAGTCTCCGCAGTCTTCAGCCTGAGCGAATAAAAACACCTCTAAAATAGTGAACTGCTGCATTCACAGTAAAGGTATTTTACTGCCTGTAATCTGTCCAATAAGCTGTTTGCTTTCTCCTCAATAGGCCACTCGTAAACATGAACACTTGGAGTGGGATTTGACGCAAAAAAATATAGGAACATTTAAAGGGGAAGGGAGGTACAGTTAAGCTATCATCCAACTATCATTTCTTTGTATTTAACAGTACAGCAGGTCAGACCTGAAGCTCTGCTGCTTCACTCCCAACACAGGAGGAAATATTATTAACTGTGTTTGAATTTTTACTCTTGACGAATGAGGTTATTAAAGGAAATAGAGATGAGCTGATGGACTCCAAATGTGTCTGTAGTGTAGTGGTCCAATGGATGGATGGATGGATGGATGGATGGATGGATGGATTTATATGAACAGGGACAGTGTACATTAATGAACATTTCTGCAAATTTGTCAGTGCTAGCTGCAAAGCTAATTTGGTCAAAAGGTTTGCCAACAACAAACACCAAAAACACATCAAATCAACAAAAAAAATGACCAATAATACCAAAAACAGTTGGAGTTTGAGAGTCAAATAGAGTAGCCTCTATACATTTTATCAAAAAACATACATGTAAATATCTACAGCAATGAAACCATAAACAATTAAAATGTGATAATCTTCCAGCACTCAGACAATATTTGGATGTGCCGGCTCATGCACCATAGGAAACAGGACGTGTTCTGGATGTGTCAAGCCAGGAGAAAGATCTGAAGAATGCTGGAGAGCCATCGCTTAGCTGGTCTGGAAACTGATTCTTCTGGAGGAGCTGGAAAAGCAAGCTGAGAAGAAAAAAGTCTGAGCATCATCTGTGCTCCACCTTCTCCAGGAACTTGGACATACTGTTGAAAGTGAATGGGTGGATGGTTTGCATGTTGTTTTTTCAAACGTTTTTAATTATCCTTAAAATGCAGAATGTGGGTTAAGAACAAACACGAAACTTTGAATCCAAAAACTAACGAGATAACATTGTAAATTTGTCTTTCGCCACTGAATTTATCCAGTGCTGGTTAGCATTTGGTGGAACTGGGGCGTTGATCGAAACATGCACAACATTCTGCTTAAAATTCCATCTTTATGTCTTTCTTTTACAAGCACTGTATTGACTGATATGTGGTCATATTTCAGGTCAAACTTATATTACATATTTCAAACTTGTCCATGCTGTCATTAGATAATGCCATCAGAGGAACTACATTCTCACAGGTATGCTGATGATCGTCAGATTTTTGTTATTGTTGGACTGAGTCAGTCTTCCCCTCCAGCACCTGTATTTCATGCTTTTAAGTGAATGTTAAGCACTCTTTTCCGGTTTTCCTAAGCAGTCTATTATAAACTTCAATTATTCAGATCTCATCTGGTCGCCTTCTAACAGAGAGCAGAAGGAACGTTCATGTTTTTGGATGCTTGTCAGCTTCAGAATTGATTTAAGATTCATTTGTTAGTTTTTACATCTCTGAATGGTCCGTGTTCATCATATTTTTCAGATCTTTTACTTCACAGACCCCAGAACTCACAGGTCCTCATCGTGATGATCTGCTAACAATTCCCAGAGTAAGAGCCGATCAGTGAAGCTGCATTTCATTGCCTTGTCTTTGGGATGGCCTGCAGAGGACAGAGGTATCTGTGGTTAGGGTTAAATGAAATGTCAAAACTCTGTGTTTGAAATGTAGGTTTACGTAATAGAGTGTGTGTGGGGGGGAGGGGGGTTGTATTTTACATTTTCCTTTAGTGTTATTTTGCCTTTTTTATGTTTTTGTATTCAATTTTATTCTATTTATATGTATGTATTTTTTAATCTGACTTTTTTCTGTATTTTAATATCAACCCTTTTTATCCCACACCTATTTATAACTTTTTGTTTACTTTGTGTTTGAAAAAAATATTAAGGTTTTGTTTGTTTGTTTGTCATAAAGATAATATTCAGTGTTTCCTTGCTCTGTGGTAATTTAAATAAATAACAGCTGGTGTCATTTAAATTCATTCCTTCATTTTATCTATGTTTTACTGCTCTGTTTATTTTTGTTCATGTTTATATGTTATGGCTCCATGGATATCTCAAGCCTTGAGTGTTGAAAATGTTTACATGAAAAGTGCTATAAATAAAGTTGCTTGGTTTTTATTATAAATTATGTTTTTTGAGTTTTTAAAATGTTCTTGTTGAATTTTTCTGATGATGAAGGACACTTATGAATTAAATTAGGGTTAAAAGCTGCATTTCTGAGTATTTCTTTATTCAAATCAAGAGCAAAATATAAATGACCTGGTGATAAACCTGTATATGATTAACTTCCATTAAGATGGAAAAAAATATGGGAAATTCAAAATTGTTGCACCAGACAATGCCGTTTTAAGTAACATTTTGTTTCAAAAGAAACGTTTTTTAACAGTAAAAAAACAAATACAGTCAAAATGATTGTTAAAGCTTAACACGCTTACATTTCTTTGAATGAGTGTCTGGCTGAGAAAACACCCAGCAGGGACTGTGTGCAGGCTGAACAGGTAAAGCGAAACGGTTGTACACCTGCAGCTAAAAAAAAAATTTTTTTAAATAGCAGAATTTCTCATTGAAATTATTTTATTATTTAACAGCAAAGGAATCAGCTCAGAAAATTAAAATCCTGTTTTTTTTCAGAGAACCAACCAATCTCTAATAGGCAAACAGCACATTTTATTTGTGCTCTTTAATGCATTTCATTGTTACTTCTATAGAAGGTGTACAGTACGTTAGCACATTGCTGCCAGCCCTCAAAAAATATCTAACATCGGCCTTATAACTTAAAACAAAAAGGTAATACTTACATTTAAATGTAAACTTCTGTGCTTCAGATCACACCCACGTGAAGAAATGCGTCTCTCCTCTGCGTCACAAGCACGCCCTACTCGCAAGTCACTACGGGTCCTTGTTAAATAAAACACTTTGGCACGTCGCTGCAGCTTCAAATGCTTCTACAGTTGCAGCCAGAGGGGAAGGGAAGCAATTCAGATTCGGCCTTAGACACTTTCAGACACTCTTTAAAGGCGCCTTTAAAGAGGTAATCCTCAACCAGAGAGTTGAAGAGGGTCCGGCCCGTCCCAGGAGTTTGGTTTCAGAGCCCAAGCTGTGCACAGAGACAAGCCCTACTATCTTGCTCATCCTCCTGAACAAGCTGAGTGAGGTGGCGGTCCATCTGTGGGCCATCAAGGTACTCACCATTGTGGTCCTTCCTGCATTTGTCTGTGTTTGGCCTTGCAGAAATGCAATGATGACATATACAATCACAAGAAAAAAGAGTGAATGAAGCTTGCTTTTTAGGGCGCTAGAAAACTTTCTTTAATAATATTGAAATCATTTTGGGCTACTGTAGTGATGACATTTTCTGGAAAAGTTTATTTTCCGCCGTCACTGACATAGCTTTACCAAACCCAGTCTGACCTGTTCAGTTTGAAGCCACTGCACTGCGGGAGAGACAAGACGGAGATTCTGCTGGAGAGGTGAGGGCCACTTCACCTCATCTCACACGTCTTCCTTAAACCATCTGCTCAGCATGTAAAGCACTCTGTTCAAGGTTGAAGAACATATATGTGTGCTTTATTTCTAACGGCGTGTTTGTAAATCAGGGCGCGTGACAGAACCCGTGTGTGATCGATGTTCAGTAGAACCATTAACGGCAGAGCAGCTGGCCGTTGGCAGGACGGCAACAGCTGTTGATCACTAGAGACAAACAAGAGAAACAACTTTATGGAAGATTCACTTGAATTGGTGCAATAAATAGCAGGGCTGGCTCAGCTTTTAATCGGCTGTTCACTGTAGAGGTGAGGCTGCTTTTTCAGGAGAGATCATTAGTGCACATTCTTGCAGGATAGAGTGACGAGCTTTTCTTGCAGCTTCTTGGATCCCCGTGCAGCTTTTCCCCAGTTGATTCCAGTCATTTAGGAGCGCTTATCCAGATTCATCTGTCCATCCATTCCTTTTTGGACGGTGGCATCAAGGATGCTTCAAAGTTTCAGCAAAAGCAGGAAAACATTTTCAGACATAGATTTAACCTCCACTTTCTGCGTGTGGAGAAAACCAAAGCATAGAGATGAACATGAGGCAACAGGGAAGTTTGTGGGATTCACCGGACCTGAGGAAAACGAGGGTTGCTATTCCATTATTCAGGATTGTTTATCTTGGCATTTTGAAAGTTCACACATCTCAGAGCCTTGTTTCTGAACCGAAAGGACTTCTAGTCCTGCTGTCTATCATCAGAGTTTACCAAAAATGTCACTGAGTGGTGCCATTTACAAGCAACACAGTCATCAAGCATCACAAATTAGTGAAATCAAGCATTTGTCTGTCAAACTGGTGTTTTGGCCATTCTGGTTGAGAGGTTGAAGTCCCGAATGCAAAGGTCAGTAATTCTGCATTTGTAATCATTAGCTGTAATGTATTCAGTCTGTAATCGCTGCTGCAAAATGAGTCCGCGTCCTCAGGAGGGAAACTGCCTGATTTGATCTCATTCGCTGTCGTGTTATGAACAAACCAGAGACAGTTAAAAACAATGGAAATGCTACACCGTTTTTCATTGTTATGATTTATGCCAAACTTTCCTGTAAACATGTGCATGAGCTCAAGTGAACTTCAGTGGTGTCCCGTTCATGATCCACAAGTTTCAGGAGTGCTTTTGGAAGAGCAGTGAAAGCTTGGCTCAAACTCAAGACAAACATCAAACTCTGACTCCTGTATCAGATTGTCGGTAGGAGAAAGACGGTTTGTCCTTCTGCTCTGCTTTAGTTGTCAGTGTCTTCACAGCAGTTTGCATTGCTGTGGGATTTTAAACAGCTGTGGACACAGAAGTGAACACCTGACTCACTTAAGCTTGAAAAGTGCAGTGAACCATCATCTTCATTTAGGAAAAGAACAGATGTGCTTTTTGTCACAGGCTTGTTTTTAGGATGTTTGTATTTCAGTGGTCTGTTACGTTTGTTTTATTTACTTGTTTACTAAGAAAATTCCTTAGCACACTGAATAAGCATATTTTCCACACTCCGGAGCGCACCAGAAAAGAAGGCTCACCGTCAAAATGGAAAATCCTGTACGAGATAGGTCGTAGCGAACACTTAAGCAACAGGTTCATGTAAGTAGGGATCGTATGTGAGACGCAGGCGTGTCGTAGAGATTTTTTTTTTTCTTCCCCTCTAAGCCCTGTACATGCACAGCATCACCCGTAAGTCATAAGTGTGTGTAACTTACATTTTTCTTATAAATATTGGATGAAAAGCTTGCTACGTTCACGACAGTGGTACGGTCCATTTTCATGAGGTGGTCACATGAGTCACAAGGCACATCTGTGCTCCTCTCTCGGATTATAAGCCGCACAGTCTAAACTAAAGTCTATCCATATTACATTTCTCTTTTGCCCCATGCAAAAACACACTGGGGGGCTACCCCAGCTACAGTAGGGTGAAGGGGGAGTTCACCAGTCTATCACAAAGCCACTCATAATCACACAATCAGTCCTAAGGGAAAATTTCCAAGTCACCAATAAACCTATGAAGCACACTGTAGATGATAAGAGGGAGCCGGAATGCTCTGAGGAATGAGAGGAGAACATGCAAACTCCACACAGAAAGAACCCAGCATTCCCGGGATTTTCCGTGTCTCACTGTGAGGCAACAGTGACAACAACCACACCCCCATGCAGCCCTGGAAATAAAGGGATTTGGAAAACGTAGATAACATTTGTGTCTTTAGGAAACAAAATAGAAACGATGACCATTAGTTGTGTTTCCCTCAGCTATTGTGACAGGACCTAAGAGTTTCTGACAGAAAAAAGTCAGAGAGGTTTTGTGGAATACAGAATACAGAAATCTATAGAAAATGAATTTCCCCATTTGGGAAAAGAAGCGGCAGAAATGGCCTCCATTTCTCCAGCCTGTCTGTCCTGTTTGGAGAATAGCATCCAGTCGTCGCCACAAACCATCTCATGAGACCTCATTCTCTGAAACAACAGATTACCAACAGAGCCAATGATTCACCACACTTTAGACCATAAAGGTGAGAAAGCTGCCTGTGAGCTCCTTCAGTTGTCCCCTCTTCCATCAGCTCCACGATAGAGATGGCATGACAGAATCAGGGAATCAGGGAGTTCATTTTCACATTTTCTTGTCTTCACTACCCAAAAAGAGTTTACATTAGTGTAAAAAATGCAATGCACAACATTTGTTTCAGGCACTGGTTTTAACATTTTACCAAATTTACACTTTTTTATTTTGTCTTAAAAAAAACAATACATTTTACTTTTTTCTTTCTCTGTACAGAGAGTATTTACATTCTTGAAAGTGTTTAAAGTCCTTAGTAAGCACCGATTGGTCCGATTCCGTCTGGGTCAGCATTTCTATGGCAACAACTCTGGCCGATCAGCTTGTTGGAAGCCTACATTCCCATCACTTGAAGGTAGGTTCTTTAGCCCAGAAAACTGCTCTTTGTTAAAGAGAAATACACAACGGGTCAAAATAAAAAAAAACAAGAAGAAAAACATATTTTTTTTTGCCTTTAAAGAAAATCAGAGCCTGAACTGTATTGTTTCAGTGCAACAATAAGATAAGAAAATACTAATTCATTTTTTAAATACATTTCTCCAAATAAGAAACAACTTTTACAAATCAACACTTTAGATTTAATAAACTTCACTTTCTGGTAGAATATCCACAGACATCTTCTTTTTTATTTTAGATGTCATGTGGGACCATTTTCAAATGAAAGATAGATTTTTTTTAGAAGCCAGAAAAAATGGGATGCGACTTCAGCCTCGAACAGAACGGTCTGTGAAAACACTGTCCCACATTAAAGCGGTCTGAAAAAGGTTAGAGACCACTGAACTAAAACATTTAGCTTTCCTGAAAAGAATGAATAGGGTTCTGTATACAGAAGACTGCTGCGTTCATAAACACTAGTTATTGCAAATTCAAGAAGAGGAAATTAAAGTATTTAAACTACAGTATTCAGATTACTCCAGTGGAATAGAATAACATTAATTTTGGAGCATTTGTTCTGATTTTGATGTCTTTCAATCCTAACACTGGCTCCAGTTTCAAAAAAGCTCTGTTACACCTCTGGCTGCATGTGGTCTCATACAGCACACCTCAGAGCACAAAACCTCCATTAGCTTTCTCTGCATCACCAGGCGTCTCCTGACGATGTGTCAGAAGAGTAATCCCATCAACAGAAGACAGTAGAGGTAAAATAGTGCCGCTGCTGGCTCTGGATGGCGTTCACTGTCTAAGCCTAGAATGGCAGCTTCACCGAAATGTTCCGTCTCACTGCTGAGTTCAACGACTTCATGTTCTTATTTGTTTAATGAGGAAGACAGCACAGCAGAAAAAATCTATTTGGACTGGGCAATTAATGGATTTCATTGATTCATTTGAATTAGTTGTTTTAGACGATTTCTTTTTAGAAAAACGAGTTTTGTTTTCCTAACTGTTTTCTTGGGCTTCGTTGTTCGGAGTAAAGGCAACGAGCAGACAGGAAAACGGCAGCAAGCAGAGCTTCTTCAGCAGAGTGTGTTGTCACACACTACACATAGCTATCATTCTACGACCAATGCTACGCTAACCAGCTGCACCGCTTGTCGCCAGTTTGTGACCACGAACTAGTTTAAAGGCAGAGAATATTACCGCAGAGCGGACTTTAAGATGTGGCGGATAAATACAACAAACTTCATTCATGGGACATTCAGAAAAATGCAATTTTCCAAATACAATAACAGATGTGAATCCAATGCGAATGAAACTTTATCAACATTATATAACAGATGATGCTGATGAGGATGATGCGAAGCAGCTGGTGCAGACGTGGAGGAGAGAGTGACAGCAGAGGTTAATATTCCAGAGAGGGTTCCCTCTCGTGGTCGGAGGTGGGACCTGACACCGATCATCTTTTGATCTGTTTTCAAATGGTCTGTTAGTTATGGTAATGCTGTTTTTAACCAAAATATTTTTTAAAAGTTGTTGTTTTCTAGGACATAGTTTCTGCAGAGCAGCAGGAGTTCATTAGAAATTCCCTTCAGAGTGGTGGGCACAGAGCAGAGAAGAGTCCGTCCAGTGCACTGTATTTTCAACGCCACAAATGCACTCTTCTTCAAACGCATTTTTCGTCTACTCTTGATTCACAACAATTTGAACAAAGAAATACTCAGAAATGCAGTTTTAATCCTTATTTTCTTTACATACATCCTCCATCATGAGAAAAATGCAACAAAAACATCATTTTTATTGGCGTGGATCTATAAAACACCTAAAACAGTTAATCATCTCTTGAACATGAGTAAAAAATGATCTTTGGATGAGAACCATGTCTGTGAAAATGAAAAACTGTCCCTGAGCTAAAGACAAATGACAACAGGCTGTAAAGGCTGTTTCCTTTGGTTCTAGTGGAGTGTAAACCGGATTCAGATTCTTTATTTATCATTCGCACATAGCATGTGGGGTACAACGCCGAACAAAATTATGTTGCTCTGGACACAAAAAGACAGCATCTAGACATCACAGAAATAGAAGGAGCACATAGGCAGATCCAAACTGGCCAATAAGGCAGATGCAGGTTGAATAAATGCAATAAATAAAACTGTACGAGAGATTTGATCTAAAAATACTCTCATTTTTGATCAGAAAGGGCTAAAATAACCAGGGACTCTAGCAGTTAACCCAGCAGCATTGAACCTTTAACACCAGAGGCGTGTTAGTCCAAACCTACAACGCTCTCTGACACACCGTAACTCCTTACGCGATCAACGTGAATTAGCTGATCTGCAGAGAAAAGCGGCTTTACGCTGGTAAAGCAAGACTTTAAAGCAGCTTTTTTCCAAAACACATTACTAATTTAAAGTGTTATAAATTGGCGCAACGCCGCTTTTCTCCACGACAGAATGAGTAACTTCACGATGATTGTGTAGTAGCGTGAACTGCGGTCAAATACTGGTCTGGAGTTTGGCAATTTCTGTTTCCGGCTAATGATTTTCAGCCACCATCTTGTCTGTCACCAATTCCTTCTCGAAAAAAGGAATAAACTTCAGCATTTTTTACGTCACCCATAACCTCTAGGATTTAGGGCAGAGATCACCCTCCCTCCCCCGTCAATATTTGCCATCACTGCCAACTTTAGCATAACAATGAAGCCTGTAATTGTTGTGTACACGTCACCCTGCAAACACTTATGTCTTCAGGCTGCCATGCGTGCAGACGGGTTTGTTCAGGGCTTCTTATCGGACGCCACAAAGCACACAGGTTTCTGCGCTGCCATTGTGCCAGTAATTGTCTTCACAGCCCTGTTGTTCAGGCTCCTGCTGGAACCAGGGGGGAGGGTTGTTTGGCTTCGTCAAAGGCAGCTCTGACCAGCGGTTCATTTGGCGCAGAGGCAGACGACACGTGTCCAGACGAATTGTGAAAGAGCGTCTGAGCAGGAAACCCTGCAGCCAGCGTCTGAACTTTAACCTTTCTGCCAGGCTCAGAATGGAAACAAGAGGCATCAGGGAGGACATTTGACTTCTTTTCTCTGTACCCCAATAGTCAATGTGTTATAACAAAGAATCGAGGCTGGTTTCTGTGTAACATTTGAATTTTGCATACGCTTCCTTTTGTCTGGAATTTGTGTGATCTCAATCTGTCACTCGGCTCCCCTCTGTCACGCGTGCGGCTCTCTGGGGTGGGAGGACTGCTTCTTTCACAAAACATCAATATTCAGCAGCGCCGCCACAGCTATCTGTGACAGCAGCTCAGGAAGGGCACAGGAAAGGAAGCACATGCTCAACTCCTGACCGGATCCAGTGTTGCTTTAAAACTCCCCGTCGGAGTCTGATGAGAAAACGCCATGGTAAAATGGCAGACTAAAGCCGCGACAAATGAAATGGATTTGTGCATAAGTTTCATGTGATGGGCGGCACCACAGCCGCACTGTCACACTGCCCTCTGCTGGAAGCATCTGGGAAAAACACCTGGAGCTGACCCAACTTGGGAATAAAACATATTCAGTCCTGTTTTGTCCTCCTCATCCTCAGCTTGGGTGTCAGTTTTCTCTGTTTTCCACAGCTCGAGTTCTATTGTTGGCATCAAACACGGAGGTTGACTGTGACAGCTCATGTCACACTCAGATTATCACAAAAATGATTCAAAGCCTAAAAATCCAAGCAGAAAATGCAAATAATTGAGTGAAAGTAGAATTCAGTGAGTCTGCATTGGAGAAGATGGGCATGAGGATGGTTAACAGGAGGACGCAAACGTCCACAGACACGAATGACGAGGGCTCAGTGTAGGAGGAACGCTGTCTTTGTCTACAGCAAATGTACAGGGAAATGCACTTGATTTATCCAAAGAGGGGTGAAGATGAAGGGTTGATTTATGGTAAATACAAAATTAGCATTTTGAAGAAAGGGAATTATTTTCCATCCATCTTCCACTGTGTTGCTGGAGCCTATCCACCTACTGCTGGGTGAAGGTGGGGTTCACCCTGAACAGGTTACCAGTCTGTGTAGGGCTAGACACACACCAACACACAGGCCTATGTGTAATTTAGAATCACCAGTGACTCCATGAAGCATGTTTTTAGGCTGTGGGAGGAAGCCAGAGTGCCCAAAGACAACCCACACATAACCAAGGAGAACACGCAAACTCCACACAGAAGGACCTTTCTTTATTTTAGATAGGAATATTATCATTTCTACTTGGTACTTTAAAAAAAGAGGTCATTCTTAGATGTCTGACAATAAACTAATTACTTGAAGTTCAAAGAACTGAAGCTGTTTTAAAAGACAATACATTTTCATTCGTTTGGAAAGTGTTTGTTCTAGGTCAAAATTTGTTCTCTCTAACAGTCCAGTTGGTTTGGCGGGTGAATGGTCACCTGAACAATGATGCACCTGAAAACCGGCTTCCAACAGTGGGAATGTTGTGTAGTGTGAACTGTTTGTCCAGAGCACAAAAAAGGATACCATAAGCACAGTACATCTCATTTTCAATGAGAAAAAGAAATAAAAACAGTAATAACTACAAAAAAGTTTTTAAAAAAAATCCACTGTACAGATGTGTAGTTGTGATCAGAGGATTACTTTCAAGGGGTTTATTTGACTCGTTTTTTGTTTTACGCTGGAAATTTCCACGCTTGTCAACTTCTCAAAAGTGCTGTGTGAAAAAAAAACGAACCAATGTTTGACATTTCTTGCATCACAGATCAATGCTGTTCTGAAGACGCTCTTGCAATTCACACACGCTCACACAGCCTGAATAGAAGAAGAAGAAAATAAGGACCTAGTTTAGCAGACAATAAGAGCTGCAATGTGCTCTGAAGGTTCACATTTGCACAATAAATCAAACTATAAGAGGGTAAATACTCTCATATTTGGAGTATTCTGGGAAAAATGTGGGAGCTGTGCAAATGAAAGCTGAGTTCAAACAGCATCAATGATCCAGATACATCCAGTGAATCTGCAGCGGAATGTGTGGAAAAATACATGTGATCAGTTTCACAGGTTTCTGATTATCTTTAAAACACTTTTTTGCCTGGTTTTTGTCAAAGTGCAGAAATGTGACTGTGTTGGACATCATTTATTCTTGTCTATTCAGCCACTAAAAAAAACTGATCCGGTTAGACAGTTTATGGTTCAAATGTTAATGTTTGCTCCAACATCCAAAGAAAAAATAAATAATAAAATAAATTAAGTTTTTCAATGAAGTTAGTTCTTAGTTCTTGGTTTGACTGAGTGACTAGAATTTTAGAGTTAAAGAAAGAAATCATGGCAACATATATATATATATATATATATTGGCAGATTATTTTGCTTGTTCAAAGAAAATCTGCCATTGGTTTGGAATTGTTGACCTATTTTTAAGGGGTCTGTTTCTGCAGTGTAGGGTGTATGTGTCAATAGGGGGGAGGACAAGGAGATGGGTTGTTCTATTTACATTTTTGTGCCTATCCCTTGCTTTTACTTGTAAAGTGCTTCGAGCTGCTCAAAGCATAAAGTGTTTTTTCTTTAAAATCTTTCAACTTTAAACAGTCATCATCAACTGCATTCTGAGATCTGCATTGTGCAACATGTCAGCCAAAAGTGTTTTGAAATTTGCAAGCATCAGATCTTCAATAAATGGAGTTTTTATATTTTTGAGACTTGCTTTTAATTCTCAACACATGAAAACCGAGCAAACGCACATCAGCCCGTCACCTTTCAACATTGGAAACTCAGAATGGAAGGGTCCAACCCCTCTGGAAGAGTTGCCTCTCAGAGCCCAAGCTGTACATGGAGGTGAGCCCAATTATCTGTCATCAATCGCGGGTTCTGGAAAGGCAAGCCAAAGATTTTAACCACTTACTGTGCGGTGATGAGCGGGATTGCCAGAAGAGGAGCGACGACATGGCTAAATGTACTGTCAGCAATGCAACGCTCACACCACCCTGGGTTTGGATTTAATGGGTTGTTTTTAATGGGTTTGGAAAAATGATATAATCTGTCCCTTATGGTCTGGGGTCCTTTACCAAAGGATGTTCAGTCAAGACAACCAAAGTGGAAGTTTGGTTCATATTTCTGGCAGTAAGTTGAACATGTTTCCATGTTTGGGGCCAAACTTTTGGGCATAGGGACCAGCAGGAGTTGTCTTTGGGGACAACAGGATTTCAACTCTGCTTCTTGCAGATGATGTTCTGTTAGCGTCACTGAACTAGGACCTTCAGGGTGCGATGGGGATGTCAGCAGACAAGTGCATTGCAGCTGGAAGGAGAATTAGAACCTCAAAGGTCACGTTTTTCATTCAGAAAAGGTGGTTTGCTCTCTTTGGGTAGGTGAAGAGCTCCTCCCTCAAGCAGAGGAGCCTTAGTATTTTAGGGTTTCGTTCCTGAATGAGTAAAGAATGGAGCGCAAGACCGACAGGTATGAAAATTCAAGTTGCATTGAAAAACAGGTGACACAAGACAGCACCAACAATGTGGCATTTTATTTCATAACTTCAAAAGAAGTTTTTTGTTTGATCTAAAAAAGAACATACAATTGTCTTCAGCATCTTCCTTTAATGTTTCTACAAGCCAGAAGGTTGACATTTTACATGAAAATAGTTTTGTGGCACGTCTGCAATCTGCGTTTGTTCTGAGAAATGAAACGACTGTAGGAGAGGGGCCTCCATCATTTTGACAAGGGCTGCAGCTGCTGCATGTAAATCTGCTTTGTTGAACTGAAAAGATTACCTTCTTTGAATAAAGCTTCCTATGATTTGTACATCAGTGCACAGCAGTGAATAAAACATGGTGCCAGCAGCAATGAGAAGCCATAAAAACATGGTAAAATAATGCAAAAAAACCTGACAGGAAAATAAAGAAATGATGGATTTCTGCTTTTGAAAAGGCAGAAGGTGATCAACAAAAATAAAGAATCTGAGTTTTCTGTTAATTGGCAGCCGGTTCATGTTTAAGATGAGATAAGACTTCACTGAAGTGTTGCAGTTTGTCATTTCATGAGGTCAGTGTGTTCTGGAGCTTCAGGAGCTCTCTGAACAGCACAGACATCATGAACCTCATCTTAAACCGTTCAGAGTGGGAGAGGTTCATAACGAAGGGTACCAGTGACCTAGAATAAAACAACTGTCACTCAAAGCTGAAGATCAAAGAGTTTAAAGGTGAGATTGAACCCAGAAAGCATCAGTCCCACCATCCTTTCGTAGTCTCTGACCTCATCAAGCAATCAGATAATTCAGAGAGTTTGGCCCATGAACCCTCACCTGGATGTGTTCAGAAAACCTGCTAATGTGTGCCACAAGAACATACTCGGGATGACTAAGCCTCCACATGAAGCAGCTTCAGTTAACCACCACCAAGGGAAAAATAAACTTAAAAAAAACAACATAAATCAATTGTTTTTTCTCATTTATACTATGTGACATTGTGATAAATATTTGATGGAGCCACAGGCTCACAAATGTTAAGATTTGATCACATTTCAGCAAAAAGGGAAACTCTGAAGTTATAAGAAAAAAAACGTTAATTTAGAAAAGATTGTTTTCTTTGAAGATGTTTCTGTTTGTGTGTGTGGATGCAGAAAGCTGAAGCCGATCACTGATGACTGAATTCAGGGAAATCTAGATGTGATCATTCCGGTAAAAACCTTGGTTTATTTTTGTCATGCTGAATTAGCTGAAGAAGTCTATTTTCTAATTACTCTTAAAGTTTCACTCCGATCATCTTTTAATCTGTTTTCAAAGCGTCCTTTCATTATGATTATGCCGTTTTTAGCCAAAATCTAAAAGCCTGTCATTTTCTAAGACATAGTTCTACCTAACATGATGCAACAAAAATGGCGAGCAATTTCCGAGCTTTCCAGCCGTACAGCTTTGATCCAGATTCCAGCTTGGACGAGGAAAGCACAGACGTTCATGGATCTATTTGTCTACAAGTGGATGCATCAGAATGGAGCGGAGCAGGAAGCGTGTGGCCTGCCCTTTGAATAAAAAATACTCAGAAATTCAAATGTAAGCATAATTTTCTCTTATATATGTCCTCCATCACAAAAAAATGCTAAATGTTAAAAACCTCATTTTCATTGGGGTGGGTCTTTAATGCAGGGTCATTGCTGTTGACCGTCTTTTCTTAATCTTTCTGCCATAGGAAAATATGAAAATATTACACTAAATACTTTCTCTAGGCAACACAGTCTTGGACAAAGGTTCTACCTGAAGGAGATGCACTAAAAATAAAATACAGAGTCCATGAAATAAGAAATGTACAAAACACACCAAACTAAAAGAGAGAACAAAAGAAAAGTTGTGGTTTTACTTTGCGTTTTAAAAGGAACCCATTCTTAACGTGTCCATTTCTGGGGCTTTCTCTTTTCATTGTCCTTGTAGCTGAAAATCCTTTTTTCATCTGAACACATAATACCTGTGAATACATGTGTTTGGCTCACTAGTGCTGCGTTTGCACTTACCTTTCATAGAGATTCAGAGCAACATCAGGCTGAGCCTTTTCAAATCTGAGTTCGTATAATCCTAATCCATGGTGCGTTCTCTTGCAGATGATTTTTGATTATTTTGGCCATGCTTTGTCTTGAGTTAAAGCAAACTGTGTTAAATCAGTTTGCATTCTGCAGCAAAGCAGCTCTGTTTTGAGGTGAGGATGTCTCTCCTGCAGCGCACGAGTATTTTTCCTAAACCTGGATTACTTCTGTTAGTTAATGAGTTTCAAAGTGTCATTATTTGTTGCCTCGAAAGTAATCCCCTCCTCTTCTCCAGATTCGCCTCACTCTGTTGGTCACCAGAACAAACAAGAAACCCTTAAACTCATATCTAAATCTCATTACAGTAAGTCAATTACTCGCCTTTAATTAAATGCTTTCTTAAAAGTTGATTGCATGAGCGAAAGGTTATGACGACTCTCTGATCCAAACTAGTTCTGATCCAGAGGAGTTCTAAAGTGGAAGATAAGCTTCCAGAGACCATAAAAAAATCATGATAAATGTGACTTACTAATCTGCCTCTGCTTGACTCAGGCGGGCCGGTTGAGCTCAGTCCACAGACACATTTGTTATTAATTCCATTTATTTTCGAGGGAGTGGCTTTGCAATCGATTTACCCACAGAGATTTAGTAGCTAAAGACCTGGCAATTTCCTGATGAAGACAGATTAAACTAGCCAAAAACCATCTGCAGCTTCATGAAGCAGCAAACATCTGAAAGCATCATCTCCACAGCCCTGGAATCAGATCTTGTCAGCCCCTCAAGAAACATCAGAGCTTGTCCTTTTTGATTTCATTTGGCCTCCCTGCCTCAGTTTCACATCAAAGAAACTGGGAGAAGTTCATCTCCATTCTTCATTAACTTTGAAAAAGATGCTAGCTGTTTTTGGGAATGAACCGTGACTGGAGGAAGTGGGATCTGATAGCAGGGAAAAACACTGAGCATGTGCAGAGGAGGAGGAGGAGGAGCGTGAAATGACAAAGCAATTAAAGTGAGGAAGAACTCCAGTTTGACTCAAAAACAACCTTTCTGTAAAAAGACCTCAACAGCTGAAGAACGTGGTGCCAACTCTTTACCCTCAAACAAATGGAAATATGGCGTATTTATGAAACACATTTGAGAGCCAGCAGGAGAAATTTTTTTGTTAGCTCATCTTTAGCGTGAGATATAAAGACCCACAGCAATGAAAATTGAGTTTATAAAATGTTCTTGTGGCATTTTTCTGATGATGGAAAACATTTAGAAAGAAAACTAAGCTTATAATTCAGTTTATGAGTATTTCTTCATCAAACTGTTGTGAATCAGGAGCAGGTGAAAAAATGCAGTTAGAAAAAGAGCACATTTGTGACACAGGAAGTACACTGAGCGGGCCAAAAGCTCCCTGCTCTGCTTCATTCTGATGCATCCACTTGCAGACAAAATCCTGTCTGTCTTTGTTTTCCTCGTCTAAACTGGAATCTGGATCAAAACTGCTCGCCATTTTTGTTTTACTGCAAATGTTAGCTTGGAGGTGTGAGGGGCTGTAGGCTAGCAAAAGAGAGTGTAAACAAAGAGCTCTCAGGAATTGTGAGTAAAAAGAGGAAGGGCTTAGACTGCACCAACAGTCCCGCCCACAACTCAGAGGTGAATTTCTAAAGAACTCCTGCCCCTCTGCAGAAACTATGTCCTATGCAGCTATGCAGGTGAGTATAGCTGAACATTTCACAATACTGTTCATAGTTAACAGTTCAGAACAAACTTATAATGAATCTTAAACTTCCATCCAGTTATTTGCTCATTTTAACACAATTTCCATTTTCACATTTTACACAAACAAAAAGATTATTATTAATTAGCATTTTTTGCTCAGATTTATTCAAGGTAAATCTTAAAATCTTGACAAAAACTTTTTTTTTTGTTTGCCACGCCCACACTCCTAATATGGTCATTTGTAAGGTTGTTTTGTCACGCTTGATCCAGGGAACTAAATTATTATAATATTCAGATTAAATATGTGCGATCAACAGGGGAACACCACTTTAGCGAGCTCGCCATGTTAACCTCCTCAGAGGAGTTTAATTTCCTAGAATGTACAAAAGGTCATCTTAGGGGGAAAATTCAAGATGGTGGCCTCTTCAGGAGACCAAAGGTCAACAGAACTTCCTTTGTGGTTGTAGACTTAACCTGGTGGCGTGTGTGGGAAATGTCATGAGGATCGCCCAAACTAAGGTTTTTTTACCCATATTGTGCATAAATATGAAAGTAAGAAAAACCAAAGTTGGAATCTCTTGTTTTTGATTTATTCAGGAATGTTTATGCGAGTACATTTTAAATGTACACATTTTTAAAGTGTTTAAATGAAATGATGAACAGATTTGGCTGAAAAGGAGCTGGACAGTTTCCTGAGATTCAGTTTAACACCAGAACGATCTAAAACGTGAGTTAATGTTGGAAACATTTAGCAGACAGAATCGTTATTTCATTATTCTACATCAGCTGCGGGCTGCACGGTGGCGCAGTGGTTAGCGCTCCTGCCTCACAGCAAGAAGGTTCCCGGTTCAAGTCCTGGCTGGGGGACCTTTCTGTGTGGAGTTTGCATGTTCTCCCCGTGCATGCGTGGGTTTTCTCCGGGTACTCCGGCTTCCTCCCACCATCCAAAAACATGCTTCATAGGTTAATTGGTCACTGTAAATTGTCCCTAGGTGTGGATGTGAGTGTGTGTGGGTGTGTGATTGTGGCCCCTGCGACAGACTGGCGACCAGTCCAGGGGTGTACCCTGCCTTCGCCCATGAGTAGCCGGGTTAGGCTCCGGCAACCCCGTGACCCCGAAAGGGATAAAGCGGATTGGAAAATGAATGAATGAATGAATGAATACATCAGCTGCTTCCAGAACAGGCGTTTGTTTAACACACAAGACAGAAGCAACAATGGCCGGTTTGGCGTGAAGGCATTATGCAGTCACGCCACAGCTCTCTCATCTGCTGTGTCCATGGAAACAGGGACCTGTGAGACGTGCAGCGGGGTAAAGGGGGTTCAGGCACTGCAGAGACTTCCTGCATCACATCCTCGCTGACTCTTTGCTCTCCGTGTTTCCCAGCTGAGCAGCAGCATCCATGAGCATGTGGAGACTGTGCAGCACCCCACCCCCCACCCCCCACCGCCAGCATCCTTCCACCCATTCAGATGACAGGCCGCTGGCTTGAGATGATAACCGTCCTCCAGAGGGGTGTGATGCTGCATTTGGATCTGCTCCTGCATTCCAGTGTAGATGTGGTGCAATCCGGATCAAGAAAAAAACACCTACAGCTATCAGAACCTCTGAGGCAGAACAAGGTCCAAAGAGTTCAGCGCAGGTCTGGCTCAGAAACATCACATGCTTATTATCTCTTTCTGCTGCCTGACTCTGGCTGAGTCTCTCAGAGGTAGAACATCTGCTCTGACGAGGCGCAAACACGCCGAACTGAAAGGTGCAGCAGCAGAGAACATGTGTTGTTCAGGACATGTGGCGCCATTCTGTCATTTCCTGTCAGCTTTCAACACTTTCCCCTCACGCACAAACAGCCAGAGATGCACACACACTCTCACACACACACACATACAAGAGGTGAAGCTGATCATCTCTAAATGAGGGCCCGTCTGTCCCACAGAGGAGATTCTGGAACCTTCAAGAGATCAGCACCTCTCTTTGTCCATGTGTGCTGTAAAAATGGACTGCATATGTGCTAGATGTGTTCAGCGCGTGTTCAAAACTCTCACATTGACCCGTCTCTACGCAAGTTTTTAAGCCAGTTTTTGGCCTCAACCTACAAAATGTGCAGCCAAATCTGTTCAGCCCGCCTGCGTCTCTCCTACTTCTCCCTGATTCACTCTAACCTCTAAGTGTTCACTATGACCTGTCGCCTACAGCATGCCCATAGAAAAAATGTGCATGAACACTTTTGCTCTACAGGTTCACTGAGTGGTCTACAATCTTAACATGTCTTGCAGGTCGCCAGGTCTGTACAGATTTGACCATTTTTCACCCGCAGACAGCCTGGATCCAACCGTAACAGCAGTTGTGACTGAGGCTTTACAAATCATTCTATGTACTCTAAAACAATAGTTTTTGTTTCTTTCTACCTTTTTGCTGTCATTACAGCTGAGCTTGGAGCAAAGAGAAATGAGTTGAAAACCAAAACGCCTGTTTGTTATTCTCAGGCTGAGCTTTGTAAAAAGGATGTTTAATCATTTATCTCATATGTAGTTTAAGCATTCCAATAAATATTTTATCTTAATAATAGAGCTCATTTCAAATATCCAATAGGCAAAGAAGCAACCAATAAAAACGCTGTAGATGAATATGATCGGTTTTCTGGGTTTCTTTGCACTGTAAAACAGAGACTTGGCATCACATGACCTGACAAGTCCTCTTTAGGAAGCGCTGGTCCTCGGCTACGTCTTGAGAAAAGTGAGGCACAGATTCAAACGGGTGCTGGAGGTTTTGGGTTCACATTGACAAGGTGTGCGCCTTTGGTCAGAGATCTGGTGGCTGTGGAAACCTTTCAGGGATCATTGTCATGTTCGTGAAACCAGTCTGATGTGAGCTTTGGTGTTCTTAGAATAGAATAGGTGGGTTCACTGTCATACCGTTAACCACAATGTAGGCTGTGATGTTTGAAATGTGGTACGCTTGGTCTAAAAAATGATTAAAAAATTATTGCCCCCACACTACTATACCCCCTCCACCAGCAGTCAAAAGCATTAATTGGTGGTAGGGTGCATTTGAATCCAAATCATTAGATACATTTTTTTCATGTTAAATATTAATTCTGAGAAAACTTTAGTTTTCTGTTGTAAGCTGATTGTAGATCCTAGATCTTCTGCTAAGCTCGTCTGATTTGACACACGTTCTGCCTTCACGTGTCTTTCTGTTCTTACTTTTCAGAAACTCAAGCCCTCTTTTGGCAGCTCACTGGATTTTTGTTCTTTTCCCAGAGCAGAGATGTAAACTCTGGAGAAGATTCTGCTAGAAAATCCCAGTGGATCAGTGTTGAATGATTCAGACCTGTACTGCATGTATGTGTCAGGGCTCGAGCCTCCATCTCCTCCTCCGGCCACCAGATGGAGACATCTCCTGAGTTTTGACGTTCTCCTAAGCACTTTCCTCACTACATCTCCCATCAGCCTTTGCCCCCTGCTCCCAGGTCTCACCAGTTGTTCCACATGTAGCTATCACCACAAACAATGTTTAGCCTGGCACCGAGCAGGGATTGGTGTGAAGTCTTGTTTTGACTTCACACACAGGTGGTATGGCTTGTTCTACTGCTGTTTCTCCTGACCTTTGCATGTCTTGACTCTGCCCTGCCTCTCTGTGAATTTTGACTCCTGTCTGGTTTTTGACTTAAACCAGTTGCACCTGGATCCAAACGTCTCGGCCTCTTTGTCACAATATGACACTAAAACAATGTTTCAAACCCCTTAAATCTGCCTTCTCCCTGTAATGCTGTTTGTCCTGAACTGCTGCCATGACAATTCAATACAAAACAGGTAACAAGCAAAGAGGCTGACGGCTGTAATTACAGTGGTTTGGGTATTTTTGAAAGACTATTATTAAAACTATTTTTGTCATGAAAATATTAATAAATATTGTAATGTAAGCTTTAAAAAATCATTCATCCTTGTGTGATCTTAACATTCTGTTTGTCCTATGGGTCATAGATTCCCAACCCTTCCAAAGTCCCCAAACAATGCAGCTAAATTACATTTAAAATCTATTGTGAAACTACCTATTGCTCACGAATTCAACTCAGTTTAATTACATTTTTTATCATAATTTTTGTTACAAAATACTGAAAAGACAGTCAGTGAACACCATGAAACTCTTTTTTTTCAACAAAAACTACTTGTTTTAAGTGTTTTTTTATATAGTAAAGCTGAATTGTTGCTGTTATGTAATTGTGAAGTAATTACTTCTGAACTAAATATTTTGAAATAAAAAAAAACATCTGAAAATTCTTTGTCAGCAGTTTATTCTCAAATAATTTTCTTAAAGTAAATTATAAAAGTCTTTGTCAGAAAATAACTAAACATTATAATGTTACTTTGACTTTGTAAAAACTGTTCAATGTCAGCTATTTCACACATGCATGTGCATGTTTTTCTCACATGCATCACACACAGCTTCTGTCTTCTTCTGTCCTTCTTCCAGGGGCAGAGCTAGAATCTTTTCTTTTGACCGATCCTGCTGTAGCTGGGGGTGGATTTGGTGTGTGTAGATGTGCATGTGTGTGTTTGTGGTGTTTAAATGATACAAATAATGTATGAGTCAAAATTGACCCATAAGACCCTACACATGTAAACAAAAACAAAGTGTCACTGTTTATAATCATGGAGCCCCTTTCAGAAAATTCCTAAAACATCAAGTAAAAGGAGGAGTTAAGCTTTTTTCAACAACTAAACATGCTCGTTAATCACTTTTTACCTACAAGGGTTAAAAAAAAAAAAAAAAAAAAATTCTAAGCAGCCAATCAGATGACAGCAACTCAGTCCATTTAGGCTGGTGGACATGGTCCAGACGATCTGCTGCAGTTCAAATCAAGCATTAGAATGGAGAAGAAAGCTGATTGAAGTGACTTTGAATGTGGTCGAACGTGGTTGTTGGTACCAGACGGGCTGGAGTATGTGATTATGCTGTCTTGCTGATTGGCTTTTACATTTGGAAATGTTTTTAATGTGAATCACTTTGAGCTACCCTTGTTGGAAATATAAATAAAATGAAGTTTGATTTTTATTTAGAAAAACGTTTTCTGGTCTGATGAGTGTCCATTTCTGCTGCCACATTCAGATGGTAGGGTCAGAATTTGACAACATAAAAGCTTGTCTCAATGGTTCAGGCTGGTGGTGGTGGTATAATGGTGTGGGAAATATTTCTTGGCACACTTTGGGCCCCTTACTAAACATGGTTACAATCCCACAGCCTACCTGAGTATCGCTGCTGACCATGTCCATCCCTTTATGACCACAGTGTTCCATCTTCTGATGTTCCATCAGGTTAAGGCTCCATGTCATAAAGCTGCAATCATCTCAGACTGGTTTCTTGAACATGACAGTGAGTTCGCTGGACTCTAATGACCTCCACAGTCACCAGATCTCAACCCAATAGATCACCTTTGGGATGTGGTGGAACGGGAGATCAGCATCAAGGATGTTCAGCCGACAAATCTGCAGCAACTGTGTGATACCGTCATGTCAATATGGACCAAACTCTCTGAGGAATGTTTCCAGAACCTTATTGAGTCTACACCACTAAGAATTAAGGCAGTTCTGAAGGTAAAAGGGGGCACATTTATTTTTCTCCTGGAGCATCAAACTGTTCCAGAAACATCCTTTCAATCCCTCAGGTTATCACTCATAAATATTTGATATGAGAACGACAATCAGGTGAAGGAGTGTTACATTTTATTTGGTCATCTCTCTTTATGAGCTTCTTCCTTGTTTTTTTTTATTTTCCACAGGTTAAAACCCATATAATAGTCAAGAAAAAAACACAATGTTCACATACTGTATACAGAAATAATACTCTCGATGCACAGTAAAAACTGCTGATTAGGCCCAGCCCAGTGCGAGATTTCACATAAACGCAACAATAATGGAATTTTTGAAGCCCAAAGGTCTGCAGAGCCACAAAGTTGCATTTCTGAGAGGAAGGGGAGCTGCTGGCGGGAAACGATGGCTTCCCTGCAGATGGAATAACAGAAACCAAACATGGAGGCAAATCAAATTCAGCAGGAGCATGAATATACACACATGGAGAGGAGGTCAAGCTTGGCTCCTACACTAAACTGCTTACAAACACCTTTTTTATTTCTTTTTTTTTTTTGCACAAGAAAGTTCAGTACAGGTACTGTGGGGAACACCGGGCTGCACTTTTGCAACAGAGCTCTGAACAGAAGAAACTGCAGCACAGATTCGGTCAAAGCAGAGAACATAAAGTGAACTGTGAGGCACCAAGGCTTTTGAAATACTCCAGTGAAAACCTGTTCCAAGTCTCTCAGACAAATCCATCCATCTACCATCTGAACGGAGTCCTTCTCCTGATAGGTTGAATCCAGTGTTTAAAAAGACGCTGTCGCAGAAATCTATTCCATCCGTTCTGAGGAGCTACTAATGTCTTCGGCTGTGGGGGGAAAGGGTTTCACAGTGCTGTAAAAGTGGGAGCAGAACATCTAAACAGTGACTCGTGGGGGAACTGTACCAACCATTCTGCTACAGATCACACTGTGCTGCTATGAGCTCCTGAAGGAGACCACCTACGGCGAAATGCTCTCCAGGACTTTGTGATTGTTCTAAACCTTAATGCGCTTTTTTTCTCTTCAGTTTAACCCCAACTATTCCGGAGGTGTCACGACTGCAGGACTGTGGCAGGCGGGGGTCAAAATACCACGTGGACACAAAAAAGCCCATTTTCAGCCATTGAAAATGCCAGCCATGTTTGTAGAAGCTGGTTTTGTGAGGCGCCCTCTTCTGGAGAAAAACAGTAATGTAAACACTTAAGTTGGGTTTTGATCCCCAAATTCTGGCTTAAAATCTTAACATAAACTCTGCTCTCTAGTTGGATTTGTTCACTAAGCTGCCTCGTTATGAAACTTCTTTAGTGACTTCTGTTTCCATTGGTCGGTGTGCCCAGAAGCACCACGATCTGTGGTCAAGTATGAAGTGATTAAGAGACGCTAAATCACCTTTTTTTAATCAAATACAAGGGAGGCAGAAAAAATAATTTTGCAAACTCAATATTTGAGACACAAGAGTGGTTTACTCAAGCAATTGATTTGCAGCAGACTCATTGGACACTCCAGAAAGAAATTTACAGACTGAACGGCCTCTGCTCCAGGAAGATCAGCAGGTAATTGGAGTGTCAATAACCAGACAGAACAATAATCCGAGCACGGGGCCTGCAGTGTGCCGTCTCCAGGTGGGAGGGACGCAAACTTGGGTCTCGGACTTAATAACCTCACAGAAATCCATGTTTATTTTCTAAACACAGCGCCGGCTCTCTGTCAGAGAAGCCTCTCTGGTTCTGGAATCGAATTGCCTTTGTGGCTCCTATTCATTTAGTTTTCATTGTTGCTGGGTGGGAAAAAAAAGGACAGCAGATGGTGACCTTGGATGCAAACATGCTGAAAGAATTGAGAAAAATATTCTCAGTTGCAGAGCGAGCAGAGCTGGCGACGGCGTACGCAGACTTGGCTTTTTTCCACATTCTCTTGTGGGATTCCTGCACGGTCAATGAAAGGTCAGATTTAATCATTGGTTTTGCTCTGTGCAGGTCTTAAGGCCTCATACAGGCCAGAGTGAGTTAAAATGAGCGTCTGGTCTCAACAGCAAACTGTGCAGCAACTCAACAAGCCTGAAAACCTGACGCGTCTCTTAATTGAGCAGAAGCAAATCAGAGG
This sequence comes from Adrianichthys oophorus, assembly GCA_036245035.1. Lineage (NCBI taxonomy): Eukaryota > Metazoa > Chordata > Actinopteri > Beloniformes > Adrianichthyidae > Adrianichthys > Adrianichthys oophorus. Next base: position 1,069,801 of record BSAI01000105.1, read on the forward strand.
TAAATGGGGTTACATCTGCTGGAATAAAGCACCGCCCATTACACCACGCAGGATTGCTACCTCTGTGACCCAACAAGGTGAGATTTCATCAGTAAAGTAAAAGCAGCCCACGCGCACTTACTTTTCTATTGAATTTGGTCTCATTTTCTCTGAGCTGTGAGCGGAGCTGCAGCTGCTCGAGCACCACAGACGTTTACAGCCAGCAGCTCTACTCAGGCCGTCACGCCGTCAAAAGAGTCAGTCAACGTGCACCCCCACCCCCACCCCCACCCCGCGTGTTTCTGTGCCGGGGCTGTGGCCGTTTTACCCAGAAGGCTTTGAAGCAATTCGTTTTCAGCCTCGCCACCATTTCGTCGCACAGCTCTTTGATTTGTGTCATTTACCCCGCAGCAGCTTTGACATGTCTGTGGAAAAGAACTGGAAGGATGGCGCAGCGGACGGCAGTCCCACCCAACACAGACAGGACAAACTCCGTCTCCTGTCCTTTCTGTTTGAAGACACAAACTCTGCAGTTTTGTACTTTACGACTTGATTTCTATCCAGATTTTGGCGTTGATGGAACAATCACTTCAACATTTTTAAAATGTGGGACTCCTCTGGTGACAGCATTCTTACTCCTGAAGTTCCTCTGAAAGCTTCATGTGATCTTTATATTAGCAGATCAACAAACAGATTTCAGTTCTGTTAAAAATCCAGAACATGTTGGTTCACCGCTGGGATCTACAAACCAAAAACTCGCATCAGGACCTCTTTACTGGACAAGTGGCCGTCAGCTCAGGCAGATGGGCGGGCAGCTGCTGGGCTTCTCAATCCTGACGGCCAGAACTGCAAAGCTCACATGCAGCTGTCTAAAAAAAGCAGGGAAGCACGCCCCGTGTTTGGCAGATTTTCGAGGTTGGAGAGTTGAAACTAAAGCGCCTCAAAGGAGACATTTCCAGAATGAAAGGCAGTCGTCTCCTCAACTACAGGACTAGTATATTAATCATTTGTGAGGAGCACAGGAGACTTCTGGTTTTGCAAGTAATATTTTATTCTGTCATCTAATAAATGAAGAATGGCAAAGTTTTCCATGACGCTTTTGAGGAAAGTTTGAAACTGATCCCAGATGGACCACAAAAGGCAGGTTGAAGAGGATACTTCACAATCTGCTGAACGTTTCAATCAGCTCTCTTCCTAATGCACCTGCCTTTTGCTCTCCAAGCTCCTGTCGACAAGAGTCTGTGGAGGGGAATGACTATCAGCAGATCACTCTGGTGTCTCCGTGTTGACATGAGGAGACGGTGCAATAACTCACAGAGCTGCAGGGGAGGAGTGACGGCGGAATGGGAGTGACGGCGGAATGGGAGTGACGGCGGAATGGGAGTGACGGCGGAATGGGAGTGACGGCGGAATGGGAGTGACGGCGGAATGGGAGTGACGGCGGAATGGGAGTTCCGCTGCGAACTGGGTCTGCAGAGCTGCTCCTGGAGCTGACAGATTTCATGCTCTGTGGGTTTGGGTTGGACTCTGAACCACTCAGTTTGATTCAGAGGTAGCAGCTGCTCGTGCAGAGTTTCTGGTAACGCGAATGTCTTAGCAGGAGTTTCTCCTCGACTGTTTGACGTTATTTTACGCCGCAACAGCAACATATTCAAATGTCACACGTTGCTCTCCATTCTTCAGACTTCGAAACAGAAAACCAAGTGATGAGAACACAATATCACCAACTAGCAGACAAAGTTTGTGCGGAACTACTTCTCGTCAGGAATTAGACCATCCCTGCAGGTGTAAATACGACTGTCTAACTGAGCCAAATGCTCAGAACAAAGCTGCTGAGAGGAAGGAGAGGGGGCAACGAGCAGCCATCACCGGGGCAAACATGAGCCGATGCTGGCAGCAGCTCCACGCCGCCCCTGAACTATAAGAGCACTTCAGGACTAATGAATTTACATCTGGACGCTTTGTTAATCCACCCTTGTGTTTCAGGAGTCTCATTATCACTATCAGTCTCTGTTGTTCACCAATGGGATTATTAGGTTCATCACAAAGCTTTAGTAATATTCAAGCACGGTGACTGGATGAAAAGGAGCTCAGAGATGGTGAAATCTGCAGATACCTCCATTCTGACTGCAAAACAGCATTTATTTCCCAGAGTGCTTTGCCAAATGAACTCAAATCATGTTATAAAAAGGGAAACTAAGTTGATTTGTTGGGGGAATTTTCCTGATGTTTGCAAAAGCTTAAAACCTAAGCAGAGCCGAAGCAGCTCAGCAGGCCCACCTGCCTCTTTTACGTCATCATATCTCCAAAACCAGGGACTTTTCTGTGTTCGAATCATCAAAAGAGTTTGGTCAAATCTTCCTGGAACAGAATGCAGAATATGGAAAAATTGTAACTAGAAAAGGCAGTATGTCTGTTCAAATGCACTTATCTTCACCAGGCACTCCAGAGGTAAAAACTGCTCGATTGTGAGCATCCTTTGTCCTAGCCCTTACACAAGCACAGTGGCATTCTTTGGCATGTGAGCGGGAAGCAGAGGGCTCCCCATCTGGTTTCCTGCACTGCGCCGCCTGCCAGCAGAATCAGTCTGTCTGATCCCTGGCATTTCCCCTGGAATGTGATTGGAATGTTATCTGCTCGCAGATGGAATGCCTGGGTCATGGTTTAGTCCTGAGTTTCATGAGCCGCCTGGAATAGCCACTCTGAGCACCCTCCCACAATGCAACAGGCAGACATGGCTACATAAAAGAGCCTTTATGACAATGGGTCTGTACAGACGTGCACGCTCACACGCACAGCCAGAAGACGCAGCCATGCTAAGCTGATCTGCAAAATTGTGGTCGAATTAAGAGCCTTCTACGGCAGTTCCGTAACCATCCAAGGAACCTTGAGAAGACAGATATTAAAAACACTTCACAAAATAAGGCACTATGATTTTTTTCATTGTCCCGAATGCTTTCAGTCTGCAGAGAGGTAGAGGCGGAGGAAGCTGTGCAAGCCGCCTCATCCACCTCTGCGTTGTCACAATGCTTCAAAGGCGGGGGGGGAGATGAAAGCAGCTGATAGGAGGCAGCTGATGGAATCTGAGGATGGGGCTTGTGATCTGACTCTGCTCCTTCAAAGAGGAGCAGAGTCAGACAGGAAGAAGAAAACGGGCACCAGCTATCAGTTTATGGGCAGCTGTCCCACAATCCCCTGTGCTACCTTCCCCTGGCTTTCTGCTTCCTTTCACAACGACAGGCTGATTGTGAAAGCAAGGCTGGCGCCCCCTAGGGCAGCCTCCCCAAGCAGGCTGCCTCAGTGTGTTTGAATACAGACTGCTGCCCACAATGTCAAGAAAAAGTGATAAAAGCTGCAGTTCCCAAACTCCATGATGAGTGAGCTGGGGGGCGCTGTTTTCAGAACCTGTCGTCTCGGAGCTGAGTGGGGGACTTGAAGGGTTTCAGCCCCAGTGTCCTGCGGGGGTGAGCCCTCTCTTTGGTCATATCCAGAGGCTTGGTGCAGGCCGTCCAGCTGAGGTCGATGAGGGGGGAGTCTGCCGGGTTGATGGGTGCCACGCGAAACGACGGCAGCGTGGGGGAGCCGTTGGCGGAGCAGGGGGCGGAACGGGAGGTGGGAAAGGGAGTGGAGAAAGGGTCAAAAGGGGTCATCGCTTCTGAGCTGCTTGAGGGGTCTGCTTTGAGCGCAAAGGGATCGCAGTCTGGGGAAGGGAAGGGGTCACAGTTGGTGAAGGGGTTTGTGGGTGACGGCTGATATCCCATCAGGCTGCTGTCGGAACGGACTGGACTTCGAGCGCCTGCCGCATGCCCGCCACCTGCCGAGATGAAGCTCCAGGGGTCGATGCGAGGCCGGATAGGAGATGGGCGAGGCCGGGGGATGACGCTGACATCCAGGCGGCGGGTTTTGGGACTCCACAAGGCGGGGTTGGGGTGGAGATAGTAAGGCACCAGAGACTTCTCTTCAGAGTCCTGCGCATCTTGGCACAAGGGCAAGTCCAGTTCTGCAGAGAGATGATTAAGAATTAGCAGCAAATTGTTCTCCTGAACTTTATGATGTTTTTTTTCCTATTTTCATCGAGACTAATATTATTATTTTATTCTTGTTTTTATTTTTGCCCTCTGGTAATACGGTAGAGTGAGCCTTCAAAAACGGTCAGAGAGACAGAAACACAGCGGAAGCAGCCGTCATCCAGAAACGGAGGGAGTGAAGCTCACTATACCAGAGAACCTCTAAATCAGGGGTACTCACACTTTTTTGGCATGTGAGCTACTTAAAACACATAAAATAATGTGAAGTTTTCTATTTTAAATGCTCAAACACACAACCAACATTCTGTTACAACAGAAACACATGATTCCTGTTTAAAAACCATGAAAAATCCATGGATTTTCGGGTTCGAATCCCACATTGGTAGTTTGTTGAATCTTTTTTCCTTTTTTTTTTTTTTTTGCTAAATCATTAATACGCATTACTATAAATAATAATCAAAAACATCAGAACAATTCTTTAGATTTGAAACGTCATTAACATGTCTTTTTTTATAGCCATAAGTTTTCAATAATACATGGTTAACAAAATAAATGTAGTCTATGAAACCCTTAGTTTATTATTTGTTGTTGTTTTAAAAAAGATTTTAATAGGAATTTTAAAAAAAATCTTATGCAACTATGTATTTAAAAAAATAAATAAGTGGTATTCAAACATGGTTCCTTCCGCAATCGTTTGATTACGAGCACAACTACCAACCGCTGTCACAACGAGAGCGGTTACAAATGAAGAGTGTTTGCTATTTGGTGACTGATTTAATTTTTTTTTTTTTTTTTGTGAGTAGATGGTTTATATGTTTGTTCATTTATTTTTGATGACCCAAGATCTACATGGAGACGTGATCACTGATGTTTTTATAGAGCTTTTCGAAGAAGAAAAAAATATCTCTAAACATCATGTGTCTTCCATGTATTGTAAATTAGATAAACAGACACCGCTTCATTTAGTGATGAGTGCACCTTAAAAGATAGAAAATCAAAAATAAATTTACTTTAAATAATGTATATACATTTATTTGCATTTCATTGAGGGAAATAAGTATTTGATCCCCTAGTAACAATTAAAAGTTCTGGTTCACACAGACCAGTTAGACTAACCAACCTCTCATCTGAACCGAAGACACCTGTTTGAACTGATCACCTGTAGAAAGACACCTGTCCACAGAATCGGTCCATCAGTCAGACTCCAAACTCTCCAACAGGAAAAGACTAAAGAGCTTTCAGTTGATTTAAAGAAGACTGTAGACCTGAACAAGACCAGAATGGACTACAAACCATCAGCAACAAGCTGGAGGTTAAGAAGACAAAATACAAGAACATGACCATCAATCCACTTGTAGGTCTGGGGCTCCAAACCAGATCTGACCTGGTAAGGTTTCCATGATCATGGGAACGGGGAGAAATTGGCCTAAAACAACACGGCAGGAGTTAGTTGATGATCTTAAAGCAGCTGGAACCACAGTCACCAAGAAAACCCTTGGTAAGATTTCACACTGCAATGATCCAAAAGTGATTGGGAGAAGGTGCTGTGGTCAGATCAGACCTAAATGGAGCTCCTTGGCATGAACTCAACCTGTCGTGTTTGGAGGAAAAAAAATGCTGCCTATAACCCCAAGAACACCATCCACCAAGCATGGAGGTGGAAGCATTATGCTTTGGGGGTGTTTTTCTGCACAAGGGTACTTCACCGTGTGGATGGGAGAATGGGCGGAGCCATGTACTGTCATATGCTTATGCTGCGAGGATTAAAATGTGTCATGGATCATGACCTGAAATATACAGCCAAGACAACCGAAGAATGGCTGAAGAAGAAGCAGATCAAGGTCATGGAGTGGTCCAGCCAGTCACTGGACTTCAATCCTATAGAAAACCCATGGAGAGTTGCTAAGCAACAGCCTTCCAATCTGAACGATTTTAGCAAAGAAGAGGACCAAAATTCCTCCGGATATGTGCAGAAGCCTGATCATCTACTACAAGAATCGTCTGACCTCTGTGCTGATAATAAAGATTTTGTCACGAAGACTTTTTTCCTTCACTCTATATCTGTGGTATAACTAGGACGAAACTGTAAATCTGCAGAACAGCTCGATAAAATCTGATCAAAACACAAACAAGAGAAGCAGGAGAGTGGCACATTATTGTATCAAAAAAGAAATGGAACATTTACAAGCAAAGAACGTTGCTGCAATTAGTCTAAATTAAGCTAAACACGGTGCTGACAGAGCTGCAACAAAGTAAAAATTAACCCTGACAGGAACATTCAACGCAAACTAAATCACCCTGAGCAAACATTTGCTGTTTCCAAATGTGATGTGTCTGCCTAATGGCATTATTTACATCAACAGCTACTCTCCCAGGCTGTGAAACATTCAGCTGACAAGAAAGAGCAATCACACGAGAGCCCACGGGGAAAAAAAGGAAACAGTGAAGAAATCCTTGAGACCTTCCCACATTCACTGCCAGCATCTGTCTGGGCATCTCAGCCCGATACTTTACATCCAACAAACGTAATGAGGCGCTGGGCTGAAAGACTGGCTCTTTAATTGTATTTCTTCCTGGTGACTGATGTGACGCCAACATGCAGATGATGTGTCTGCTCCACACCTGAACAGAGAACTGCAGGAAGCTGTGGGCAAACCAGGGTAATGAAAGCAATCACACCAGATATAAAGTAAAATGTTGCTGCCAATGATTGTATAAGAGAACTGGAATGTGTAACCTCTCCCCCCTGGTGTTCCAAACAGGAAGTACCTGCTGGCTCAAAGAAGCTAAAATCCCATAGACTTCTATAGAGAAATAAACCGAAATAAACATATTACTCAGTCATTCTATTTGTCAGAATAGCCATTCTTGCTCTGATACCTTTTTAACACATTCTTGATACGTTCTCTATTGCCAGTTATTCAAGTTAAAACTGGACCAATCAGATGCCTTGATTGAAAAATCAGGTCTCACATCCAACATTCTAAACCAAGCGCCTTTTCTAGTGGTAGTGGCTTAGCCGTCCAACAACAGCAGTTGGCATGGTAACATTGGCTCAGACCAACTCAGCTTTCTGGACATTTCTGGTTTAAAAATATCACAAAAAATGGTGGCTGAACTGACTTCATTAGGTTGTAGCCAGAACTACAGTGTTCTCTTGCCATATTGCGGTTTTGCGACCTTGCTTTGCAGCATATTGTATTCTGTGTCCTGATTGGCTGTTGGCCTTGTTGATCAATCTCCTTACACACCTTTACATAAAGCAGTTTTTTTACATAAATGTTCAATCACAATCAGACCTTTGTTTTCCTTCTTTAATACTGAACTTTGAGAGTTTAACAACAAAAAAGTGTGAAAATGTTCATGTCTGTCTGAGAAAAGTGTAGAAAGCGAGTAGTGAGGAGTTTTACAGCCTTAAAGTCCCACTCCAACCATATTTTTTCTTTTGTAAAATTGTTTCCAGTAGTCTTTTAATTTATAAAGTGCAGTTTTTATCCAAACTCAAAAAAGCGTTGTAGCTTTTAAAAACATGTTTTATGCCCAGCGGCAGTAGCTCATTAGAAATACAGTTACTGGTTTGTTGGCGGGACTGCTGGCTCAGAGAAACCCCGCCCCCTTCTCCTCCCTAACACTGGGAGCTCTGTCTGCGCGCAGAATATTGAATAAATCCAGTTTTCGGCCAGAGGCCAGCTCGGACAAGGAAAATGAATCTATGGTAGATTACTTTTACAACGTAACTCCTGCAATAAACGAGGGAACACTGTAAGCCATTTTTTATAGGTGATGTCACATTCACTCCGGTTCTCATTTATAGTCAGTGGTTGTAGTGGGCATACAAAAAATAAATCTACTACAGCCTACTTTGAAATAATCAAATCCTGCATCAATACAGCTTTAACAACTTTTAAGAAATGCAGGGAGGAGGAAAAGTGTTAGGAAGGAAGCATTTGATTTCTGCTTCTGATCCGTGTGGAAGACCCAGTCTGCTGCACAGAGCCTCTTCACAAACCACCAAAGTGTCTGAGGAAGCCAGCCAGACTGCAGATTTACAAATGTTAAATCATCTGACAGATCTCAGCTGTGCAGTTTTCATTCAACTCCCCCTCCCTGTAAGAAAAGCAAGCAAGTCTTTGTCTTGAAGGTGCGAAACAATCCAGACTGAATGCTAGCTCTGTTAGCTCTGAAGCGTGCAGCTGCTTCTGGAGATATGCAAAAAGAAGAGGTACAGCTTTGATGCAAACGCAAATGTGTGAAAATCCCCAGAGCTGGAAAACTCCTGCTCAAAGAACAACATGCAAATAATTCTCCACCGATTTTCAGGGAACGCTGTCGTGCCGACGAGATTTAAGGTAAAAGCTGAATCGCTCCCCCTCGAAGGGCATCATCCTGCTTTTTTCATATTGGTCACTTTTGAAGGAAACAAATACTAAATCAATTCTTGGTACTTTCATCTTGTTATTTGGCAGAGAAGCTGTAGTACAGATGTGGAGTGGTTGACCTCTGAACCCTACATTGTTCCTGGTGGTTAAAGGTTGGAGCCACTGTATCAGAAGGTAAAAAAGCGCTATACAAGTATACGTCATTTACCATGTTTTTGTCAACATATGAAATATGGTATTAATAAGAAGTTCGTGGTCAGTATTTTTTGGATAGCTCTGAGGTGTTCCTGTTTTATGTTTTTTATTAGAGCAATCTGAACCTGATTTATAGATATTTTAAATAGTTTTTAAATAAAGTTATAATGATATATATGTTATAATAAAAAACTTCATTAAGCCACTTTTATTTCATCTTTTACACAATCTCATTAATACTTCAAAATGAAGTTTTTCACACCAATTATTAGGTTACAAATATTTGCGCTAAAAATCGATTAATTAGATTCATTAGTTACAGGCCATTAATCGCATGACAGAACTAATCCTGCATATGTCGTTTGAGAAGATTGCGGGCGGCGAAGAGGAAGACAGCCGCTTTCTTTTGTCGTAATGACCTTCTGCCAACCAACAGGTTCCAACAGTAGATCTGCCGTAACCAGTCCGTTCCATTTTTCTATGGACCAACAACCGCCGGGAATCCAAAAATGGTGAGGTTCAGTCCTGCTTAATGGATCCATTTTATAATGGAAAAAATACCAGACAGGACTGGACTGGACCAGACCATACCCTCGGTGGAAATGAGGCTTATGTCCAGTTTAATAAAATGAATACAATGGGCTGCCCGTGATTGAAGATTTATGTAACTATGGCAAACTGAATGCATTCTGTGCAGGAGACATGGCACTGAGGAGATCAGTCAGCAGCCAATCAGGATGCAGAACACAGTTTGTAGTTAAAAAGCAAAAATGATAGCACGTTGAATAGCACTACAAAAAAAATCGTCAAAAAGCGAGGCTACAAAGGCTGACCTGTGAAAAAGCAAAAGAATTCTGTGTGCCAAGTCCTGCTAACATGAGCAAATCATGTACCCAACTGGATAAACTTTGAGCCTATACAGAGAAAAGCAGACTGACCTAGCTGAGGCGCATGCAGACCGTGGCTGGACCTCCTCCTCCTGTCAGCTCTGTGCTCCCAAGCGTCACAGCTCAGCTCCCCGTTGCTGGAACCAGAACTGGCGGTCCATTCTCCAGGGCTGGCCCTGTCCTGCTGGAAGGAGCTCTGCGGACTGTGCGTCATTTGCTGCGTTTGGGGGCCGGCCCTCTCGCGGGGGTTTGGCAGAGGCGGCGTCAGGGGCAAAGGCTTGAGTTCTTGGTACTGCAGGGCTAAATCCAGCAGCGGTCTGGGGAGGGGCTCAGAGGTGGAGAAGGTGATAAGGTCGTCCACAACTGGAGGATTCGAAATTAGGGGCTTGGGGTGAGAAATCTCAAGTTCTGAGAGCGTGCGGTCCTCTGATGGCGGGTTCGTTCGGGGGGGCACTCTTGGGGGAACATCCAGGCATCGACCAACTCCTACAGAAGCAAGGATAGAGCCGCAGACAAGCAGAGCCCGGTGCATGTTCTTTAAGCCACCCGGAGAGCCCCTCTCTGACATGGGGGAACCAGCCGGGGAATAACCCCCTTCCTCACTCCCCGAGTCTCCCTGAGAGGGAGGGAGCCGCAGGCTGTCCTTCACGGAGGAGCCTGCAGAGACACAGTACAACCAGAGAGAAAAGGATGACTCGGCTGATTTATTATTCATTCAACTTCTATTTATAATTCACCCTGGTGTCACTCGTGAATTATAATGGTGGCTGAGGCGCAAAAGCTGACAACTCGGCAAATGATGGAGGACGCAGTACCGTTTTGAGCGAAGGAAGGTGTCGGTGTAGTGGATCGGTATTCCTCAAAGTCATCCATGGTGTCTCCATTTTCATTGCTGTCCGACCCCAGGAGCTTAGCCCTCATTGACAGGCTGAAATAAAGCAGAAACCTTCATGAAGAGCAGCCAAAGATTAGGCCCATCATACCATAGGTGATTCACTGTGAAAGCCCACCTGCTCTCCTGCGGACTCAGCCTGAGCACTTTAGGACTTTTGGGGCTCTTTGGGCTCTGGGGCCTCCAGTGGGTGTTCAACCTGAGGTCTCCATTGGCCTGTTTGAGCGAGGGTGCCTCTAACGGCCAGACAGGGCTGAGGCCAAACGTCCTGCTGCTCTCACTAGGACTAACTGCAGAGAACACAGAACATTGGGAATGAGGTGAACGCTTCAATGGCCCTGAAATCATTTTCAAAGCCGAGACATTCAGCTGAATCATTCAGCGATTCATCACCCCACCACATGCTCCTCCTGATGGAGTAAAGGGATCATGTGAATGCAGATTGCAGTGCATCACCAGCAGCACAAGTGTGAAAAGAGGAGTGCAGACAACAGCAGAACGTCTTAGCTGACGGACTCGCCGCGCTAATGTAAAGGGTGTGAACAGCTTCAGTGATGTCGGAGCTAATGCAGCGCAATGGTCCAAAAGCTGACACCTCCCTCCATCAGACAGCACCACACACTGCACATAATTCACACTTTCATTTCTAACACAGATAGAAAAGAAAAGTCATCTCATTTTTCTTCACTTTGAGCTCAGAGCACAAAAAGACAAAGTTGTGTTTGGTCACAAATTAATGTAGAATTTCCTATCAGGCACTGGACTCATGACCTTAACTGTTGGTAGACAGACTAGCGAAGGAGCGTGTGCAGTACAGAAAGTGCTCTGCTCTGAATTAGTGAAGAAATGGTTCCTATACTGGTTATCTTAAGGAGCTGTTTGTAAATCACAGTTTTTAATAACTAAATAAATGATATGCCGGCTTAAATCTTTTCTCAAGCTCTTTTACATGTTAATCTTTTTTGCTTCTTGCAATATATTGATAATCAGTCCAATGAGACGCCTATGGCTGTGATATTGGGCTATATAAATAAAATTGAATTGAATTGAAGCTGGGGTCGCAGAATCTGTGAGAAAAGGAGGCATGACACCGTAATGACAGACAAGTGTAAAAAGTGACGGCAACGTTTCATTCTGAAAACTTTTGTCAGAAATATTCATGGGGTTCCTACCATTGACTGTATCAGAGAACTGGAGTGAGCAAGAGTGACATCATCCATAGAAAATGGTTTACCTTTTAACATAAAGTGATTTTAAAAGAGGAACGGTTCCAAGAGCTCAAAAAAATGGCACAGTTTGGTCAAATGCTGCAGACAAACATCAATATTACCTGTGACTCTCACTCCTCCAGGTCAAAATAAACTCATTTATCATATACTATATAATGAATAAAGAAGACAAATATTATTGCACATGTATCTCAGTCATATCTGTCGTGTAATCACAACCATAAAAGAATAGCACAATATTTCAGAAGACTTTGAGCGTAAGAAGTGCTGACATGTCTGTTAGCAGTAAAACAGAGAAATGGGATTTACATTAATCATATCATCTATATGCTGATGGGAGGAAGAAATGCTGACTGAGCAAGGTGTCAAACATCTGTAGGAAAACACTTCATCCCAGGTTAGGATGCTTTTTTAAAGGGTGCTACAGAAATATGAAACCATTTTTAATGCTTTTTTAAAACTTTCAATAAACCCTTCAAGTCAACGTATAAAACCAGCAATGAAAATTCAAACTATTGGGTGTTTTTTTCAGTTTTTACAGGAGAGGAATGATTTATGTGCCCTAGTTTGCAAGGTTTTGATTAGAATTCTGACCTAATTATTTCCCAGTTTTATACAGTTTCCCTTAAAATGTAGCAGGCTGTTATTGTTCGAGTAATGAGTGAGCCCGATTTTTTTTTTTTGGCTGAAAAATACGTTCATGTGGTGCCACTATCTTCAGAAGCCAGAGTACCATTGAACATTTCTGGTCATATCTGATTCATATCTCTATTATAAATTATTAAAAATTAAAAACGAATGTCTTGTGGCTGCAGCATGAATATGATGATGAGTATTCATGGCTAGCTCATGTCAATGTAAACATGTATTTGTTTTGGTTGTTTTTGAGACATTATGAAAATATATATTGTATAATTTTTTTTCACTTTTTCCCAGAGCTTGCACTTTGTAGACAGTCCTTTTGCAGTTGTTTCACTAACGTCTGTCTCTCTGTTTAATTCCCATTAATAGAATACAAAATAGATCTTTTTATAAATACCCTTTTAATGCCTTTGTCAGTAGTTGTTTGCATTAGGACAAATCAATACTATTTTCTGTCAGTTTTGAACATTTAGCAGTATTAAACCTGGAAGTCCAAAACTGTGAATGTCTTGCTAACTTTAATGAACTGTTTTTGAGCGCCTCCTGCTCAAATTAGTGCTGCATTCTGCTGCGAAAAACGGTAGTTAAATGCTATGATTCATTCATGATATGCAACACCTTATTAACCGTAGTATTTATTTTATTATAATTAATAATAATATTATTAATAATTATAACAATGTATTCATACATAAGCTTGAAGTACATAGTGCTGATCATAACAATGAGAATAAAAAAACCTCCAATCCCTGATCGGGATACAAAATCTGATTTCAATTGCGTCTGAAACTTTTTGATTGGGCCAGATTTTCTATCACATTATCAGATAGGGACCTCCCTTGGGATAATATCGTTTGGCTTCAACAGAAAAGCTCATAAATACATTCCACTTGAAGGCACCTACATAGTTCTGTCATACCTGACAAAAATAAGTGCAGCTCTTGGTCTGTTTGGGTTTCTGTCCTCTTTGGTTTAACAGCTGGAACAGGAGCAGGTCTAAATAAAGAAGAACTGACTGAATCTAATCATGTCCGTGCAGACAGGAAGTTAATAAATAAATAATGGTAGAAATATCTATATGCTGCCAACGCATATGACACAGCAGGCCCGCTGAGATTCAAAATGTGCTAACTATTACAACCTCTGGGTCCATTAATTTCATAAAAATAGGATTTTCTTGTTATCTAATTTAGCAGAATGTGGTACAATGGAACTGAGCTCAGCAAACTCCTGCTAATCAATTTGGCAGTTCCCAAGACAAATATGTTTGGTAAACCCCGGAGATAAATCACTGCATGCGACTATGAGGGCAAGCATAAATATCCACTAAACACATTTTAATGACAGGCACACTCGTGGCTTAGTGACTGCCATTAAGGAGAGTCATTAGGAAGTGAAGAAAACTAGCCCGCTACTTAACAAAGCCGGCAGATGTTTGGGATTTACAAACCACTTTTACAAACTGCATTCTTGTTCTTCTGCTCCATTTTGTAAAATCCCTTTTACTGCCTGTGTCTACACAACAAATGTCCTTTGTCCCTTTGTTAATATGCACTGTAGAGAGTCCCCGCTACACAGAAGGACCTGGGGACATTTTTGTGAGAGCCTGGAAAAGCAGAGGAGATATTGTAAATCTCTGTGACCGCTGCAACCCTTCTTAACCCCATCTCACACAGCAATGAATTCCACCCTGCTTATTTTTAATTCAGTCAACCGCACAGCTGCTGCAGGCTTATGAAACTGTTCATGCCTGGGTCCTGCGGTCAAATGTCTCCCCCTGCTGCTGCAGTCCGGTAACTGCACCCAGGAGGTCAAAAGTAGAAATAAAAAGAACTGAGAGGATGTCAGATAATATTTGGACTGGAACAGACGATTGAAAGGGAAAAGGGTGTGTGAGACAGACAGAGCTGGGAGGGAAGAAACAGGGAGCATGGGGCCCAACAGGAAACAATGCAAGACAAAAGACGCGTGGGAGGTTGAGAGAACATGTCGAGAATTGGGAAACTGATCTAGGCTGTGCTGCAACAACTTTTACACTCATCTCTACCTTTGAATGGAAGCATTCACTTTTTGAAAGTCAAGCCACATGATGTGATTTGGACTCACGTTGAATTGCACGAAAACGTGGGCCGAACGAGGGCGAGGAGCCCGAACCCAAATCCGGTGAGTTTCTTCTCTTCTCCAGGCCTGGGGAGGCCTGCACTGTAATTTTGTGGATGAAATCTGCAACAAAGAGAGAAAGAAAGAAAAAACAGTCAGACAGTCCTACAGTCATTTTACTATTACATTTAAAACCTATTTCTTTTTCTAATAATCTCCAACCTTTTTTCAGGCCAAGGACCGATTTTTTTATGGACTGGCCTGTAGAAGGTTGAAGTGGGCGTTTCATTTTATTTTTTAGTCTCCAGTTTCCCTCAACTTTTGAGGTTAAAGTTTATCTTCATCCTCCATAAATAATCTTTAAACTTTATTTGTACTCTAGATTGTGAAGGAACCATTAAAATGTGATATAGATTTTCCCTTAACTTATAAAAAGTGGAAACTAACAAAAAAAAAAAGGCGCCAGCTTTATCCTCATCTGACTTTTAAGGTGCGACAAGTTAAAAAAAAAAGTCATAAAAACTGGTATTTTCTAAATATAATTGTAAACAGTTGAACAACTTTTTTAGCAGCATCCTCGTAACATTAGACAGCTGGTCGCCGATTTTTATGGCATTATTATTATGGTATGAACAACTGTTACAATAAATCCCCATTTGAAGTAAAGACTCCTGGTTTTTGTTTGTTAAATGCATATTTCTTTTATTTTGAAGTCAAAGGCTCTTCTTCTGTTTCCTCTCTGGATCTTTTCTGCCAAAAGAAACTTTCCAGTTACGCTTGTTTTTGTTTACTTTGCTAACTTGGGAGTTTCAGTTTAGCAGTCGCTTTAAGAAAGTAGCGGTTGGATTTTTGACACAAGACCGAACGACTTGACGTGCATCAAGAAAGAGTTGGATGTGGTAGAGAGTCCATTAGTTACTCAAAGTAAGACCCCATTCAGAATCAGATTTTAAATAAGACAGAAAAATGTAGGTCGTGTTTTTTTTTTCTTTGTGGCCCGGTAACAACTGTCCCAAAGACCAGTACTTCTCCACAGCCCAGGGGTTGAAGAGAAATGACGCAAATAAACAAATGTACAATTTCAAAACCAAGGTTACTATGAAATTATGTGTTAATTGCTTTCGGTTGTTTTACTTTCCAAATGTAATTTCATCTTCAACTTCAGATGATATAAAAATGTTTTTTCGAAACCAAGTAATTTTCTGAGGCTGCCAGTGCAAGTTCTGCTACTAGTTCCAATCCAGTAGCAAGTTACAAAAACCAAAAATGCATGTCAGTAAACTGAAGCTTCATTTCATTATGCATTCATGTTTGGATGGTACACTGAACATAAGGCAGGTTCTTTGTGGTCCCACTGAAAGCATCCTTGAAAACCCAAGTTCAGCACCACTTTAGGATTGGATCTTTTGGGAGAGTCACTTATGTCACAAGAAAATGTTTGTGTAAAGAGGCAGGAATTTGGTCAAATGAACTTCTTATGCATTGAGTGACTTGCTGATATGATAATGAAATTAATAAAATAACCTAAATAGTTTGAGCTTCATGAATTCCTCCTTTCAGCTGTATTCCTTTTCCCCTCCTGCAATCTTCTTGCAAATAACATTGAATTATTTGCATACACAGCATTCCCCACTTTTTCGCGAGGTTTAGGGACTGCAGACACCCACGAAAACAGGGGAAACACTTTCGGCCGCTTGTCAGTCAGCTGGTGCCATTAGGAAGGATGTTGCCGACGGGCATTTTTGTGATGAGCTGGAAAAGTCAAGTGACTGAAAACAAATCTGCGAATACGTAAAACCGTGAATAAAGAAATACAAATATGCGGGGAAACACTACGAAATACTAGAGCCCAAAAAAAAAAAAAAAGAGCTACTGACGCACAACCTCTATTGTTGTTGCCATTACCTTTCACTGGACTCACACAAATATAAGCCTATGTGACACACAGCTATGTAATCGGTCTACATCCCGCAAGCACCTTTATGGTCCAACACAATGGAAACACTCGCTTGGATTGCCTGGACCCTTCTAAACCAGACAGGAGAGGACCAGTCCGGTCCAGACCGCTCAGTGGAAACGAGGCATAAGAATGAGTTTATGGAAAAGATGCAGTTTGTGCTCAGAAAAGAAAGCAGGACAAAGACACACAGATAGAATTAAACATCCAAACGCGACTATTACATGACAGACAGCCACTGCAATGTAACCGATAACTCAAAGTGGACTGAAGAGACAGAAGACTTTATACATCCCACTGGGAGAAACTAAGTACATAGGGGTTCATTGTTTGAAACCCTCACTTACACTGACCACTGACTTTAGGATGAGCTCTTCTGTCACATATTTAAACAAGAATTCACACTTAATGAGGTAAATTGACATTAAAACAGGGCAGAAAACAATACTAGTGACAGTATTGTCTCTTAAAACATAATGAATACAGTTCAGAAGTCAGGTTTAACTCTGAGCTTCTAGTATTTATTATAAGCACCTATGCAAATAGGATTAGCTTCTTAACATGAAATATTTTCCTTGAGCTAACAATGTTTTGCTGGATACAAATATTTTTGTTGTAATGCTTCTTCCTGCTACCTTTCAAACATGCTTGTAATATATATTACATTCATCGTCAATTGTATTACTACAGATGAGATTGTAACATAACTGTATTTAAAACTAACACGTCTGAAGAAAAGAAAAAAAAAGGAAAAATATAAATAAAGACTGTGTTTGAATTAACTCACTGACTCATTACAATCCAGTATCCTTGATTTTAATGCAACATTATGGTTGTGTGTTCAAAACTGAAAGATTCTCCCAAACCCACTTCATGTGTCAACTTCCAAATGCCCCTCTAATTGGCCAGACAGGCTGCCATGGAAACAATGACTCAGACCAATCACTGCTTACTGACGTTGTCTGGCTCCAACATGGCAACATCGTCCATATTGTGAAAAAGGCAACAAAATTGACTTGATTTCATTGGAGCCAGAAGTAAGTCATTTTCTATGAGTGACGTCACACTCCAGTTCTTTGATGAAGTCAATGGTCCACACACACAAACACACACAAACACACACACACACACACACACACACACACACACATCTACAAATTCCTGGAAATTTCTCATAAATCTCTGCAAAAAACCAGTGTGCATCAATGATCACTAATTTGGTTACTATAGATCGTAATGAATAGCGTTTTAAAGATTTGTCATCTGAGAAAAATGTATTTAAACAAAACTTCAAATCGTCCAAGTTTTTGTCATCAGAACACAGTGGATTCATAAATAGTCTTTGTAAAATTATCCCATGAAAAAAATTCTCAAACTCTCGTGCAAACATTTCTACGTTATGATTGTGTCTTTATGCATGTGGTTATTTTTAGATATGGTAGTGTTGTCTATATGTTTGAAGGCTAAGGTTAAAGGTGATTGAAAGTGTGATGAAAATAAGAGACAGCATGTGCTGTTGTGATCAGCTTTGTTGTGTATTTTCATGATCTGGTGCTTTCCTTCCTGTTTTACTTAATCTTTTCTGTTTTTTTAAACTGTGTAACTATTTTGCTTGTACTAGTTCTTATTTGCCCAGAGACTACAGGCCAGAATTAGCTAAATTTGCTATAACCTCGCACAATATATCTTTTCACATTTTATGTAATCAACCCTCATTTCTGCAGTGTCCCCTATTTTTAATTAAAAACTTAAAAACTCCTAAAATGTTCATATGTATTAGATTTTTACAGACAAAGCCCCTTTTAGTCCCAGCTAGCTTGTTACCCTAATAATGATACGCTACACTAACAGGCTAGTATAAAGCAGATCATATTTTTAAGCTAGCAGACATGAATTGAGAATATTGAGAGAAAAAAATGACTTTAAGCTAATAAAAGTAATTTGGACAAGTAGTTCATTATAAGCCGGACAGTTTAACAAAGGTTCACTGTTGCTAATCTGTTAGCTTTGATTCTAATGTGTGTTGTTGCTAACTTTCACTTTCCAACTGAATTCTGTTCAAGCTGATGCCGTGTGGATGTGCTTCCTTTTTTCTTTTCTAGTGGAGGAAACATTGAATGTCCTAAAAAAAGTGCAACAGAAGCACAGAAGGAAGAAAGAGACAATGACAAAGAAAAAAAAGGAAAATAAAAAAGGATGCAGGCAGCTAGAGGTTGAAGGAGAGTCAAAACACTGGTTGTGCAACAGGAGCAAAGAAAGCAACGAGCGCGAGAGGCCAGCGCACCCACAGACAGGAAGAGTCCAGGCGTGGTTGGATCGCTCTCCCCCCTCATCAACCCCCCACTGCTGCCACCACATTACCGCCCTGCTACTGCTGGGAAAGCCCTGATCACCACGCACGCATGCACGTATGCATGCACATACTCACACATCATTCAAGCATGCCTGCTTAGCCCGAAATAAACACGCAAAGCCTGTAGGAGCTGCTGCTGGCTGCATGACTGCTACATCAAAGGATCGAGTATGACAATAAACTAACAACAAAAGCAGCTTTGTTGTTGTTGTTCCAATTTCAGCTGATATGTTAGTGATGCTTGCTGGCTAATGTTTGCTTTAAAGCAGACACGAACCTTGAGGCATGCTGATCTTCTCGCCGTTCTTGCTCTTCAGCTTGTGCTTTTTGAAAGTTCCCTTCCTCTTCTTGACATTGGGCTTCTCCTGATTCTGGTTCATGTGGAGGATGAGGAGGCTGAGCTCGCGCTCGAACACGTCCTGCTCCCACTGAGCCAGCTGCTGCTCACGCTGCCGAAGGAACTCTTCGTGGGACTTCTGCTCCAAAGCTGCTCGCTTTAACTCTTCCTCACGGCACCGCAGCTCCTGATGGAGAAGAGGAGTGAGACAAGACAAGACAGTTCAGTAGGTTGACTTTCCCCTGGGATGTTGATGGTTTATTAGTCTTTTAAAAAACATGATGCATTGAAATCTGAGAAATTTCTCTCCAACTCTGAACCATACAATTTGCTGTAACATATTTTGAATAGGGCTGTCAACATTAGCACACATGAATAATTGAAAAAAAAAATTAACACGTTATTATTTATTACTGCAGATTAATTCAACATCAGAAGCGACATTGTTCCACTTTGAATCAGGCATTATCTCACTAATATCATGGTCACTTACAAAAGAAATAAATATTCAATCAATTTTTAGTACTTTAATCTTGCTATTTTTTCACAAAAAGCAGACTATTCCATACATGGGGCAGCCCGCTGTACCATGAGAATGCGTTGCTGGGCAGACAGGCCATGACTGCAGCAGCAAAGGAAAGCAATTTATATCCCTGGCCTTTTTGCATAATGTCGTATAAAATGTACCTAGTAAAACATTATTATTCACAATCCAAAAGTGTGATTAATCTGATACATTTATTTAATCGATTGACAGCATTATTTTAAATGACTTTGATCACGTTCAAATCAGAGTTTTCACAAGTTTTCCTTCATAAAAAACATTTGGCCTGACCCTTCTGAACCTCACAGAAGCTCTTGGAAAACAGTTGGAAAACTGGTTTTCTCTTCTAAATGGAGCATTGAGAGGTTGGGTTTTTTTGCTTCCCAAAATCAACTTGACTTAATATCATCATGATAATACCACAACTACATAATTTTAGTTAAAGTTTCCAGTTAAAGTGGAAATCTCAATTCTTTTCAGAAACAATAAAAAGAAAAAGCAGGTCCCAATTTGAACTTAAACCCGAGAGTTTGGCTAAATTTGAATTGCTTCCCTACCCTTCCGGCTTCTCCCTATTGTTCCAATTGTTGGGGCATTTAAAGCTAAGATGGTGTTTTTTTAAGGGGGAGCTGTCGGGAGCTGGCCATCCCTCTGCCAGGAGGGTGGTCCACATCACAAGCAGAAATGCATTTCAGCAGTGGGTGTGCTCTGAAGCACAGAAGTTTACATTTAAATGTAAGAAATGACTTGTTGTTTTAGCATTAATTTTTAAAGTTACAAAACCCATGCTATGTAGTTTTTGAGTGCTGGCAGCTACGCACTAATGTAGATAAGCAGCAACTATTGATGATGTCATCAAGCTGTAGCAACATCCAAATTTGAAGACACAATTTTTTTCCATATGTCTGTGCTTGGAGGGATAAATGAAGGGATAGGGGGAAGCTGTAGGGGTAGGGAAGCAAGTCAGATTCAGCCTTCAAGACACTTTGTTTTTCAGCAAAATATTACATTCAGAGGTCTTGTATTGGCTACCTCATCCTTCCCAGTCATACTATATAGAACAAATCAAACTGTTTTTGTTCTGTGCAGGATCAGCTCTTAATGGTAAACTTGCTAGTTTCTAAAGGAAGTCAACTGGTAGACTGATCCAAACATCATAGAGAACCACTGATCTTCTGTGGATGTAGACTTTCTCACATCTTTTATTCTATTCATTAAATCCCAGAAGAACTCCATGATGTTGAGATCAGGACTCTGTGGAGGCCATGCAATCACTTCCAGTACTAGTTATTGACTTTAGCTGGATGTTTGGGGTCATTGACCTGCAGCAGAATACATTAGAGGGCAATTTTACACCTCCTTGATGGTGTTGCATGATGAATAAGTGTCTGCCTGTATTTCTCATCATTGAGAAAACCATTATATCTGACCAAAATTATTTGCAGAAACCGCGCAAATTTCTGCAGGACCAAACGTTCAAGGACCCTCCGCCATGCTTCACTGCAGACACTCACTTTTGTTCTGCTCTTTAGCCTTCCAATGAAGAAGTTAAATGGGTGTACATGGGTCCCCCACTGGTTTTTGCCAGTTCTGAAATTATGCTGGACATCTTCTTTCAAAGAGTAATAATCTTGGTGCTTTTTTCATCTGTTGCACTAGGTTTCCTTTGCCAACCACTGTGTCCAACATCCTCAATGCTTCTTTATGCTTCTTGAAAAGAGTCTCTGGTAGCGACTGTGCTGATGCACAGTTGTTGTGGCTGATCTTACCATGACATGAAACTGTTTTTTCACAGCCTCACCTTGGTAGCAGTTTGACTGCTCCTCACGCATTTTGAAGCCTTCTGTTTCACTTCATGACTGGGTTTTAACCAACCTGTGACATTGATCATCAGAATACCAGCTTGGATGATCATATTCATGACAATAATCCTACAAAAACACTGACTTTCTACAAGTGTAAATATAAGAACCGATGCTGGTTTGAGGGCAGAAGGTAGATTCACCAAATTTTGATTTGATTTTGAATTTTATTTGCTCACTTTTTTTGCATTTTGTACATTAGTTAAAATAATTAAATGTTTTGTTTGCACCTTTTTTTACTTACAAACTGAAAACATTTACTCATTACTGTATTTACCAAAAGTTCAAATATGGCATTGGAAAATTAGGGCTGGATTAAAAAAAAAAGAATCAATCTCTACTCATAAAATGTCATTGTCATTCATCAAATCAAATTTTAAATCAGCTTAGTTTGGTCTTTAGATTTCTTTTTCCTGTCTGAGTAAAAAAAAAGTTGCAGAAAGTTATTCACAGGTTTACCTTTTCTTTTGACCGCAGTTCATCAAACATGTCCTGAATCTCGAGCTTCCAGTCTTCCTGCAGGGAGTGGAAGGAGTCTTGTGGCATCTCTTCCTTCACCTGCTCCTCCAGAACCATCAGCTGCGTCAGTATGGAGCTGAAGTTGGGCCTTCGGTGAGGGTCTTGGTCCCAGCATTCTGTCAAACGTTCATGATCATAACTTTCCACCATCGCACAAACATAACATCTTCATAAAGCAGAAAAAATAGCATCAATGATACAGCTGTTGAACTACTCTCTCCTGCAACTGTTTCACTTCTTTAATGCTGCAAAGAAGGATCACAATAATAAAACTGGCCTAGATTTAGGACTAAATGAGTCCCTGAGAATTATGGCTATCACTCAAAGTCTTTGGTTTTTATTTAGGTTGTTTAGGCACAATCTATGGACAAGCTGATCCCCTGCTGGAAGTGTTCTGCTTAATTAACTTGCTTTTAGGGAGGTTTGCATAATTACCCATAAAACTTTAGGCCTAATAAGCACATCAGAAACTGGGCCAATACCTAATGAACCCCTAAAGTGATCAGCAGTGGTTTGGTTCCTTCTTTTTGAACAAAAGCAGATAAGCCGACATAAAGGGAAGTAGCAGAGAGCAAAGGCTGGAAAGGTTCTGGTCGGTACAGCACACTCATGAAACTGAAGACAAGAAGAGCATGAACAGATTGCACAAAGCAGCTCCAACAAGAAAAAACAAAAAAAGAAAGTCCTCTCCACAGCCAGGTCATTACCAGCCTGCAATGATTTGTTTTTTTCTCTGTTGCAGCACAACTTTGTGGAGACGGGGAAAAGCAGCTGACAGCAAAGCAAATTAAATCTGCCTCCATGAAACTCCTGTCGAGCTGAGTTTAATTAGTTTTCAAAGCCTCACCTGACATGAGCTGTGTGAAGGGCTCGGGGCAGGTGGAGGGGATGGGCAGGGTGAGTTTGTTGACAGCAACCCCATAGGCAACAGCAAGTCCATCAATCCCTCTGTAAGGCACTTCTCCTGTCAGCAGCTCCCACAGCAGAACGCCATAGCTGTAGGGGGAAAGGAAGACGCTCATGACGCTGAAAATATTACAAAATGCAGGTCCCACCTCATCTGAATAAGCTTAATATAAATCCTTGCAGACTTACATTTAGCTTATGTGTTGAAATAATTGATTTTTTTCTAGTGAAAGAATCATTTTCCAAAAGCTGATGATTCCATTGGAGCATATCTTATAAAGCAATGTGTCCCAAAAAAGTACATTTTGATTAGCTGACACAAAACAACCTTATCAGTAACGACATAGCAAGCAATATCAGAGCTATCCAGCCGTATAGTTTGGATCCATTTGTCTGAAAGTAGAAGCATCAGAATGGAGCAGAGCAGGGAGCTATTATAGCACCAACGTCACTGCTTCAAGTTTTTTTCCTTACGTCTGCTCCTAATTCACAATAATTTGAAAAAAAAAAGACCTACCAATAAATACAATTTTAATTTTTTCTTTATAAATGCTCTTCACCTACAGAAAAATGCCACCAGAACACGCTAAAGATACAAAAAATACAATTTTTTTGAGTGCGTCTTTTCTGGGGTTTTTTTTTTAATTATAATTTTTTCGTTTTCTCCAGAAGAAAAGCAGCAAACATTTACAAACATAAATAACAGATGCATGGTTTGCATTGGACATCCACACAACCCAGATACAGAAGATTTTTTATTAATTGTTGTTTTTAGTTTTGTCGATGTTGCATAATATGCAATGTGGTGTGACTGTCAAAAATGAAGTTTGAGAAAGAGCGAAACAAAAGACAAACCGAAGTAGGGCGGAGGCATTAACAAAAATGTAGAAACAAGATTAAACAAAACCATAGAAATAAAAAGCAAGGAGAAAAGACAAGGATGGGATAGACAGCACAGAAATTAAAGCATGAGGCACAGACAGGAAGTAACAACACATATACCATGAAAACCTTCAAAATAAAGCAGGAAATTAAGGAATACATATGAGGAACTCCAAAAAGAAGAAATACAAAAAAACTTGTAGAATTTGATAAGGACTTTATTAGAATGCTTTTTAAAATGTAAATAGCTTTAAGTTACCCTAACCCCCTGATTTTTAAACTCATGTTGCACATTTCCTTCATGTAATGTTCAAAGGAGCCTTAAAGAGCAACAGCTCCTATAGTTTTCAACACAAAAACATGATTAATTCTTACAGGTTATATTGTCAGGATGAATTTCTAAACTTTTTCATGTTCATACTTGCTTAAACAACTGTATGATTTTGGCTTTAGTAGCTACAGAGAGCTCATCCATGCTGCTCACAAACAGGCTCGGTACTCTGAAGATGAAGCGTGGCGCAGTACTTGGGTCTGCCACACTGTCAATTACCCTTCTGTCAGATCCGCCTGAGCGCGTTGTGGAGGCCAGCTGGCTCGAAATGCAGGCCACAGCCTTTTTTTTTTTTTTTTTTTTGGTTCTATAATTACAATTTCCACATGCCGTGACTGTGCAGAAAAGCTTCTCATCATCTCCCCTCACTTCAGTCAACATTTTAAGACGAGCAATGGAGGAGGCGCGAGAAAGAATCCGTGAACATTGATCATAATTTTAAGAAAAACATTTGAGACTTGTTCCTTTTGCTGTTTTGAAACTTTTCTATTTTTATGCAACATTTCCTCTTGAAAAATACTTCCTTCCCCACATTTCCTGCATCCTCATTTGCTTTCCTATTTTTCTTGCATTAACAACTTGATAAAGACAACATTTATTCTGCTGATGAAGACCAGCCACTACGTTCTGTCAGTGAATATTTTCAGAGTCCTTTAATGAGGACTCCATTTATAAAGTTCAATTTGCAGCAAAGTTGCTTCTGAAACCCACAGGTCACATAATCACTGAGTGAAACTGCATAAGGTCTGTGTGAGCTTTTAATGTGTTTACACTGCTGAGAAACTGTGAAAGCACTTTCCTCATTAGCAAGAGAACTCCCACACAGCTGACCAATCAGCAACATCAACAGAATTACATAATTTAACTGGGAGAAAAAAAAAGAAGCTCTAATTGGGTAGAGCTACAATGATGCGCATTAAGAAAGTTAATTTTTAAATCAATACAAAGTTACAAAATGAAAGGCTAACAGCAAAAAAAAGGCCTTTTTAATTGAAGATTTCTCAATAACAGTATTTTCTCTTAAAACTGCTGTCAGTTTTTAATTTTTAGAGTTTATCATTTGATTAATTAACACTCCAATTTTGCTCATGTTTTTTTACGAGGTGACAAGCATTTTCAAACAAATGATTTTTTTTTGTGGGTTTTCTCCCATTAAGCGAAAAATCTGTTAAGATAGGCAGGTGAGATAGCTTCCCAGAGGATCTATAATGAGGCTGAAAAGCTACCAATAATCCACAATAAGCCAATGTTGTTGTTGTTTTCACATGTTCTTGTGGCATTTTTTTCTGATGATGGAGGGCATTTATTAAGAAAATTAAGCTTAGAATTGCGTTTCTAAGTATTTCCCTTACAGCAGGACTTTAACAGAATCTATGCTTCAAGAGCACATTTCCTCTTTTCCTCATAAAGATAAAGATAAAACTGTCAAAAATGATGACATGGTGCCCAAAGGGCACCACAAGTTCTCTGTCAACAGATCTTGGTCATAACCTCAAAACCACAAACCATAGTCCGGCTGCTCTTCATTTTAGAGTAGTCAATCAAGAACAGACACTTCCCAGATGAAGAGCTGTGGGTTGGTTCTGGTGCGAAGCCTCCTTCTTCAACTACACTGGAGACAATGGGACAGTGTGCAGCACACACGCCCCTCAACAATGCACAGAGCCACTCTTTGAAGGAACGCCATCGCATGGTTGTAGCGGCGCTGCTGCAATCCATCAATTTCACCTCAATCTATTCATCACTGACACCACCACCACCCCTTCACTTTCTCCTATTGTTTTATTCACTTTAAATGCAAGAAATGCAGAGAAATTAACTGAATATCATCCTTCCAGAAGCACTGCAGCTATTCAACCAAAGATCCATAATTGTTTCGTCAGTAATTTGCCCAAAACATACATCCTATGCATTTCTGATTTGCACAAGTAACAACCACAGTAAGAGTTAAAAAAAACTGTTAACAATATGAAATGTTAATTTATAAAGTACAAAACTAAAATTTCCTTTAAACCATTTAATTTATTTTTTGAGGTGTAAAAAAAAAGTATTTTCTCTGAATTTTCAAGGAAAGTTTCATACTTGTTCAATACAAACTTGTTTTGTGAATTTTGTTTTCATAAACAAACTAAATTTGGTTTCAGAATGGAAATTTGACAAGTGAAATTAGATTTAATTGAATATGAAATCAAATTAAAATATGAAGTTGTTCATCTAAATCAAATCTATTCAGAAAACCTTCTTAAGTCGGCCCAACTCTAGAGTGTGCGATGGATGAAGTCTGAAAATGTGGATTCTAGCAAGGCTTTTGTCCCTAGAATTTTGTTCTTTGATTTTCTAAATCACTTTTTAAACTCTTTTTAAAGTATAGTCTTGAATTCCACCTCTTTACTAACTATCCTCCAGTTTAAAACCTGGAAAGGAAGTGTTGATTGTGTTAGCGTTAGCTCTCTGGAAGATTTTTCAAGATAAAGGACACATTAGGGGTTATTGAGTGTAATTTGTGTTGGACTGCTTTTCTACGGTTTCTCACAGCAGTAAGTCAACATCAACAGAGACACACCTTGTGAAGAAGATGGGTGGAGTAGAGGAAAAGATCAACTTCACTCCTACAATACACTCCTATGAACACCAGCTCAAGGGATCGCTTCAATTTTAAGTATGGTATGCCGTCAAAACCTCAGGAAAAGACGGCGACGGCGAAAATTTGAACAACAAAAGCTTTTCTTTCTACATTTCCATAACTTTTAGCCTAATCTTTAAAAAGCTGTTCCATGATTACCCAATGCCTTAGTCACAGCTGCTCTTACGGGTGGATACGGGCTGTATGCAGGTGAAACATGGTCAAACCTGTACAGGTATAAAAGTCACAGATGACTTGGCGAGCCCCTAAACCAAAAACGTGCAAGCACATTTTCTCTATGGACATTCTACGACTTTGGCTTGCTTCCAATCAAGAAGGCCTGCGAGCTGGCCTGGGTTTTAATAAACCCTCATGCTGGCCAGAGTGGCCCTCTGCTTGGAACCCGGCGCAGCCCAAGCCAATGACTTCCCTTGACAGGCAAAATGTGCTGGTCGATCACTCATCTGGCGCTCAGTGTAGATAAACACACGTGCAGTTCCAGTACGTATGTATCAGAGCATGTTTGACTGGCTGTGCTGCATGTCAATAAAAAACGCACTTCAAAATGAGGGTGATTTTTTTTTTTTGTAAATGGCCAAGTGAACATGCAGTATTAACGCAGCTTAAGGTAGCAGGAGAGACAGTCAATGTAAATGCTGCTTAGAACAGAAAAGGGCAGAGGACACACAACCAGAGGCAGAGGACACACAACACAACAAAGAGTTGAAACTGGTATGATTAAAACACTAATTAAATATTGGTTAGCTTCTCTGATTTCTTTTGGTTCTACTTTTATTTCCTGGGTAAAGTTGCTTCTCAGCCTCCATCTTTCTCAGAACTGCTGCTGAACATGTCATCAGACTTGACCTGGTTTAGTGAAAACAGATCATGGAGCAAAAACTGCTAAATCAAACTTAACTCCAGCACAAATGGATAAGTCCAAAGATCACAGGGATGTTTTTGAGTAAGTATGAAATACTTTATCAAAGCCCTTTTACAATAAAGCTGTAAAAAATGTATTTTATCAAACCAGATCAATCAGTCAAATCAGTGAATAACAAGTTTGTCTTAGTTGAAAATGATAAAGTTTGCGATTAATGCTAAATATTTGAAAACTCAAAAATCTCTCCAGGGTCTAAATCCTTTGTGATCTTGCTACGCGAAACAAAAAAATGAGAAACTATCGTATCAGTGCATCACTGAGGGGACTTGAAGTGAGACTTCAGCTGTGAGCCAGCACACCCATCACTCACCTCCAGACGTCGCTGCCTTTGGAGAACGTGGACGACTTGATGACTTCAGGGGCCATCCAGGCGTAAGTGCCAGCAGTGCTCATCTTCGTGGTCTTGTGCCACTCTCTGGCCAGGCCAAAGTCAGTGATCTTCAGAGTCAGACCCTCCATACAATCATTCTCTATGGGCTGAGCCAGGAGGACTAGAATGGGAGGGGGGTGTAGAGAGTAGAAGAAAAGAGAAAAAAGATCAAAACGTTTGTCAGGAGGAAATCATCATGAAGAAGGGAAGCAAGGAAACGCCTTGCTTTGGTCCCTTCTCTGTCAGCGAGGTTAGACGTCAGAATTCACATTCAAATGTTCTCACTTCCTTTCTCACTTCCTCTCCTCCTTTGACCAATGCAATCGCCACAGACAGCTGAGACGTTTCTACATTTCTCATCTCACGCTTCACTTCTTCACTTTATTCA
This sequence comes from Adrianichthys oophorus, assembly GCA_036245035.1. Taxonomy (NCBI): domain Eukaryota; kingdom Metazoa; phylum Chordata; class Actinopteri; order Beloniformes; family Adrianichthyidae; genus Adrianichthys; species Adrianichthys oophorus. Next base: position 1,098,147 of record BSAI01000105.1, read on the forward strand.
TGGAAGCAGACATTTTGCTCGAGTATCAGTGGGTTTATCCTCATGTTTCAGCGGCGACATTCAGGGACACGACTGTCACCTTCACAACAAAGAACAGCTGAATACTCACAAGCTTGAATCTGTGAGAAACATGCAGATATAGTTGCATTCATGTGTGCTATAAACTGCAGACAGTAAAAAAAAGTTTGATGGTAAGCTATAAATAATGCATAAACCTTTTTGAAAAAATGACAGGAGTGATGGCAAAGAGTCACCAAAAAACAGCAGGCAGGAGTGTCTCATCAATAAAACCCTCTATAGCATGCAAAGATGTGCCGCTAACAACATCAGAGCAGCATGCCATCTTACTGACATCCTATTATTCTGCCTCAGCAGAGCTGCATGCATGAACATTTTTGCAGTTTCCCCTTCAGCACCATCATGCATTCGCTCTTTTCTGAGCAGCTCATTACTGTATGCATCTCATTCATGTGCACAACAGGTGGAAGTGGTTTAACTTCCTGTCAACAGATTTTCTAATGTTTCCTTTGAACGTCTCGTTTTGAAAATGGGAGAAAATTGCAGAGATGACCTCAAAGGCCAGTTTAGACCGAATCCAGGCTGTTAGGTGGGATGCAAGTGCAACCTGAAAGCTAGGTGAATCAAAGATGGATAATAAGAGGAAAAAGACCAAGCAAAGTCAGAAACAAGTACACTACCTGCAGCCTAATATTGACATAAACAAGTTTTTTTTTTGTATCCAGGCAGTGTTGCACAATTCTGCAGCATGTGGAAGACTTGCAGAATGAGTTTCTGAGAAAATAAAATATACTTCTGAGGACGTCAGCAGCTGCAGAGACTGTCACATGTCACAGGATGAGTGGCAGCAGTCTTCCTCTTCTGCTTTGCTGACAGTGAAAGCTTTCCTCACGATATTTGCAGTAACTTTCCAACTCGCTTAGCCCAGGGGCTTTTAGTTTCAACTTTTTTCCCCATCATTATAGGAAAAAGTAATCATTTTCTGTGGTGCTAGAATTGGCACATTAATGAGCCTAATCTCTTTTTAGTGCGAATAAGCCAGTCTTGCTCTAATTCCCTTTGTCACTTACTCACACATCCCATGCTGCACCTCGCAGCCCGAAGGCAGCGCGTTTGACGTCACAAAGGAATGCATCACAAGAGGTTGTTGTTTGCAGTGTTTGCCTGAGCAGCGATGGGGCAGCAGGGCTGGCTTCTTTCAAAATGGATTTGTAGTACAAATTATGAGAGGACATAAAAACACAAGCAACTCAAAAACAAAGACTCCAATTCACATTGTCACGTTCTTTTGTTTTAATTTAGAAAGATAAAACGGCAAAGATTAACAACAGCTAAAACAATAACAAGCTCTACGTGAAAAAAGCTTCCTCGCGTAACTTTTCAGCAGAAAGTCCACGTAGGTCCTGTCTTTGGCCAAGTCACTGTTTCTGTGTGTGTGTGGCGATGCCTCATTTCACTCCTTTTGTCCCTGTGCCGACCAGTGTCTGGTATAAACAAGCTGTGGTCAGTCACACACACACCCCTACTTCCAGCACAACGCTCACTCGCCGCATTGTGACCCCATTTCCTGGAAGTGACGTTGGAATCAGCAACTTGGCCTCTGGTAGCAAAACTGCCATGAAAACAATAAAAGCACAGCTATTTTAGGACAGAGGGGTTAGGAGAGGCCATGGGTCCAGACACCAGCAGGAACAGAGCACATGGGGGGGGGGGCTCTGCCAGAGCTTCACTCACTTATGTGACAACGAACATAAAAAAGCACGCAAGTCAAGCTACGCAAATGTTAGAACATTGATGTTCTTGGAGCATTTAGATGTAAATTAGGGGTGTAGTGGTTCATTTTAATGACAATTCAATTCGATATTTGTCATTGCCGATTCGATTCGCTTTTGATTCTGGTTCATTTTGAACGATCCAACTGGATCCGATTCACTGACCTAAAATGGATCTAGGACATCTTTAGCCAAAACCTCAACTGGTGTGACTCAGAGATAAATGCCCGAGTACTGAACGGTGCAGGGGAAGTTTTCCAGATTCCTTGTATGTTTTGCAGGGCCGTTTCTCGCTTTGGGAGGGTCCAAAGCGAGATGCTGTTCAGGGGCCTCCATTTTGTAAACTGTAATAAAGAGATTCTTAACCGCTTTGGTCTACTAAGATGGCATAATGTAAGACACTTGATGATCAAAACAGGCAAATTTTAAATTTACCCACTCGGACAAGTAAAACTGATTAGAAATATATATATATATATATATATATATATATATATATATATATATATAAAATACAAGGGGGACAATTCTCTTTATCTCAATAAATAGAAGAGATTTAGTGTTTTTTTAAAAGGCATATTTTAAATCAGAAAATCCCTCTCCATCGTGTTTCTACAGTTTTTTTGCAGTAGAAATTGCAGTAGAAATAACCACAGAAAAGTTTTTTTTCACAGAAAAGATCCAGTGAAGAAACAGAAGAAGAGCATTTAACTTCATAGAAAAAAGAAATTTGAACTTAACAGACAAAAACCAGGAGTCTTTACACCAAATATGGATTTATTGTCACAGTTGTTCCAAAACAGAGCAACCGGCTGTCTAATGTTACAAGGATGCTGCTAATAAAATTGTTCAAACGGTGGGTTCACATTAATTATTAGATTTCGAAAATACCAGTTTTAGAGAAGTTTTTTTGTACTTATCCGTTGAATTAAGCTGAAGTTGGCGTCTGATTTTTTTATCTTCCACCCTAACAGTCAAGGGTTAAGAGTAAATGTTACATTTTAATGGTAAGTACACAAACTTTAGAGTACAAATAAAGTTTAAAGCAGCTGCAGATTTTTTATAGAATATGAAGATAAACTTTACTCTCATCAGTTATGGGAAACTGGAAGCTGCAAGAAAAAAAAGCCTATGCCAACTTCAGCCATAAATAAACCAGTCCCTGAAAATGTTGTCTGACATTGAACCAGTTGACTGTCCAGAAGATTTTAAGTAAATAAATCACTTTTGTGTTTCATTTGACAACACTCCATCAACTATTGGAAAGAGTTGGAACTTCTGACTTTGCTGTTTTTAAATATAAACCAGTTATATATTAGAATATTTAAAGTTTAATGGGCATATGTTAAATATGTCCTTGTTCCAGCCAAGCACTTCAGAAAATGTTATGTTTGTCCAGCCAAAATCTGAAGGTTATTTGTTAGTTCCTGCTCTGTCTTTGGTTTTGTAAAAGTTTTCTCAAGTTTAACTGATTTAACTGAAGACAAGACAGTAAGCTCCTCGGTTGGTCCTGTGATGTCCCTGAGCTTGAATGAGGAGGGGGTATATCTGGGGGTATAAGACCACATCAAGTCGGATGTTTTATAAAAACCAGCAGCCACACAAATAATGTCATGACAGACTCATAACTCAAACGTAAATAATAAACTCAGAAATGGATGGGTCTGCTGTACCTTTGTGTGCACAGATGATTTCACAACTTCTGCATGCATTCAAGCACAAAAACAATAGACACTAAAGCGCTTCAGCAGCCTGAGCACACATGCAGCACATTCTTCTTCCACTTCCTGAGCAAAGGGCGAGTGAGTGCATCCACAGTTCAGCCCTTGTTCAGCGTTTGCCCTCTTCCCACCGCCATTGCACTGATGGCGACCGCCGCATTAGTCAGCTGTTTACCGGTAAGCATGGGGCAGCTTGCAGACTCTAAATCAGCTACTGACCCACATTAAATACAGCAGGTTGCTGACATTTTAACACTGAACTAAAAAAGTTTCAAAGTGCGATACAGGAGACGCTAATCTGGATTCCAATTTACAAGAAACAGATTTATGGGAAAGACTGAAATGTAAAATGACTTTTAATCTCTACAGTTTTGTTTTATTTGTTTTTCTTCATGCAGAAAATGTATACAAACCCCAAAGAAAGGCTGGTATAGATTTCCGAAATGAGGGTTTGAAGCCTGCATCCTGTCTTATCTGGTACATTTTTCTCATTTGGGAGTTTAGACACACACAGATGAACAGAACCTCAGTCTAAGTAACAAGTATTGGGACAAGATCAGTCTTGTCCAGGCAAAACCCCGACAGAGACCAAACTAACAATTGTCACCACAATCATACTGTGACGGGTTGCTGTAGCAACTGCTCTCTGTTTGATATTGTTTGTCATGAAAGGTAGCAGTAGCAGACACGGTTCCTTGCCAACAGCAGTAAGATAGGGTTTGGTGCTGAGTGCTGACTCAGCTGCAGTTAACTTATTAGGCCTCTGTCCCTGGTTTTTGTTGAACCAGGTTAATGACAAGAATAAACAGTTTCTCAAATTCTCAGTTTTAAAATTATATTTGGAATGTTTAAGTATGATGCACATCCTGTGCCGAATCCCTGAAGCTGCTTGGGATTTTAAAGTCTTTTTTTTAAGTGTTTTAAAAGTTGTGTCTTTTTTTTAATATGCTTTCTACAGAGCAGAAGGAGCAACCTCAAGCTATCATTAGCATAGCAAAAAAAATATCGAGCAATATCGGAACTATCCAGGCGTAAAGTTTTGATACAGATTCCAGATCAGACAAGGAAAATGAAGACGTACATGGATCTATGTGTCTGCAAGTGGAGAATTTAGAATTGGAGCAAAGAAGGGACACTTTGGCCCGCCCATGGCAGTCGCTGCATCACAAACATAAACTCTCTCAAATTGTGGGTTTTATCTGCTCCTGATCAAACACAATTTGAATAAAGAAATACTCAGAAACGCAGTTTTATTCTGAATTTTTTTTTTTTTATTTTCTCTATCGTGAGAAAAATGCTCCAAGAACATATTAAAAACACAATTTTCATTGGAGGGAGTCTGTAACTGTGTGCTAGTTAAAAAAATGTTTGAGGAGATATTTAACTAAAGATTGATTATTTTCCTAAAATGATTCAAATTTACATTTTGTGAAATACTTCTTCGTAAATCAAAAAACAGACCCCTGATGAAAGATATTGGGGGAGCTAGATGAAAACTATTAGTTTTTTCCAAATCTTTTTCCAGCAAAAAGGACATGACCATCTTGAGGGACGCCATTTTAGTTAAAATTTCTGATTCTGCTTTGATCCTGGGGAGGGCAGTAGCTCCGTGGGTCTGTTCTGGAAATTACTGGACAACTGTCCTGTTTCGAGTTAGACCACATACCAGTACTTGGCCCAGTTTCAGAAGTGGGTAAAATTCCTTTTATGCCAAGCGTGTTGCTGAGAACCACTGTTGTGGTACACTCACCACAATTCAAGGTGCTATTTAATGATAACACAGACACAGATTTTCTGCTTCTCTCACCTTAGCAGTCTTTGGAAGACTAAGATGGACTCTGAGGAGAAAAAAAGCAATATTTTTTGTTGTTTCCATCTCCGTTGTCTCTCAGAAGATTTTGTTGTTGGTTCAATGTCTTGGTGCAAATTCTACAGAACCCCTGAGTTTGTCCAAACATGAAAAGCATGGAGCTTCTAGTAAATTTTTTAAACTAGAGGCAGTGTCACTTTAAGAAAACATCAGCTGATGTTCAGGTTAGTAATACTGTGGTGGATTCAACACTTTAAAAGTTCCGCACATTGATTTTTTTTTTGTTATTATTCCATCCTGTGAAGAAAAGATGCAGACAGAGGGGCATATATGGTAAATAGCCACTGAATAAACCTTAAACTCTGCTGTTAAACAACTGTTATACATTGTAAGGCTGAAAAATATACTAAATAAAGTTTAGCAAAAAAAAAAAAACTAAAGGGGTTTATAAATATATACATAGTGTGTTCAAAGCTACATAAACTCTTATTGTAACAGTAAAATGTGTGGAACACAAGAGGTTATCAGCAGATATCTGTTTGCTCAGCTACTGGACAGAACATGTAAAGAAAAATTAAAACTATACTAAAATCTTTTAGTTAAAAAAAAGTCACAAAAAAAGGGGAGGGACCCCATAGAAATTCCCAGGCCAGCGAAGAGGTGTAGCCGACTTTTATTTAAATAAAACAATTGCAGCGAAATGGAAATGATGTACATTAGCAGATTTTTGTTTTGCTTTTTGCTCATGTATCACAAATCATATCATTATCGCATTATTGATCAAAAATATTGCATATTACAAGTTTATGCCATATCGTGCATTCCAGTAAGAACAGCATTTATGTAAACACAGGAGAAGAATTTTGGTATATCCTATCTTCTAATCCCATTTTGTCCCATTCAGGGTCATGGGTGTCTAGAGGCTGCCTCAGCTACTTCAGGACAAAGATGGAACACCCTGCATAGTTTGTCGGCAGGTTTCAACAGAACCACATGCACACACTCACACCCAAGGGTCAATTTAGGCCTTAGCAATCAACCTATTAAATAATAGATTTCCTGAAGAAATCCAAACATTTACAGGGAGAACATGCAAACTCCATACAAGACGCACAAAGGACGCAGCCGGGATTCAAACTAGGGACGGGCCGATGAAGTTTTTTCCGGGCGATACTGATAATCAATTTATTCCATGCTGCTGTGATCGATAGCCAATATTTCCCGATGCAGACTTTTAAGTTTCTAAAACAACACAAAGTTTAGAGATTTCCTGTTTTTTCTTTAATATTAAAGCAATAATCTTAACAGTAAAAACATGCATCCCAAATAGAAACTATCAAAATACAAGTATGAACTTAGCTTTAATATTCAATGACCGTTATTTGCAAACACAAGCAATTGGACTTCAAGATCACTTGAAAATAGTAGGAATTATAGAATGTGCTTTGAAATTAAGTGTTTTTAAACAACAAAAAAGAAGAAGAAACCGCTTAATGTAAAAAAAAATATTTTAAACCATAAACATAAAACTTTGTAGTCTTGCATTAGAATGTGTTCTATTACTGTTTGTAGCTGGTTTAAACGTAGACTTTGGGATGAAGATTTTTCCTTTAACGTCAAAGTCGATGCTAAAAACCGGCCGCTAACTTCAGCCGCGTCTGACTTTTGAGATTTGATGAATAAATAAAGCATAACAAAATGACGTTGTAAAACTGGTATTTCCGAAATATAATAATAAGCGTGAATCCACTGTGTCTGTAACATTATTATGAGCGTATGTGGAATATTCAAGAATCAGTCGCTACAGTTTAGACAAAGCGGCTTGGAACGTGGAAACAACTGTCATCATAAATCCATGTGTCAAGGAAGACTCCTGATTTTGTCTTATAACAGCAGTTTGATGTTTTTCTGAAGTTGAAGGCTCCTCACTGGAACGCTCTTTTCTCCCCAGACACTTTCCAAATGCATTTTTTAGTTTGGCTTTAATTAGCTTTTAGCTTTTAACTTGGCTAGCGCTCCGAGCAGTCGATTCATGTCACCCGACGTGGCAGGACAGGCGGATGTGGTGTATAGAATCCGATAGTTTAAAAAAAAAAAAAAAAGATCTTTTTTTTAATCAAACCAACCAAGGCAACTTCTGCACATGTGACAGACATTTTGTTTTTTCCAATTTCACTATACCAATTTTAAATAGAAAAACAACCATATCTACTTATTGATATCCAATTGCCCCAGAACTCACCACACCACGGGGTTCAGTGGTGACGAGTGCGGACTGTGTCAGAGTTTAAAAAAAAGGGATGTGAGAGCAATTCGGAAAGGTAGGATTATTTTTTTCTTCTTTTTTGATCAAACATTCAGAATAAGCAACGGCAAATGGGCACAAGCGGCAGTCCTCGAGCTAGCAAGACAGCCTGCTGCACCGCGGTGAACTTCACACACACTTCATCTAACAATGTTGTTTTTGCTGATTGGATTCTCTCAATCAACACAGAAAGAGCTAAAGATATATAACATTTAAGTTGTCATTATTGTCCTGTTTTACACACAGGCGGTGCTGTGCTGCAGCGTAGCTTATGTGTGTCACTTCATGCTTTCCTGCTATAAAACTTGACAGAGTTTAATCTGGTTTTTAAAGTTTTAATCACACGGTAAGGACGTTGAGGACAGAGAATTTTACAACAATTTCAGGGGAATTTTCTGTGTTTATGTACCTTTGACATATCCATGCAGGCATACAACCTCACCATAGAGACAACTTTTCTCTCCGCTGTGGTTCAACCTGTCCCAACCTTCTCAACGCAAGCAGTTTTAATTTCGGATTGCCTCTGCCTGTGGGAGGTGAAGAGGAATACAGCCACTTTTCTTTTGTGATAATGACCCTCTATAAATTAACGGGTTTCAAGAGTAGCTCCGTGCCAACTGGTCCGTTCTATTTTTCTTTGGACCTACAACCAACAAAGGCCCCAAAATAGTACAGTTCAGTCTGGCTTAATGGGTCAATTTTCTGATAGAAACGCTCAGAATATTGGACTGGACTATATCGTACCACTCAGTGGAAACAAAGTGCAAGAGTCTGCGTCTAAATACTATAAGAGCAAAAGCTTTCAGAGGTATGGCAGCGTACTCAAGAACATGTGCGTAGCTGTTAAACATTCAGAGCATGTGATTAGCGAGGCTGCAGCCTTTCTGATCCAAAAGTCAGCCTTCTAATTCTTCACTCTGCACCTTACTTATCTTCTCTCTGCAGTTCTGCAATAACGCTACATCTCTATCTCTCCCTGAATTTTTCCAGCATTCCTTCAGTGCTCTATGGAGATCAAGCCCTGTATAGGTTGGATTTTTTGCTAATATTAGAGGCTATGAGGAAAAAAAACACATACTCTACAGCTTTATGTGCATTTTTCCAAAGTTATAAAACATTATGGCAGAAAAAAACATTCCAACTTTTTGCTAAATTCAGCATTTTTAAAGCTACCCCGAAAATATCTAACAACACTGATATTAATGTCCACAGAGGTCCAGCTAAGCCTGACCCTCTTTAGCTCCCTCCTCTCTCCGCTCCCGGCCCAGTCCCTGTAGGCGTGGGGAGAATTCATGCAGGGCGGGGGCTTTCCCCAGGAAGAACAGGAGCTTTGTCCCCTGAGGGACAAGGCCATAGGCTGACAGGCAATGTGGCAATATCTGACCAGACTAGATGTGAGTGAGAGGGAGGGAGGGCAGAGACAGAATCCCAGCTAACAATTTCATGCTGGAGCTGATTCTCACTGATGTGGACTTTCTCCCAATTCTGCAAACACTAAAGGAGCTGAGGTTCCGTTAGGGATGCGCCATCCTGCAGTTTTGTCCATATCCAATATGCTGATAAAACACATTTGCCAGTACTAACATTTTTACTTCAATTTCTTTAAAATATATGTTAAAACAACCCAAACTTTCATTTTGGGATTTAGCCAAATCAGCACAAAACAAAGGCAAGAGAGTGGTTCATTTCCAAAGACACATCATTTAATCCACTCAATTCCCAAAGTTCATTCTATCGTGCCATTTTTCACATTATGGAGAACATACATACATATATATATATATATATATATAGCATTTCAGAGTATTTTTTAATTAAAATTGTGGTAAATCAGGATTAGGTGAAAAAATTACAGTTTGAAAAAGAGCTTATTTGTGACATAGAAAATACACAGGGTGGGCCACAAGCTCTTTGCTCTGCTTTGACAGAGAGTTCCCAGCAATGAAGGGGGGGGGCATTGTGTCATTATAAATGCTTATAAAAGATCTCAAATATGATCAGAGTGGCACTTTGAAAAGCTGTTTTGAATAAACAACTGCAGAAAACAACGCAGAAAATCCAGTCAGGGTTTGGATGTTTGAAATCTGTCATAAAAGCTGGCTGCTACCTAAGACTCAGATCCAATTTTAGTCCTAATTTCACTTCCAAACCACTGGCTTAAAGTTTTCACTCCAACTGGGGAGCCTTTCTCATCAGAACTCACAAACAACATTGACTGTGAGCCAATGTTAATACAATGTAATATATATTAATATTTTTATGTATTTATTTCGTTTAATAGCAATACTTATCATCAAAACTATATATTAATATGATGTAAAAAAAAAAAGAGAGAGAGAGCAGAGTATTCACAGAGTGCATCTTTACAGAGCAAACGGATGGAGAAACCCAGCCCTAAGTCTGATCCATAGACATCCAAGTAAGTTGGCTTGCCATTAAAATCATCTAACATGTAGCAGCCTGTAGGCCACTTCCCAACAGTGTAAGGAGACAGTATCTGGACTTTTCTGTGAGCCCTTAAGTCACCAATACATGCTGTTTTGGCAGCTTTTACTCAGTGAATCTGTGATTAATACTAAAATAAAAAGGTAATCAAATAAGTTAGTTGTGCTGGAGATGACTCCACGTCAAAATCAGCCGATTCATGTTGATCGCACAAGTTATGGTAAGTCAAAAAATGTGTGTGTTATTTAGATGTCACCGGGGACCGGGTTAAAGAAAACGAAAAACCTTTAAAAAAGAGTAAATATTTAAAAAATTAATAAAATAGCAGGAAAAACCTTGTAAAGTACTCGGAATACGGGAGGGTTGACAACTTCAAACATATTTGTGATTTAGATCTGCTGGAAATCGGAAAACAGACATCTTTGATCAAATGTAAAAAACAAAAAATATTTAATTTTAGAGTAGACTACACAGATTCCTATTTTCTTGTTTATGACTTGAATGCAGATTTTCCACATTTTAAGCTACCAACAAATAACAAAATACTATTAAAGTGTCAGCATGACTGACACCATAAAATAATGTAAGTTCCAATACGCACAACAATACAAAAGAGTACCGTAAAAAATACCGGAATTCTTTGTTAACTTCACAGAAAGTAACGTGAAACTAAAGGAAATAAAAAGTTCAGAAACCAAACAAAGCTACGTTGTGTTTCTGGTGCTGACGTTCACGTCATCAGTGGAGGATAATAAATGATTCCCTGTGCAAAGTGATGGGTGCAGGTGAAAAGCTGAGGTCCACACAGAAGTCAGTCATTAACAAGCATTTGAAGCTCCTGGGTTGAAGTATAACCTTAATTCCTTAACAATCACAAAAGGGTTCATTTCTGGTTTGAACTGTCATGCAAGATCTTCAGAAGAATAAAAATCTGCCAGATTTCTTGAGCACTAGGTTCTTACAGATCCCTGCAATCTAAACGGAAAAGTCTTTAAAGACCCAATCCAATGAAAATTGTCTTTTTTGTGTTTTTAACATGTGCTTGTAGCATTTTTCTCATAATAGAGGACCTATAGAAAACAATTTACAATTAAAACTGCATTTCTGAGTATTTCTTACTTCATATCGTGTTGGATCAGACGATAGAAAAACCTGGGGTTAATGATGTAACTACCCCCTGGGCATTCCAAAGCCTCTCTTGCCACTTTGCTCCTCCGCCCCCTTGCGCACATTCATTTTCCTTGTCCAATCTGGCCTCTGGCTCAAAATTGTACGACTGGATTAATCCAATAATGCTCGTCATTATTTTTGCACAACTAATGCTAGCTTGGGGGCCATAAGCTCATGTGTGAACCTGCAGACAGACCTCCCAGCGACGGGGAAGGGGGCGGGGTTTCTCTGAGCTAACAGTCTGCCCAAAAGCCGGAATTGTATTTCTAGTGAGCTACTGTTGCTGAGCATAAAATATGTCTTAAAAAAACGACAAAGGCTTTTTGATTTTGAAAAAAACCTGAATAATTATGATTAAAAAGACTACTGGAAACGATTTCTCAACAGAAAAAAATATGGTTGGAGTGGGACTTGAGCCACAGGAGTGAAAACCCAAACATGCCCATGCCACTGGTGTCAACCAAATAAAGAACAAACGTTTTCTCCAACCGGTCCACATTAAATTTGCTACTAGGGAGCCAGCAGTCAATGTTATCATATTGTATCTTCCTGTGATCTGTCACAATTCAAAAGAATTTCTAAATACACAGAAACAAAAAAGCTTAAAGCATAATTTGAGTCCCATCCTGTAAATATATAAAGTCTTTTTTAAGTTTTATTTGTAAATGTATAAATTAAAGACTTTAATTATTCCTAAACTGGTTCATGCAGGCTTTACTTTGACATCATTTGAACTCCTGCAGTGCAACTTAAAGGTTAACATTCACAGACTGCTAGAGAAACTGAAACAAACTGCTGGGAATAGTGAAACAATGGGAAATTTTCAGAACTGCAAGCCTCACCCCAAAGGTTCCAGGAAACCTCTAGAGCTGGTTTCCAGTTCAGAGGATCTCCTTCTGAACTCCATTTTGGAGCTTCCTGTGGTTGACATGCAGGGGCTGTGGCAAAGGCTCAGGAGGTATTTATTGGCTGACAGGAAAAGGTCCCTAACCTGTTAGCATGGATCAAGTCTTAAAGAAATCTACAAACCTGTTTCAATCTGTAATAGGTACAAAGCTGTATTTATTCCTCCAGTACTGTAAGATCTTGTTTTTATTTATTTAGAAGAGATTATTGTTGGTGCCTTGGTTTAAATTTAAAAAGTGCATTTAAAGGACTCTTGTTCCAACCTGATAAGCAAGAATTTATCAAAAAAAGCATAAACATTATCTATTTTAAAGACAAGAAATTGTACATTTAAAAAAATCCCAATGTATCCCACTAGTTCATCCAGTGATAAACTGAACCAGGAGACTCAGCTAAACCAGACTTGTTACAGTTTGAGCAGCGGCAAACACAGAAAAGGATGAATGATCTTTACAAACAAAACGCTCTTTTCACTTTTAGTGCAAAACAGGTCAAATATGAAAGGAATTCTGTGAGGTGGATGGCAAAGCTACGTTACTACCCACTGACACGCTTCTCAAGTTGTGACACAGCAAAATTTAGCTCAGTGTGATCATTCCACTGAGGTGACTCAAAGAGTAGTTATCCAACCTGCATGTAAACAACTCTCAACCAGAACCAGACTTCATGTCCAAGATTTCCCATTTGTCAGAACAGCGCAGCAGCTTCAGCAATACACAGAACTACTTTAGGAAGGAGTTTTAGGTACAGCCTTTTTAGTGTAGACTTTTTTTTAAGTCCAAATGAGATTATAAATTGTTGGGCTGAGCAATGGCAAGAGACTGGCAAAATGATACGTATCACGATACACGTCACAATACAATATAAATCCTGAGACTCTAGCAAAAATAATATATCACAACTTTTGAAAGACTGACTTTGAAAAACTTTGTCAGAATACTAATACACTGTTCACATGAATAAAATTTAATAAAATACATTTTATTTAATGATCAGAACTAGGGCTGGGAGACAATGAAACTTGTTTCAGATGAGGCGATAACTTAATATAATCACGATATAAACCAAGTAGCTATATCTGTCAAATGTGAACGCTCTGTGGCTCATAGGAGAAATGTGTAATTATCAGCAGGTTGTTTAGATTTAAATATTTAATGACCATCATACTCTAAACATAACAGATGCACTGAAGGAACATGATGCAATAGTTTTTTTCCCAGAAAACTAAAAAAAAAAGGCATTAATATTACAAACTAAACTAAAAATGAAAGCAAAAGCTTTTAAGTTTCAAAAGAACATAATAAAACAGAACACTAAACTGCTTGGTCAGTTCCATTGAAAAACAAAGCATTAATTCTACAAATAAATTCTAATGTGTCAAGTTTTACTTTTGCCTTCAAAATAAAAGTCTATTGCAATAGGCTCATTTTACTATTGAGAAAAGGTTTCATTGCTATATTGATAGCTATCATTTTATCGCCCAGCCCTAATCAGAACATTAAGCACTACAAATGTATCTCACATATAAGTTACTTTAACCAAAGCTAATAACAAGTACTTTCGTTTTCGATGTTTTAATTTTTTTGCCATGTCTGAATGTTGTCTGGTTTCCATAACAAAATATTTTAGTATTAAAAAAAACAAAGTTTAAATGTGCTTTAGCTGCTAAAATTATTTGAGTATGGTTAAGAAAATAAAGTGATACGTGTTTCCAACACTGTTTAAATTTACTTTATGAATTTAGCAAATGGCTGCTCGATTAAACGACCAAAGAAATGATGAACAATCCAAGAATCTGCCTATACTAGTACAGGAGATGTTTCTCGAAAGATCTTGATGTAGTTTTGGTGTAGAGTTGCCAAAAGTGGCTTGTCGTGGTGCTCTGCCAACTAACGGTTGGGGTTTTAGAAGAACAAAAGATAGATATATGTTTAATTAAAATTAGTTCTGGCAGCAATTGAAATTGATACCAGTATTACCAAATAAAATCGCAACATTTCAAATCCATTTTTTTCCCTACCGTCCTGACTTGATTGTAATTCTAATTTTTAATTCTTGTTTCTCAATATATTTTGAGTCACCAAGACCTCATAACGTCTTAAGAAGGATCCTAAAATAGTGCAGCTTACGGCTCATTTCCCAACATTTGGCCATTTGTGAGTTAACTCTCAATGGCAGAACAAAGTCAACTGAGTTCGGGGCAGATGTAAAGAAGAAGTTCAAACACCAACATGAGTCAGACGTGAATTATTTCCATAAAACATGAATGATTAGATCTGAAGTTTAAAAACAGAGCGGATAAACTTTCCATCACGTTTGAGGGTCTGAATAACAGCTCCTGCTGAGATGATACAACATATACAAGAGACAATGACTGCATTTATTCAAACTGGAAAACACAAGAAACCATTTGTCATTTAAGCAAATGTGTGTCCATTTGTGCGCCAAGTCACAATGTCAGAAGCTCAGCTTTAAGCAAATTCATTCAGTAAATGCTGCTTGTTAGTGCTCTCCCCATGTGCTTACTTTCTGCTTCTTCTGCTGCTGCAGATTCCTGGCGCCTGTTGCATTACTGCCCCTTTACTTCTGCTTCTTATACATTCATCCTAAAATGGAGTAAACTCTAACTTTAGATCTTGCAGAGTCGCAAAAACTAAAAAAGGATCGCAGCAAGAAACTATCACATTTCTCTAAAGCAAAAAATGTAGTCATAAAGATGTCTCTGTGCCATCCACCTAACAATGTAATAAATAAAGCTGACTCTTAATGTAACGCAGGTGAGCTGGGTTCAAACCCAAAATAAAATCAAACTAATTGAATGAACAATATTCTCCAAATTGAGGCTCAGCTCTTCTACCTGTTTCTATTATATGTTTCAACAGCTGATTTTTTTTCTTAAAGATTTTAAGATAATATTAGCAAAGTAGGATCTGTAAATTACTGGACCTATACACTTTATATATAATTATATACTGTATATCTTCCAATAGTGGCTGGTCTCTAATGGACGCCGATCTCCAATAAATGTCAGGTCTAACAAGTGCTTATTCTATTAGACGCTGGTCTCTAATAGTAGCCTGGCTCCTTTAAGATCTGGCAGGGTGTCTATGGTTACAATTTATGCTGTAAGCTAGTGTAGCGATGGCCAAGAAACGCTCATTTGATTTAGCATTTAAATTTCATGGCAGATGCTGTGGCATATGCCAATGAACATTCTGGAGAGGAATCTTCCCAACATTTTGGGGTGGATCCTAAACACATCAGAGAATGGTGCAAGCAGATGGGTGATATGGGAAAGATGGCAGCAGAAAAAGGATCAACAGATAGCAAACAATTGTCTGGACGAGGTACATAAAATCCCCCCCGGAAATGATAAGAAAATTGTTCAAGGGTTGTGGAATCAATAATACATGCGATGGATCTGAGGATGATCGTATCCACAGTTTTAAGGAGGGCCAGTCACGTCATGCTGGGAGTGCAAAACTGCAAACTGCAAGACAAGAAGTGGGAGCACCTTTTGTTGACACTACAAGATGAGGAAGATAAAGAAGAAATGGCAGATAACGAAGCAATCATTTCCAACTCAGACGATGATGGGGAGTCCTGAGACTGTTTTTTATGCATTCTCATGTACCGGTATGCCTGGGTTCTGAGCTTGATGCATTTCCTCGTGTTTCTTAGGGGACTTGTCAGGCTTGTGAATGCTTTCGTGGGAGAGTTGGACTTGTGCAGGCCAGCGCCTATGGCATTGTTAGCAAGAAAGTTAAGAAAGAAACCGTTTCTCTGTTACGTTATCTGCTTTTCCGTGCTTAAGGTATTACCTTACTGTTCTCATAATTTCAATAAATCTGGAAATATTCCTAAAATGCTCATCTGGTGTTGTTTGATTTTGTGACCGAGTTTCACTGCAAAATGAACCCACTGACCATAACCATTCGGTCTCTGAAGAAATAAAAGCCGGTCTCCAATAGATGCTCGTCTCTAGTAAATGCCGGGCCGGAGGACATATTTTTAGAATAAACGCCAGGGCTAATATTTGAAGATATACAGTATATATATATCCTGACTTGTTCTGATATTTGTAATTAAAAGTTAATTTGGAAATCTGTGTGGCATTTGTCTGACTAGCTGAACTTTCTGGTCATCATTTACCAAGTTGGGAAATGAAAAACATCAATGATGGGATTGTCGCAGAGTATAAAGGGCTTTAATCATCTTCATAAACATGTAACAATACATTAATTTCTTTAAAAATGCTCCCTTTTAAGTCAGCCCATAGAATAATTATCAGTTTTACAATCTGATCAGTTATGAATACTGTGGTTACAAACAAACTCCTGTTTCAAATATTCTTTAATAAGCCTTAGAAATAGATGGATGTCAAAGATACTAACTCTTTTTAGCTTCCTGGTGTCCATGCTTAGCACATCATGAGCCAATGTCACATCTGTGCGGTTTCATCTTTGAAAGCCACGTGGACATTTTAAACCAAAAAAAAAGATGTTTATAATTTTGCATGGGTAAAAATTACATTAAACATTTTAGAATTTTAAAAAATGATGCGAGTTTCCCCAGAGACTAAAAGTTCAAACTGATAAAAAATTATTTAGCCTTCAGAGAACTGCAGCGAGTGAGGCCTCAGGTCATAACATGGCTTATACCATGGTCAGGGTGAATGCTCGATTCTGATTGGCAGCAGGGTCTCCATTGAGTAAGGACTAATGCTCAACAACAACAGAGTGCAGAGTGAGTTGCAGGTTCTGTGGCAGTTACTATGGCAATGAGTCACACTGCGTATCCAATAGTTGGCTTCTAGTAAAAAAAAAAAAAAAAACAATTAAAAAAAATAATAATACCATTAAAGTACTAAGAATTGATCAAATGTTTATTTCTTCTTTAAGTGACCATGGTATAAGCAGGATAATGCCCTTTGAGGTGTCCATTATCAAAAATGTATAGACTTTGCGGAAGCAACCCATCTGCACAACAAAAATGTCAACATCGGCTCCATGTTTACTGCAGTGGAAGAGGGGCCTGGTGGTTTTTAGATGAAGCTTAAATCACACATCCTGCTGCCTAGTCTTTCTGCAGCAGACAGATGCACACAGGGGATGTTTGGAGTGCACAGCAGTGTGGGGAAGTAGGGGCCCTGAATGAAAACATGCTGGTACAGAGATGTATCAGACGCTTGTCCACCCCTGGCAAATAAAAGAGACATGTTGATCCAAGATTTAACTGTGGCTTCTTCCTGAAAAAGAAGACTGTACGCTCTTGCAGACTTCTGTGCTTTCCCACAGCAGCTAATGCTACACCCTCTGGTGATACCTGCTAAAAGCTGTCAGCAGGTGACCAGCTGTGGGAAGATGGTTGTAAAACTAAAGTACCTTTGCTTTTATTTACTAAAATCCTATTAAAAGCAGAACAAGCAACGTTCTTAGACCAAAGTGGCATCTGACATTTATAGAAAAGACTGCACACATACTCTTCCTGCATCTCTTCTCAATTTGAACCAAAATTATTCTGTTTTTTCTCTGTGCTTTTATGTGTCCAGTAAATTTGGGTAGAATTAAGACTTATTAGACTTATAAAACTTATATAACTTAATGCTTAGGCACTTTCATTCTATGGGTTTTTTTGATACTGAAAATGATTTTGTTGTGGAAATCAAATAATATTGGCTGTAACTCTGAAGAACAAATATTTCTTAATTTACCAAAAGAAAAGCAACTTGCATGTGACATACAGTTGCAGTGCTTAATGTAATAATTAGATAAAATAAATTTTACAATTTTATCACCATGAAAGGTGTATTGATATTCAGGCAGTTTTTTTTTTTTCTAAAAAAAGTGAAAAATTGTTTTGGTACAGTGTCAAGATATATCGCAATACGTATTGTATCGTAGCATATGAATCGCCATATATATTGTATCGCCAGACTCTTGCCCATGCACACCCTTTTTAAAAAGGTAGCAGATCAAGAATGGTTATTCTGACAAATAGAGTAACTAAGTAATAGTCATTTATTTCTATAGAAGTCTGTGGGATTTTGGCTTCTTGGAACCAGAAGGCATTTCCTGTTTGGAATGGCAGGGAGGAGGGGTCAGTTAGTCCAGTTGTCATATACAGTCAATGGGTACACCCTAAACACGTTGCCAGTCTGTCACAGGGCTTCAAAAAATATTACAAAATAAAAATATAGCATTTCTTTTCATCAAGAGAATACATTTTAGACAATAGTCAAATTAAACCCTGTCATGGACCCATTCGCTCTAAAAAGTCTGAGAAAGACACTCAAACTTCCAATCACGTTAGCTAAACTGCAAATATAAGAATCTTTAACAAGGAAAGCAAATCAACATGCATAGATATTCATATATATTGTATTCTGAAAGTAAGCATTCAGAAATAAACTAAGCTGATGTTTGATGGACAAATCAGGTTGAATTGTGAGTCAAGGACAGGTAGGTCTTTGCAGAACAAAAATGGCTGAAAAGTGCAATGCTTTCAAACACTGACTGTGGCTTCTTCTCAGACTGAAGAGTTTCCTCCTCAATCTCTGGCTGAAGGCCTCAAAGCTGACGGAGAAACTAAAAGCTTAACCTGCCATAAAGGGAAAGTTACACAGAGGAGAGGGTGTAAAATCCCCACACGGACAAACAGGATCATCAACTCTCTGCTTCTGTGCTCAGAGGAATTCCAGATATTCCCTCTGGCTCGGACCCATGTGCTCCAAAACAACACGTCCTCCATGCTGCTGTTGAATCAGTACCTTCAGCCTGACAACACCCACCTCTCCCTGTTGTTTAGAAGCCCTTTAATGAACGTCCCATTAAAGCTGATTTATGGCTGTTCAATTGTTGAAGAAAAAGCAATCCCTCACTCTTCAGTAGCTCCTCTCCTTTAAAAATTATTTGGTTTTCAGCTGCTGTTATGAATAAGTAGTCACAGAAGGGTCTGCTTCCTCTTTGACATATCTCAATTTGTATGACTAGAGAACAGCGGTGCAAAATGGCACCTCAAGAAATAAGAACTTGCAGGAATATTAGAAGGAACTGACACCATATTCTGGAGCAGTTTACCACTGGTCCCAAAAGAACAGCTTGTCCAGCCAAACCAAGAGTCCAGAGATCTGTTTAATCTGCTCCGAGGATACACTTCCGTGCACCTGAGAGTCTGGCTTATCGGCGAGCCACATATGGCGAAAAGTGACACAGCATCTTTTTCAGAGGACAGTGCTCCCCCAGCATACACACAGGACACACACTTCCCTCCTCCTACCACAACAGGATATTGCTCAGTAGCAAAACAGGGTTCTGGCAGTATGGAGGCATGTAGAGGCAGGACAGGGACAAGAAGAATGACAAAACAAGAGGCAGGAGGGTGATACCATCTCCCAGCCAACAGACAACAGGACTGTGTTGGTTTTGGCCTGTCTGGTCTATAAAAACCATATTAGCATAATTCCTTGCACAACAGGGGGACGCATTTTCATTTGACAAAATAAAAAAGGGCAAAGATAAGTGAAGGGAGAGACTGTGTGTGAGCCAGATCCTGTTGATGATCACAGGAGATTAAAGAAAAGAAAAGGATGAAAAATGAACCTGCCGAAGGAGTGTTAGGTAAAAGGCATTTTAGGTTGTTTCTGCAGTAGGGCTCTGAGCAATAAACAAACCTTGAATGAAGGGAGTTGACCTTGAATTGCTCACAGCCAAGCTTGTTTAATCATGAAACCAGGATCAGACCTTATTGGTTAGATGTGATTTTTTTTCCCAACCTTTGCATGTTTTTGTACAGCACCAGCAGACTAAAGGTTTCTGGGTCACAACAGATTAAACCAAACTGCTGGAAGACATATGTCACAAGAATATTAATAACGAGGGGAGGCCGCAGTCAAACCCAGGTGTTTCCTTTAAAGTACGACTGATCTATTTTCAAACCGTTCTCAGGGGTCTTTTAATTATGATTATGCCGTTTTTAGCAAAAAAAATCCCCAAAATCGTGTCGTTTTTTTAGGAAGTAGTTTCTTCAGAGCGCCAGGAGTTCATTAGAAATTCACCTCGGAGTTATGGGCGGGACTGTTAGCTCGGAGTAAGCCTGCCCCCATCTCCCATCATCCCTTCGTTTACAATCTCTCCCGTTACATTTTAGCTCCTCATAACCCCAACCCAACATTACCGGTGCAACAAAAATTCGAGACAATATTGGAGCTTTCCAGCTATACATTTTCAAGCCAGACGCCAGCTTGGACAATGGAAACAAAGACGCGCATTTATTTATTTGTCTGCAAGTGGATGCATTAAAATAGAGCGGAGCAGGTGGCTTGTGGCCCGCTGAATGTAGCACCTACATCACTGCTACACGTTTTTTCAAACAACATTTTTTTATCTGCTCCTGATTCATTGTATAAAGAAATACTCAGAAATGCAATTTTAACCTAAATTTTTGTTAATATGTCCATCATGAGAAAAATGCCACAAGAACTAAAAACATAATTTTTTTGGAGTGTGTCTTTCATAGATCATTTGTATCTGAGAGGTGTGCTTTTATGACAAGCTTCGGTGCATACGTGTCCGCCGCAGGGCCTGATAAGCTGATGCAAGCCATTTTCTGTTGCATCAAAGGAGCATCAAAGTCCAAAGTTTCATAACGCCGTTGAGACAGAAAGCTTTCAACCTGAAACCAGACTGTCACCATGTAAGCATTCCAGTGTGTCCTGGTCTGCTCCTCTTCAGCCACCTGGTCATCTGACTGTGCAGTCAAACAACACTTTACAGGACATGTGTGTTTCTAAACGATGAGACATCTATACCAGGGTGTCCAAACACACTGTAAATATTGCCTGAACTCAATCAGGTGACACCGACAGGTGATTATAAAGACACATTTTAATGACTTACTATTGTTGGACTTGAGGTCCCGGTGGATGACGGGGACGATGGCACCGCTGTGAAGGTACAGCATCCCTCTAGCAATCTGCACAGCCCAGTTGACCAGGACATGGGGTGGGATGCGGCGGCCGGCCAGCGCTCGGCTCAGCGGCCCACCGGAGGCGTACTCCATGATGAGGCACAGGTTGGGTTCCTGCAGGCAGACACCCTTCAAGGCGATGATGTTGGCGTGGGTGAGCATGGCAAACAGGCGAGCCTCCTGCATCACATTCTGGGCCGTCACGCTGATGTCCTCGTCGGGGTCTTGGCGGGCCGCCTTCACAGCCACCAGCTCGCCTCTCCATGTACCACGATACACTTTCCCAAAGCCCCCAACCCCAATTACCTCCTCCAAGCTTAGCTCCCGAAAATCCACGTCTGCAGGTTCAAACTGGGCCACCACAGCCTGGCCAAGCTCGCCAACCACACCACTACTGGGGAGCTTTGCATATCCACTGGGCTTGAAGGAGCCATAGTTGGATGGAAAGATGCCCACCTTATTGTTGACCTTACCTGCCCACCAGCCCTCATCCCCTGAAATCTCAGAGTCCAGAGAAAGCACCTCCACCAGGTCACCTTTCCGCAAGGTGAGCTCATCTTTACAAGACGCCTCATAATCAAACAAGGCCGTCCACACAGGGTTGGTGAAGTTCCCCTTTTGCGACTGATCCAAGTTTTTCCAGTTCGACAATGAGCTGCGACTGAATATGTTCTTCAGCGGCTCCATGGAGCCTCCACCAGATGTTTTGACTGGATCTGACTTAGCACACCGGGGGTTGGAAAATAAAGTACAAAGGAGTACTTTATGACGCCTCGCTCCCTTTCCTGTCTTTCTTGTTGGCTCATCAGGGACCAAAGAAATGTGTGCAAAATTTGGACAGACAGGAGTGGCGTCAAAGACAGCAGAGAGTCAACTCTTGGTCAAACCTCTCCATCTCAAGAGGAGATGTTTCACACTTAATCCTTTCAAAATAAACACAAACAATCTGTGCGAGTGATAGCTTTCTAACACATAATATGAGCAAAGCATCATTCTACAACTCTGTGTTGTGAGGACTCTTTAATCCTTATGAATAAATATTTTATTCTTCCAAACTGCCACCTGTTGGGCTCTTATTTAGAGACAATTAGATTGAACAGAGCGGCGAAGCACCTGTGAATGCTGCTACAGCAACTCCAAACACCCATCTGTCCATTTGAAGGGATTTCTGCGTTTGTAGCCATTAAATGCTGCGGTCACGGCGAGCAGGAAGCGCCGCGAGGCGGAGAAGAATGGCAGGAAAGGAGCCTTCTGTCCAGCCAACCAGCCTTAGTGGGACCGAACATCCAGCAAGCGCGTGTGAGCGCTCCGGGACTCCGTCAGGAAACCCCGCGTCCCTTTGAGGCGGAGGGTCCACGCGCCCCTCATGACGAGCAGCTCAATGATGAGATTAAAGCGCAAAAAACACGCAGACTTTGGAACAGGAAGAGCTCCTCGGACCTGCTCGACAATACTTTCCAGCGAGAGACGCGAAGTAAACCTGAATCCCGTTAGCTCTCTCTCTCTCTCTCTCTTGGTGGTGGTGGGGTTTCAGCGCACCGCCCGGTGCCGCTCGGAGCTCCACTCGGTCCCGGTGACGTCCGCAGAGCGCAGCTGCTCCATCGTAACTTCCAATCACATTCCTCCGGCTCGGGCAGCACTCACCCGCCAGATACTCGACCCACTTCACGTCGGTGCTCACACAGGCAGCGCGGAGGGTGGGGTTTCAAAACTTTTCTGTCCCAACAGGAAAAGAGTCAGATGACCATCAACTGTCAAGCTTCCGCTCAGAAACAAGCAATTTCCGGGTCAACCTAATAAAATAAAAGCACTTCCTTTGGGAACGTTGATTTGTTTTCAAGATAAAGCAATTTAACACAAAATACTTAATTCTGTTTGATTCTTTAGCGTGTTATTGCTGCGTTTTGGTCATAAGATTGCATACTAGTGTCTGTATTGTTTTTAGAATGCTTCCACGTTGGTAAAAACCATTGACTGTAAATGAGAGCTGGACTAGGTAACCCCTCCCCCCCTGACATTCCAAACAGGAAGTGCCTGCTGGCTCCATGAAGCCAAAATCCCATAGACTTCTACAGAGAAATAAAAAGCTATTACTCAGTCGTTATAGTTGTTAGAACATCCATTCTTTCTCTGATACCTTTTTATTTGGGACTGACTTCCGGCTGGGATGGCTGACTGAGCGGACAGCTTTTGCTGAGCTCTTGCCTTTTGCCCTGTTTTTCAACGCAAATGTCCAACTTTTAAAGCTGAGATTGAACATTCTTGCTGAGAGACAATTGCGCTCTGTTTGAGTCTTGTTTGGAAAACTCATTCATTCATTTCCCAAACCGCTTTATCCCTTTCGGGGTCACGGGGTTGCCGGAGCCTAACCCAACTACTCATGGGCGAAGGCAGGGGACACCCCTGGACTGGTCGGCAGTCTGTCGCAGCGGCTGTTTGGAAAACTTTATTGGAATTTTGCTCCAATGGCATAGAAGAAAGCTGACTGGAAGCTTGCTACTCCGCAGTCGCCGACCACATGCGAGCACGACTACATGCAGATGGACATCACTTCGTACATGAAAAGGAGACTACCAACAACTCCTACAAAATCTTCTGCACCACCTTTGAAGGTGAAAGTGGGTCAAGGGTCTACTTTCAGGTTTGATGAGGCTAAAATGGATGACTTTGAAAGTCAGCTTCGAGAAAACTCTCTAATGGTGGTAAATAACTCCCGGCTAGTCGAGATAAATGCTGCCGAGATAAAGGACTGCAAGGCAAAGATTAGAACGATGGAAAAAGAGATGCCATGGATTATAAAGGAGTACCAAGACCTCAAGGAAAAAGTTTCCAAACGCCCTGCAGTTCATTATGAGGTCCTACAGAGATGCTTTCTGGAAACTGCCAGACCTGCAAAGACCTGGGGATCCGCTTCAAGGAGGACTTCAGCAAAGCAAACCGAGAAGCTTGAGCAGCCTCGTGGACGAAGATGAAGCGGGCCCGGGCTGAAGGGAAGAATGTGTTCTACAGAGGACATGTGGGATATATCAACGGGACCAGGGTCACCATGGAGGAAGACTCTTACAGGGTGGTGAATCACTTACTTTGCCAGAGTTAATAATGTTCTATTGAAGTAGATCATTTTATTATAGTTATTTTAAGGTTCACTGGTTGTCATTAGAAAATGTTTGACTTGTTTTTTTTTTAAAGAAAGAGAAAAGAAGGAGAAAAGGTTAATTTTCTTCTTTATCTGTAGTGGCTTTAAGTCAAGTCATTTACATGTAAGAGCAAATCTAAATTTTGTATTTATGCTGTGCATAAAATACTAGATGTTGCTTTATTGTTTGATGTAAAATTCTCAGTTTTATTACTAGAAAATAATTAAGGGCGTATTTAACCCTGAAGTTAAAACACCAGCTTCTTTAATCTTATGTTTCTCTTTTTCTTGTTTTATGTCTTTGAGTTCTATGTGTTCTTTTGTTTCACTTAGAGACTCTGTTAAAAGAAAATCTTTTTATTTTTTTTGCAAAAGCCTAGTTTTCACACGGTACCAACCGATCAGCAGGGGCCGCCATTTTACTAAACAATTTTCTGGCAAACTTTTAACTACAAATAATGATGGTTCTGGTCACTGGTTAATTTGTGTTTTTACTAAAAATGACAAGATGATTATTATGAGGAATGTAACTCTGTAACTCATTACATAGTCATTTTTACAGATTCTGTTAAATAATTAAGCCAAAGTTATCCTAACAGTAGTCTCATTATTGGAGGGGATTTCAACATGGTGGAAGATGGATACTTTGACAGATTTCCATCAGCAGTTCAAAGCCATCACTATAATCCAATTCTTCTTAGCTTGCACAGAGAATTAAACGTGTCTGATATCAGATTTTTGGTAGACATGTGAAAATCAACAGGGTTTTACGTCAAAAGCAAACATTTCAGCTGACAGATCACTGTATGGTTAAACTCATTTTTCAACTTTGCTTTAATCCTAAAAACAAAGGCTCCTCGAAGTACAACTTCATTTACTTCGTCTTTTAGTTGACGAACTTTACTCTCACGCTATCAGGACTGAAATCCACAGGATAACTACTGACAGACACTTCACCTCTCATAGGGATAAATAAGAGTTTTTTAAGTTCAAGGCACGACAGATTTCAATAAATTTAGGTAAAAGATTGAGCAGAGTTAGTAAATAAAATATAATGGAAAATATTAGAGAAATTAACTC
Source organism: Adrianichthys oophorus (assembly GCA_036245035.1). NCBI lineage: Eukaryota > Metazoa > Chordata > Actinopteri > Beloniformes > Adrianichthyidae > Adrianichthys > Adrianichthys oophorus. The sequence goes on from BSAI01000105.1 coordinate 1,123,477, forward strand.
TAGCTGCTGCAAATCTTATAAGTGAAAGGGAAAAACAAAGACTTATAATCCTCCAAACCTTAGTGAACAACATTTACATCGCTAATGTTAAAGGTGCATGTATGAGGTCCAGAGGTAGGAGGACTGAGGAAGGAGAAAAAAGCTCGACTTACTTCTCCAGGCTGGAAGAAAGGCGACAAGAGAGAAATGCTGTTAAAAGATTATTGATTCAGGACAGGAAAATACAAATCCTGAAGATATTAAAAGAGAAATTTTCCAGTTTTACATTAAGTTATACTCCTCATACTCATCTCAGGACGCCTTTTTAATCATTTAAATGAGCTGGTTCCCAAAGTAGGGGAAAACTTCAGAAATATCTGTGAAGCAGATGTTTTCATAGAATAATCAGAAAAAGCTACGAGACATTTAGCTTTGCATAAGTCTCCAGGATCCGGTGGTCTCACCATTCCTTTTTACAGACACTTTTAGGAACATTTAAAAGAGCAGTTCTCGTTAGTTATGAAAGAAAACTATGACCAGAACGTCCTTCCAACCACGATGAAGCAGGGGGTCATCACCCTCATCCCTAAACCTAGGAAAGACCCCAGACAAATCGATCATTTGAGACCCATATCCCTTCTCAATAGTGATTATATAATCCTTACTTTTGCATCTAGAATGAAACAGAAATGTTATCTATAGGCTTAATAAAATTCTACATTTTCTAAGCTCAATGTTGTGGGAGAACAATTAGCATTCATTCAGCTGGTAGATGACACGGCCTTATTCATTAAGGACAGCGCTCAAATTCCGGAAACTCTTAAGTCTTTAGATTTTTTTTTCCAAAGCCTCTGGCTTAAAATTAAACCTTAGTAAATGTGAATTATTGCCGATCCACCATTCACGATAAATTCATTATTCATGATATTCCAGTTAATAAATGTAGTGAAATACTTTCGTATCAATACCTCTAAAAATGCTAGAATAGTAGAGGAAAATAATTCATGGAAAATTTTAGAAAAGTGTCAACTTCATTTGAATTTGTGGTCACAATGTGACATGTCCATATGTTTCTCACTAAAATGGAATGTCTTTTTAGATTGATCTACCCAGTATATTCACAGTCTGTCCCTAAATCTGCAAAAAAAAGAAGCAATAACTATGCCAGCCTCAATTTTATTTAGAGAGCATTTCATGAAGAAAGGAGCATTAGTCAGGGATGACAGTGATGGTGGATTCAAGGCTATAGAGTTTGAGAGTTCAGATGGGATGATTAAAATAAACTGGCTTAAATCATTTCAAAAGAATGAAAAAAGTTTTTGGTTTCCTTTTACTTTTAAATTGAAATTTTGATTCCAAAAAAATGCAGATCGAGCTTTCCACTTTTCATCAGCAAGTCCTTCTGTACTGGAAATGAATATTTAAAAACATTATTTTAGTCCCCACAATACACCCATGTAGCATTCTCGTTATGTGTTATATAGACATAAATCTTTGTTTTTCAAAGATTGGTTGGACAAAGACACATGGTCAGCATTACACTTGATTGATAATATTGGTAAAATTTTATCATTTGAAATGTTTTGTAGCTAATTTTGTCTAAAGGATGGGAAACAATATAATAAGATAATCTACTCTAATAACAAGCTCCAGTTTAGCTTTCATCTTTTTTGGTTCAAGGTCAATCCATTACCAGCCCCCATTTGTCGAATTCATTCATACAATCTCCCTTTGTAGAAGAGCTTTTTCCTATTTTCCAAAAGAAATGCAACTTCACAATATTACACCAAACAGCAATTGATTAAATTGAATTCAGATTTTGTCAAATTTTCAATCAATACAACCCAAAATCGAGAGAAGTTTATTTTAAAATTAAAAGTGATGTACTGTATGTCCTTGTAAAGAACTTTCAAGGTTAAGGTTTGGATTTCAAGACAGTAAATGTGTTTTTTGTAGTGAAAACGTAGACATAGTCAATTTTAAATCTGATCAGGCATACATATATATATATATATATATATATACATATATATATGTATATATATGTATCAACTTGTTCAGAGGCATGCCAGCTTTTTGTCCCCTGTCACATGGGCCTATCACCTTAAACGGAAATAAAGTTAGGCATTGCAATTTTTTTGTGGATTTCATCAAAAGGTTTAAAAAACATCTTAATTTAAAAAATTCTGTCAAGTCCTTGATCTGGTGATCTTTACAAGGTTACATTGTTTTTAAATTGTATTTGTAAGCATCTGGATTTGAAACTCGCCGCATATTTCTCAGGTGTCCAAGTCGTGACTTGAATATTATCGAAGGAGAGCTCCTGTTTATAGTTGGAACCTGGAGTTTCTAATGTTATTTAAACACAATGTCCATGAATTTGCAGGTTTTACACACGTCCCCCAACTTTCAATGAAGTATTTTTTTTTCTGCTTTTATAAAAACCATGCCGACCACAAAAAACATCTCACATGCTTCCTGCTACAGCCAAGCAAAGATCCAGCTTCCTTAGGGACACCTTAAAGTGTATGTTTGATATCATACGTGTTCCTCATGATCGGGGGGGGTTAGCCACTGGCAGCCAGACAATGCAGGGCTGTTTTTCCACAGGAAGATCAGGGAATTCCGTTTGTCCGTATTTTCCAAAGTTTCTGGAAACTGCAGGGCACTTGGAAGCAAGCAGCGTGATGGGCGGGGCTGGGAATCACAGGGCCACCTTTGGCCCCCACCCCATTGCATGGAAACAGTGGGCTTCCTTCTGCCCCCTCCTCCCTGCCCTGCCGCTTGTTTGAACACTGATCCTCAATCATCTACAACCCCCTCCTCGCAAAAGCACACGATCCCAAGCCCCACCTCCCCGAAGTCCGCTGAGTCAACGCTTGTGCAGGAAGGATGCAGTTGTTTTCATGGATCCGAGTTGCTCTGGTGGTGGTGGTGGTGGTGGTGGGAGTGTTGGACGAGAGAAGGGGCCGTCAAAGGAAAATAAAGGAGGCAGGGGGACTAGGAAAGACACTTCACGCACCAAGAGCCTTGAACGGAGACATTATGGTGGAAACAATGGCATCTCTGTGAACACCTGTCCACAAACCTGTGCCGTCTTGCACTTATCTGATCCAAATACCAGGAGGAAGCTGCAAGGCTGCAGATAAATAGCAGCTCTTTGAGGCTCCGTGAGTCACTGGGGCAGTAAATCAACATGACCTACATGTGAGGGAAACTTTTCCATGCTGCGCAATCCCAAACAAAGGCATGTCAAAAGCAGAGGGCCTAAAAAAATTAAAGCCAGGAGCAGCATTGTATGGCCCACAGGCACTACCCGCCAATGGGTTACCCGCCCTCAATGGCCCCCCTTTAACCTCCCTTTTAGCTGCCCTCACTGGTTGACCAGCCACTAAAGGGCCCCTTACTCTCTGCCTCTGCCTCTGTAACCCCGGTCAGGGTGACGTAAAAGTGACAATTCATTTTTTCTAAATTGTGGCTATTTTGTTAGTTTTGTCTCCATAGCAACCATTTCTTTTTTTGGTCCCCTGGGGAGTGACAAACAGGTCTATGCAATTTTTAGAAGAATTGGCAAAAGTCCATTTTTGGATTTCCTTGGCAACAGAGGGTTTTTTGGTAACCAGGCCCACATTCCAAATATGTTCATGTCATATGTTAAATCATTTTGCTTAGCTTGGGCCAAAAATTCATTCATTCATTTTCCAATCCGCTTTATCCCTTTCGGGGTCACCGGAGCCTAACCGGGCTACTCATGGGCATAGGCCACCCCTGGACTGGTCGGCAGTCTGTCGCAGGGGCCACAATCACACACCCACACCTAGGGACAATTTAGAGTAACCAATGAAGCATGTTTTTGGACGGTGGGAGGAAGCCGGAGTACCCGGAGAAAACCCACGCATGCACGGGGAGAACATGCAAACTCCACACAGAAAGGTCCCCCAGCCAGGACTTGAACCGGGAACCTTCTTGCTGTGAGGCAGGAGCGCTAACCACTGCGCCACCGTGCAGCCCTCCAAAAATTCATGAACTACATTTTCACAATGTACAGGTAATAAATGTGCGAGCGAGAAATGAATGCAACTTTTGTGAGCTCGCCATGCTAACGCTATTCAAATTCTATAAAGTTTTTCCAAGTAGCTTCCCAGGAAGCAATAGATTGAAATCCCTAGGAGTTTAATTTTGTAGAAGTGCTGATACTGGTACTGAAGGTGATATCCAAGACGGCGGCCTCTTCCCGAGGTCAAAGGTCAACAAAACTTTGGTTATAGTTGTACACTTAACCTGGTGGCATTTGAAGAAGAAAATCACTGAATATCCAATTTTGCCACAAATTGGCCACAAAGCTGTAGGTTCTGTAACCATCCTATAACAACTTCCTTTGCATGTCCCCAACGTGTGTGCTTTGGTTTGGTTAGTGGATTCTGAAATATACTTTTTGAGCACCATTCACTTTTTTGATGGTTTTTCCCGCTGTGATGACATCATTTTTTTGGGGGGGTATGGTTCACTAAACCCAAAAGTCATTTTTACCAGGTACTAGGTGTGTGCAAATTTCAGTGAGTTTTTGAGTTTGTGGCAAGGACAAATCTTTGCTCAAAAAGTGCAGTAAGAAAGAAGAATAGTGAAAAGAATCTGGTCTTTTCAGGCCTTCGTCTTCAACCTGGAAGAAAAACCAAAACCAGGAGAGTCTCTTCTATTGGAAATATGAACTTTATTTCACCCATACAAAATAAAACGAATGTTAAAAGTTTACATTACAGCGAGAGCTGTCTGTTTGCAACCATTTCATACCAACAAATACAAGGGAGCCCCATCTCTGCCATCATTTAAAACAATCTAAAAGAGAGGGAAAAAAATAAACATTCCTGATTCCGGAGCAAAACTGAAGTTAGAGAGGAAGAACCTTAAAACCAAACGTATGCTCCTAGAGTCTCATTGCATGGTGGTTGTGGAAAAAGTTCACGATCAGAATTTCACATACAAGCTCTGATGGGCAACGTACGGCTGCCGTGGGACAGAAACCGTTCATCTGCTGACGTGCTGGGAGTGGGCTGTGGAGCTCACCTGCATAAAAGTCTAAAAGGAAGGAGGGAAAAACGGTGAACGACTAACCTAAAGCAAAGCAATTTCTTTATTGGGTTCTTTAAAAATGATTTAGCAGAAAGATGTGAGAAAAACCAAAAAACAGATTTTTACAGCAGGATTTTGAGCTAAGGGATGACAGGTTTATAACACTTTAGCGGTACAGTCAAGAGCTCCTGGTCTTCATACAAGTGGCCCCCAGAGCCCTCCACAAACACCAACCAGCTTCACCCGTCATCTCAGTGCGAGCATCAAATACTGGAGTAAAGCTCTGCCTACCACTTCTGCACGGCGCCAGCCAACCTGAGGGTCACTGATATGTTTCACTTTTTCAGAAAAACAGGAGAAAAACAGAAAAGTGCCGAAAGAAAAACGCTGCGAGGAAACACGAAGCTTTCCCATCCTGCAAAACCTTTTTAAAAAACATCCTCCACTGACTTATTTTCTACAAATAAAAGCCTTAAAAAGAAAGAAAATTAAAACATGTCATGTCCAATGGGGCTGTCTGCCTCTCATAGAATGGGGGGGGTCTCTTTCAGCTCTCGTCAGAGTCTTTCCCGCCGCTGGTTAGAGCCGCAGATCAACATAAGAATATGAAAACAACGGTACAGGATCCTTGTTTGAGAGACACTGACAGGGGGACAGAGCGTGTGTGGGGGGGCAGCTAAGAGTCATAGTCTTCGTCATCGTCATTCTCCGTTTTATGCGGCGCAGGAGCTGGGGGAGGCGGCACGTTGCTCATTGCAGAAGGGTGGGGAGCGAAGGCCATGGCCCCCAGAGGCTGCGCTGGAACCAGGTCGCCCATCGACACCATGTTGCTCGTGTAGTGGGGGGGCACGCTGGAGCTTCGGACACATGCAGCAGTGGTTACAAACTTTCACAAGGATTGGGTTCAGAAAAAGTCATAAAAGCACAAGTTTGCAAATGTTTGTGCTTTAAAAGACACGAAAACCTTTCAACTCTTCCTGCTGCAGTGAATCACAAACAGGAGGAAAAACAGCTCCCTCTGGTGGAGTTTTGTGGTAAAGTCACAGACCAGATTTCTCAGTACTAACAAATCAGAAAATATAAGAACAGGAGTAAATATGGAAAACGAACGAGAACGTAAGTGAAGATGTTAATGTTCAATGTCACTATGTGTACTTTCAATGGGTTATTTAGGCCGTATAGCCCCCGGTTTGAAGGTAAATTAGAGGTTATAAACGTGGAGGACCCCAGTGTGCAGGAAGACCACTAACGAGAGGAGAATCCAGTTCTGGAGCTTCACTCCAACATCCAGCTAAACAGTTCAGTGAATCACCACACAGTCTCTCTCCAGAGCAGTGTCTACCCCAGACAAACACAAGTAACAACAGATACAGAGAGTCTGGAACAAAAACACATCCGGGTGTTTTTGGAACCTGGAGTACAACTGATAGCTAAAATGTTCCACTTCCGGTGTGTTGGCAAAAACCATCCCAATAATACACTGTTGTGACTTTTTTATTTGCATCAACTTTTTTTTTATTTGCAATTCTTTTTACTTTTGGCATGTTTTTTATTTGCAGCATAATTTCTTTTTATTTCCAACCGCATTTCTTTCTTATTTGTTGCATCAGACGCACATCACGAGAGGGTGACGTTATATCAGAACACCAGCTTTGTCGGTGAACAGCGACTGTGCATCAACAGTCTCCTGAGCAGGAAGAAACTCAAAAGTTTGCTTGAAAAAGATGTGAGGTTCTTCTCTACTTCTTTTTTTCCCAAAGAAAACTTTCCAAAAATGTTTGTTTTGTTTTTAACTTTGTTAGCTTTTTATTTAGCACAGGGAGCAGCCACTTTAAGAGCGTAGCAAATATATTTAAGATACGCGACCGAGCGACTTGACATGCACCAAGAGCGCTTACTGTCCAGAGTCACCAGTTAATCATAGATAAATGTGGTGGATAGAATCTGGTAGTTTTCCAAAATAAAATTTCCTTTAGAGTCAGAAAATAAACAAAATGGAAATAATGTAAGCTACCACGGTACCAGGTTCCCCATGGAACAGTACGGGTTCACGAGCCTAGGAGTTGGGGACCACTGTTTTAGAGCAAGGCAATACAAGCCTAAAGATTTGGATTCAAAAACACGGCAGCACTTTTTTTGAAGCGTCAAAGCTTGTTTTTGGTGCATGGGGGGTTCTGTGCTATCCTCAGCTGCTCAACTTAAACCAGCACTGCACAGGAGGAGCATTAGCCATAAAACGGAGCAATGATTCACTGTCAGGAGCTGCTGTCAGACTGCACATCACACCTGCATCAGGGGCTAACACAGACGTTCTGAAGGTCCTCAGACCTGTTCGGTCTGGGAGTACTTTTTAAAAACTGCGTTTTGAGGTGCATTTAATAAAATTCCATAAAATGTTTTATGATCTGCATACGTTTGTTTGATGCTTTCAGCAAGCAGCAGAAATGTCCTCAATCAGTTTGACCATAATGTTAGCTAAATATGATATTCTCAGTTCTGCACAAGCAGCTGTCACTGCCACGTCTGTGGGCTGGCCCTTCTCCAGCCACAGCAGCCTCAGCTCGCGGCAGGTGAGCTCCTTACCTGTGGAACCTGGATGCAGCCTGCAGGTTTGTGCTGGACTGAGAGCCGTCCTCGTCTCCGTCTGTCTCTGTGTCCTCAGAGTCATCCTGTTTGCACCAAAGAGGAGGGTAAAGCATGAGCAATCGAACATCACGCCAACTTACACAGACTGTGGGTGCACATGGTCAAAGGCATTACCCACAAGCTCACACCTGGTCCCTCCCACAAAAATGAAACCACAACTTAAACTTTAGCCTTTCCTATAAATGTGAACTGTGTCAGCATCCCCAAATGTTTGTCATTAATGGTTGTTGTGAGTCTAAATCAGGGGTCTGCAACCTTCAAAGATCCATTCAGGTTAATTTCTTACTGACCACAACCCAGTAGGAGCCACAAGTCTGACATCATCCTATAGAAAAATAAGACACAGATATTCATTTGTGCTATTATAATGGTAAATATAAACAAACTATTTTTTTTTTAGCATAAATAAAACATAAACTTAAATAGGAATTAGACTTGTTTAAAAAAATAAGAAATAGTTTATAACTTTTGACAGAGGTTCCTTTGACTTCTTTTCAAAATAAGATACTCTGTAACACACTGGATTATCTCAATGCAGCAAATGTAGTAGTAGAATAGAATAACATAGAATCTTTATGTATCCCGAAGGAAATTTAATAGTGGCAACCACATCCAATAAAGAGATCAAATAAAAGCATAAAACATTCAAAAGTTCAATGAGTAGGTAGTGTAAAGACAGCAGTGATTAAAATAACTGTTACTGTTTGTGTTGAATCACTACCAGAAATTTGTAAACTGAACAAACCAAATTAAATCAGAACTAATTAAATGACCCTATTTTTCTAACCATATAGTGCGCTTAAAATCCTTTAATTTGTTCAAAAATAGAAAATCAGCCTTATAATTCAGTGTGCCTTAATTCTGGTGGTGCTTACTGACCTCCCAACAGTTTTCTGTAGTACACGGTGCTTAAAAATCTGTCAAAATGTTTAAGTCTGACCTCGTTAAACTACGAAAATTGCGTGATGGAATTTTTGGAGGATTATGGGTACTGTAGTCAGGAGCCTCACAGAGTGATACGTACTTGTTTTTTTGAGAATGCATTGAATGAAGTTTGAAGTATTTTTGTTTACTACTTCCTAATTTTTGAATTTACAGTAACTTTTGAACATAAAAACATTTTTAGAGCCGCAATGAAGGGTTAACGATTCACATGTGGGTCTGGAGCCGCAGGTTGCCCATCCTGATCTACAAATGAAACGTTGTTTTGTTATAACACACTTATAGCTGATCAAATAAACCAAAAAAGACTCGCATTTAGCCAACATCTTTTCCTAACACTCACATGGTTCATAAATTTTAAAGTTAACTACAATCACTGACGGGCCAGTATGATGAGTCCAACACATAACTTCCGATTCTCTACTGTTCTGACAACGGATCTGAACCTCATTGGAGAGAGAAGGGGGGGACTCCCTGTTTGTTTTTAACTTTATGATTTACATGCTTACAATATGATAATAAAAGACAGACTTCAGAATAAACCATTTTTTATTTGAGCATCTGTGATCCATCGAAAAGTTTTGGTTTCAGAAGAAAGTTTGCTTTCAAACAGAAAAAGCCGAACACACGCCTCTGGTTGTTCATTAGGCTGAACAACTGGAGCCTTCAGCCTCGGATGTTTGATCAATTTATAACACAGGGGTCCATTTGACCCTATTTGCCCTGGAGCTGCTGTAATGTTGTGTTACCACTACATAAAGGATAATGCTAATTTGGAGGAAATGTTTTAAACGGTGTGGCTCCATTCTGCCCCCATCGCCCACTAAGCTTCAGCTCTGTTACAGATCCCTTTAGTTGATATAAAAACAGGATCCCGTACTAAAGTGCGGACGTGGCAGACTGGTTTGAGACTGGGTTCCCACCTCTTGCTCTGATTCTGTTCCTGACAGCTTCTTTTCTTTGCCTTTGGAGCCAGCCCCTCCATTTTTACGGCCCGTCCCCGGTCTTCTGCCTCTACAAAGCAAAAACCAGAAGATGTGTGAATCCAACCACCTACAAACTAATTACTACAATGGAGTATCAGGGCCAACATTAGAGAAAAAAGTAATTAATGTATGAAAATAAAGTCATAAAAGTATGAGAAAAAAAGTTGTAATGAATATAGTTGTAAAATTACGAGGAAATAAGTTGTATCGTAAAAGGAAAAGGCCATGCTTTTTCAAAAATATAGTTGGTTTTAAAGTTGACAGATAAAACAAGAGAAATTCAGGACATAGCACAAACTAAATAAAATAAAGACAACTATAAAGAACATTTTCTTTTTTCAAGCACAGACGAAGTTATTCTGTAGTGCGAATCCGTGCTGAACACATTCAAATAACCCGAGATGACCCCTTCTGATCTGGTTACATGGGCAGCTGCTGCTTGTTAGGCCTCATTTCATTCTGTTTCTATAATCCACATCCACCTGTGGGACAGCGATACCTGCGTGGGACTTTTTCTCCACCTTCAATGTGGTTCTCCTCCCCGTCCCCCTGCATGTCTGGTACCGTCGCCACCAGGTCCTTTAGGAAATCAAACTGCTGCTCCAATTCTATGCACTGTTTTCTTAAAACACACACACATTCCAGTCATCCTCATCCTGCAGACTGAGCATAACAACAACAGTTTTTCCTTACTGCAACATGGATGTAAATTGACACATAATCTATAATAATCCATCATCTGCTAAAGATTTTTTTTTTTTTACATGTTCTTGGAAAGTGGGTTCTTAAACAAACTTACAGGTGGGACATTGTCATGGTCTTTGCGTTCCTTGACTGGGTGACTTGACAGGCCTTTGTGAGCAAGGACTCCAGAAACAGCTCCAGAGCTCTGGCTGATGCTTGTAATTAAGAACATGATAACACATCTGTGTTTACATTAGATGTGTGCACAGACCGCTTCCCTCTGGAGCTTCAAGCACAGAACCACAGCTAAACCTGCAGAGACCCACCACCTTCTGACCAAAATCCTTGAGATGAAGATAACTGAGGCAGCACATATGTAGAACATGTTCTGTCTGCAAACACAGGGAGCGGTTTGAAACATTTGCAAACATGCAAAAAAGTCCACGCTGCCCTGTAACGTTTAAACATGTTTGCAAAGGATACATATGATGACAGGAACAGCTGCAGCCACTTTTCCTATCTCTTCATCTGTTTGCATAATCTTCTTGATCCTTGCCTGAAAAGACACAAGTCTGGTGTTATGTGAGGACATGAGAGCAGTGCACGCTTGATAAAAGGAAACCTTCAAATCTGAGGCTGTTCCAGTTTACCCATGAAAGGCAAAGCAAGAAAAAGGGTTATTGAAACAAACTAGAAAAAGTGTTAGCTCTCTACGGTCCCTGAAATCACCACTGAGTTTGTCAATCACATTGGCTGTTTACAAAGACATTGATAAAACCATCACCCCCATTGGCATTGTTTTACTTCATAACTGATCCGGAAGGTTTGAAAAAGTTTTTCGCTTTAGAATTTTTAGTTTAAAATAAACATAAGAGTTGGAACACATTGTATTTGGGATAACCCTTCTATACTTTTGAGCTTTGCCTGAATGTGCAGACAATTAACAATAATTATTGTGTAAATAATAAAAAATATAGCTGTATAAAAAGGAGCTGGGGTTTTACTAAAAAGATGGATGTCTAGGATTGCCACAAAAACAGTTCTAAAGGTAGGAAGAAAACTGTAAGGTAGGGAAAAAAGCTCCAAAAAGCCCTGGACTTCATAGTGAATATATGTAGTGAATATGTGAATGTAAACACATGAATGAACAACAGCCAATCTGGTGACAGAAAGACACTTTCCTCACCTTTCTCTGTTTATAATTTAAAGAAGCACTATAATGAAAATCGTGTTTTTCATGTTTTTAACATATTCTTGTGGAATTTTCAGATGATGGTGGACATATGCCAAGAAAATGAAGCCAAAAATTGTATTTCTGATTCTTGTTTTTAATTAAAATCAATGTGAATCAGGAGCAGACACAGACATGCCATTGAAAAAAAAAGCTAGTAGCAGTGACGCAGGTGCTAGAGTTGGCAGACCACAGTCTCCCTGCTCCGCTCCAGTCTGATGCATCCACTTATAGACAAATAAATCCATGTACATCTTTATTTTCTTCGTCTGAGCTGGAATCTGGATCAAAACTCTACAGCTGGATAGCTCCAATATCGCTCACCACTTTTAAGTTCTGCTGCTAATGTTAGGTTGGAGGTGTGCGGAATGTAAGCTAGCAGGACAGAGTGTAAACAAAGGGCTTAAGGGATGTCAGTGGAGGCTTACTTCCACGCCAATGGTCCTCCCCACAACTCTGAAGTGAACTTCTAATGAACTACTACCGCTCTGGATAACTGTCTTAGAAAATTACATGTAATTTTTTATTCTGATGAAAACCATTCATTACTATTTAAAAAATAATTGTAAAACTACTGGAAATGTTTTTAAAAATGTGATCAAAATATGACTGGAGCAGGACTTCAGTATTTTCATACATTTTCTTGGCTTTTCTTTTAACATTTTGTCTTAAAATATTCTAGTAAAATAAAACTTTTCAAACTTTTTAAATCTAGCCCATGTCCTCATACAACGAATGGTTACTATCATTTTACATTAGGCTTTAAACAATCTTTGTTATTCATCTGAATTCCAACGTCTTTTGTTCTACAACATCCTTCAGTATCAAGCTGTGACGCTTACAGACAAAATCCAGAAACACCGAACCACACAGTTCATTTAGATGGTGTGGAAACGTGATATTTGAAGGGCTTCGTGGCGTGACAGCGCTGTGATCCATCACTGTCCACTTATACAGCTATAATACCGGGTTCAGGATTAGCATGACATGCTAAAAACAACAGGACTTACAGCTTTAGCTGCCCAGGAAATGACGCATGAATTAGTTAGTTGCCTACTTTATTTACACAGACAATATCTCGGTGATGCAGAAGGAATTGTTTCAGAAATTGCTTGCTTTGGCTAGTTTGTTCTCTTGGCAACAAAAGAGGCCAAGTCCCACTCAGTCTGCTAATGCTAGCACCTCTCAACCACCGATAAAGTTAAAGTTTCAACTCACCGGAGGGAATCTGGCGTTGTACTTCTTCTTTTTGCTCGGCATACTTAAATAACCTGGTGACTGAGCTAAAATAAAATGTTAAATGTTTGGGGTTATACTGCTATTTCATGTGAATTCACCTCCACCGCACGTCCACCAGAAAGCGAGAGCTATCCGGCTAAAGTTGTTAGCGCGCTGTCGTCATCTCGTTCCTTGTTGCTTGAGGAGCTGACCAGATCCGTTTGCTGTTGCTGGGTCCTAGCGCCTATCAATTCAGATTCCACTGGTTGGTTGAGAAAAGCGTGTAAAACTACAAAAACATAATGTTTGAAGTCAAATATATAGCTTCAAAGAACAAATGTTTTTAAAGGAAAAGTTGTTTATGTGTAGATTTGAGTAAAGTTGAAGAACTGACACAAAATTTTATTTGCTTCGTTCACCTCTAAGCCAGTGTAACAATGTTCCCCCAAAACATTATTAGGACATTTCTACTGTAATGTACGTGATCCTACTGTATGATCTTATTTTTATTCATTGTTTTTCTTTAAATCATTCTGCAGTTTTCCAACATCCTCTTATTTTGATGTTTTGTGTGAAAAAATTAAACATCTTACCACCCGTTTGTAATCTACTCCCTTTTATTTTCAACTCTTTCAACCAATAAGGCATGAAAAAGTTGATTACTTATTACTTCTAGTTGATTACCATTCAAAAACATGTAGCTTTGTTTGTGCTTGCTTTGGATAAAAAATAAAAAAAACTAAACTCAGAAAGGTAACTTTAAGCTTAATTCTCTTTATACATGTCCTTCATCATGAGGGAAAATGCCACAAGAACATGTTAAAACACCAAAACACTTTTTTTTCTCTGGGTGTGACATTAAGTGAAACTTCCTTTGTGGTTGGGCGTGCACATCATTGACTGTCATTGATTTTTAGCTTCAGTTCTGCTTTTCTTTTCTTTCAAAAGACTTGAAGAAACAGCATGCAGTAAGGAACATCAACTATCAACTGTACTTCAATTTAAAAAGATCAACGTTGGGGGGGTTATAAAAGTAAAAAAAAAAAAAAACACACACACACACACATAAGAGTAAAATTATGTTAACTGTAAAACTGTGAAAGAGATTAGGTCTTAACTTGTTTCTTTTTTATTAAATAATATCTGATTTGGGCAAATGACTGAAATATATTTAAAATTGTATTACTAAAATTTGTTTGATGAATACTATAGGGTATTTTGAAAATAAGATCAGGATATTTAGTAAACAATTTTGATAGTTGATGGCGAAATGACAGATCACAGAAGTGTCCAGCAGGTGGCGGTAATCTTCCTGTGAAGTCATTACTGCCAGCGCGTGAGCTCCGCAGAAGAAGGATCCCGTCGTCAGGGGGAGTTAAATTTCCTGCTATATTTGTCATTCGGTACAGTACACTTTTGTTTGACAAATTTTGGTTGTAATATCAGCATTTACGGCCCCCAGCGTCATACTGTATTGAACGAGTTATTGTTCAAGTTTGTCAAGACGTCGACTACGCAGTAAATATTGGGTTAGTGATTAGCTTCTCAGCTAACCAGCAAGACGATATTCTGAGAGATTATGTATTTATTTATCCTTTTGAATCACGCTTCGGTCTCTGAGTAAAGTAAAAAATAGTGACGTATGCTGTGATTTAAAAAGACTGTGGTTGAGAAACAGTGAGAACTACTGGCAAAATGTTACTGTCTGGTAAACATTGGACCAACGAAACGTGAAACTGATATCCTGCCGGGTTGCATTCTGGGTTATGAAGTTTTTTTTTTTGCCTGATACGTGATCATTTGATTTTGAACTGTCTGAAAACTTGTGAAACAACTTAGGTTTAGCTGTACGATTGTAATGCTCCACGACAGAAACGATGAAAATTGTGTTTTAAAACATATTTTTGAAGCATCTTTCAAATGATAGAGGACATTTTATTTAAACCGTTGTGAATCAGGAACAGACAAGATGCAGTTTAAAAAAGATTGTAGCTGTGATTTAGAAAATACGCTGGGCAGGCCACTTGCAACTAGATCCATTAACATCTTAATTTTCCTCGTCTGAGCTGCCACCTGACTCAAACCTGGACGGTAGGATAGCTCCATTATTGCTCGCCATTTTTTGTTGCTCCACTAAAGTTAGCTTGAGGTTGTGAGGGGCTGTTATCTTGCAGGAGAGAGTGACAAAGGGATGATGGGATATCAGGCTTACTTCCATGCATACTGTCCCACCCACAATTTGAATTTCTAATGAACTGCTAAATGTCTTAAAAATGGCATAATCATAATGAAAAGACCATTGGGAACGCTATTACAATAGATCAAAAAATGATCGGAGTGGGACTTTAATGCGTTCCATTTACACAACTTTTGGGTATAGAGGACAGAATCTCATCTTGGAATTTATACTTGAATAGATTAATAAAGAATCTTTACATTCTACATTCTTTTCATGACATTTTGTTGTTCTCTTACTGTTTACACATTACATTGTCATTATAATGTTTGTTTTTAAATGTTTTTTTCTTGTTTTGGTTCATTTATTTGTCTTTTTTTTAACACAAAACTTTTACTTTAAAAATGTTTGTCCTCGTTTAGTTCCAAGCATTAAAGCAAATGTGTAGACTCATTATCTATGTTTTTTTCATTTACTATATTTATATAGAGTTTACTAATGTGCTGTAAAGGGGCTATAGAGTATTTGATAGATTCTAAAACATAGAACACCAGATATTTTTTACCTTTAAATTGAGTGTGTCCACTCACAATAGTGTATTTTGTGATTATTCATCATCTATCAGGATCTAAATGCTCATGGGACGAATTTAGACTCTTGAGTTTGTATTCAGTTGTTGTCTTTTGTTTTCTTTTTCTTCCTTTTAGAATCAGATCTGTCATTTTTTTAAGTACAATTAGGCAGGGAGCAGTGAAAACAATGCTTCTAGGATGCGGTTTACATTTCTAATGTCAACCTGGAGTGTTGTGCAAGTCTCCCTAATGCGTGCCATCATGAACACAACAGCTGCTTTCTTTCAACAGGGAGCTCCACACTCCTTGCTTGGTTCCAGTTTCATCTCAACTGCATCATGGAGGGAGAAGAGGTCTCTGCGGACGGTAACAGGGAGAACTTTGCGGCAGATCACTATGCCGCTGAAGCCATGGCTGCGGATATGGATCCCTGGATTACTTTTGACTGCAGAAAAACTCCCAGATCGGAGTTTGATGCCTGGCTGGAGAGTAACCGGCCCTCCCAAGTGCACAGATTTGGTGATGAGGAGAGTGGCGTCAGCCCCGTGGGGTGGATTTCTGTGTTGGGCCCTGGCCACCATCCCAGTGGCGGGGACGTTGAGGGTCTTCAGGAAAGCTGGGAGAAACTCCTGGCCAGTAACAGACCTATCACCTTCCAGACGGTGAAAGAGCTGGCTCTCAACCACAGAGTGCTCACTGGAAAGTGGCTGATGCACCTGGACTCTGGTTTTAAACTGGACCACGCGTGGGAGTGTGTGGCCAGAGCAACTCTGGAGGGTAAGATCTGTAGCGCTAAAGTCAGCCCCTTTGAACCGAAAGGAGACAGCCGCCACGTCATATGCGTCTATAACAAAAACTTCACCGATGAGGAGGATGTCATGAGGCTGGACTCCATCATTCGCTCCACAGGGATCAAGTGCCCACTGTTTTACAAACCAGACGTTTACACATACCTGGGAATCTACCGAAAGAATCGCTGGGAACTTTGCCCCACCATTTATGAAAGCAGGTTTGACCTGGAGTGCGTCCCCAGGCGTTCACACATCATCAATAAAGTCACCAACCTGGAGCTAACAAACTAGTTTGGACGGCCAGAGAGTTTGGTGGGACTGACAGAAGAGAGGCCTTTTATTTACCAGGCCCTGCTGCAGTAATTGCAGAAGTTTTGATCTTCCTTTTTGTTATAAAGAAAACAAATCTTTAATTCAAGCAGTATTTGATTTGCACTTTTTTTTTTTTTTTGCTGGAAAATCCTATGGAAAGAGATGGGTGACAGAAATGTGAAGAAGTTTTTGTGACAGTTAGAGAGAATGTGGAGCTTTGTTCTGTCTGCTCCGAACCACAATCAGCCAAATAAAACACTTCTGAAGACTTCTGAAGACCTTCTGTGAATTTTATTGTGAAAAGTGTTTGGGATTTGAACATCCATTATTACAAACGGGGGGGTGTCTGCTGACCAAAGAAGAACTAAAATAAAAGTCAGTTCTTGCTGCTTTGGACAGTAACCGAAGAAACACCAGGAGAACAGAAGCAGGTACACAGACTGGTCTATATGCACACGCTGAACCTTTAAATATTTACACGTAGACCTTTATGTGATTTTTTTTTTTTTCTTTTTTGCACATTCAGACAGAAACTGCCGACCTTCAAAACCAGCGGCTAAAGGGACACTTTGTTCAAAAAAGGGTATAATTACATGTTAACATACCAGACAATTTATTTTTGGTAAAAAAAGAAACCTAAATGTCCTGTAAATACGTCTGTTAAGCTTGTTTAGATACAGTACAAAAACATGCTAAACACGTGAACTGACAAACATCTTTATCAGCTAAAAGTCTTCAGATGAACACGTGCAGGTCGTCTCCTACAGATGCTAAATGTTGCTGTAATGATTAGGATATAATCTAAATCTGTGGTTGAAGAGTTTTTGTCCACAGTGAACGGTTTTGGGATATTCCCTTCAACATCTTTTCAGTCCTGAAGGCAGAAAGGAGCATAGAAAACGGGCATCGTTTAGGTCTGCTGTCCCGCCACGAACTCAGCTTAACTCTCATTTTCATAAATGGAAATGAAGCGGTCGTCATCGGTGGAGAGCAGCTGGTAGTCGTCGGGTTCTGCGTAGCCGCCGTGGTGGTTGTTGAGGGGGGCGGCGTCGATCATGCCCTCGTTCTGCAGCAGGCTGACAATGCTGTTTGGGTAGTTCATCCAGGTGCTTCCTGGCATATCTGCAGGGTCAGAGGGGTTCTGGCCCGCTGTAGGATTCTGGGGAGGTGCAGAGGCGTGAGGCTGCTGGCCTAAATTTCCCATGTCAACTTCGCCTACGTTCAAAATGTCATCAATGTCATCCATGTTCAGGCTGTCCAGGTTGAGGGGGACCTGGCTATCAGGGAAGCTGGGGAAGTCTGGGAGGTCGTCCTCTGCGAGGTTTGATGAGAACGGCGGGCCCTGGAGGGGGAAGGAGCTGCTGGCATGAGGAGGGGCCGTACTAGCTTGAGTAGCTTCTGCCTCCGGATTCACATGCGTCAAAATGTTGGGGAAGAAGTCGTGAAGGTCTGCAATGTTGACTGTGAGGTATTCATTGCTCACTGTGGAGGCAGTGACGGTGGTGGAGGAGGAGGTTGATGAAGAACTCGCTGAAAAGGTGGGCCCGGGGCTGGTTTTAAGCTGTAAATCTTTCTTCAGAGACTCCATAAATCTCCAGGGTTGGTTTGAAGATGGTGCGGGGACCTCCACCTTGGGCAGCACAGGGACCTGGCTTGGCTGACTGAAGAGGTAAGGTGCCTGTGGTTTTGGGGCACTGGCACCAGGGGGAGTCTCAGTCACTGAAAACATACAATTACAGTTATACTGCTGCAATTCCATTTTATCTCCTAAAAATAGGCAGGCGCCATCAGTCCCGCCCACAACTCAAAAGGTGAATTTCTAATGAACTCCTGCCACTCTACAGAAAGGATGTTCAAGAAGACAACAGGTTTTACGTTAAAAAAAGCGGCATAATCATAATTAAAAGAGCACAAAAGATGATTGGAGAGGGACTTTAACTCTGTTTGCAGAATGTAAGCTAAACTTCAAATCTGCATAAAATTAAGAAAAAGTTATTTTCCTGGTTTTCTGACCAGTGGTCTGCGTCCTTTAACGCTAAAAGAGCCCGTTTCTGACCAAAACCCAGCTAGAACCGCAAAGTCCCACCTTATTATATTAGAAAAACTTTTAGTTATGTTTTTGTGGCCATTTATTTACAAAACATTGCTAGTAAATATTTCCTATAACTGAATTAATTCAGTGTTAAATGTTTCTATGTATAAACAATTGTGACTTCTTTTACTTTTGACAGCAGCGTGTACAAGTTCCTTTCAAAATAAAACATCCTGTGTCAAATAAAGTTTTCCTGCTGCAGCAGATTTACTTGGAAAAAAAATGCATGAAAGCCAAATAAAGCCATTGGCTGCATCTGAAAACTGGACTGCGTGACTCCTCCCCCCTGGCGTTCGAAACAGGAAGTACCCTGAAAATCCCATAGACTTCTTTGGAGAAATAAACAGATATTACTCCGTCATTCTATTTGTCAGAATAACCATTCCTGATACACTTTGATACATTTTTAACATGTTATTAATAATCCTATTTTTTTTCCTGATATTTTTTGTAGTACAAATTATTCAAGTTTTAAACTGGCCAATCAGATACTAAATAAAAGCATGTGGTCTCACGTCAAACGTTCAAAAACGTTTGATTGAAATATTCTCCTGAGCCCACAACAAAGGGTTGTGGGTTGCAGACCCCTGCTTTCAAAACATTTGTATTGGTTTTCAGTAGACTTTCTTTAAATAACATAATTAAAACTTAAATGGACAATAACATTAGATTCATTATCAAAACGTATCCCAAGATGAAAACAAAACTCACCTGCTGACACATTCACAGAAGAAAGTTTAGGTGTGACTGTTCTCCTTGCAAAGTTCATTTGCCGCTGGTCTGCTGGGATGGAAACTGAAATTTCAAATGCAGTTTAGAATTAGAAACACTAAAGTCTTTAACAGAACAGCAAACAGTAACTAGTGAGCGTACCACTGGACAGCATCGACCCCAGCTTCAAGTTCTGGAACACATCTCCAGTCCGCTTTCTCTTCTCATTCAGCCGGTATTCATCTTTCGAAAGAGCAAATAGAAAAGATTTCACATAAGGAGTTTTGAGGATGGTTAGATGTTATGGCAAGGCAAAGATGTGTGGATTTTACCTGGGTCAGCTGGCAGGTACTGGAAGTCCACAGGTTCGCTCACTTCACGATCAGACGGCCGCCGAAGCTGCATCCTCACCTTAACCGGCTCAACGAGATTGGTATCACGGTAGGGCGGCGTGCGGAAGACAATCGCCACCTGTCTGTGCACATCTGCCTGGGAGAAGGTGCCCTTCCCCTCCCAGGAGTCCTGAAAGAAACGCACCTCGATGTCCTCTACAGGGAGACGAGAACATCAAAGAACATGCTTTACGTTTTTCTGTTTTGCTGAATCCAAGGTGGTCAAAGAAAGACACTGTGATCTAACTGTGCTGATACACAAAGCTTTAAAATGAAAAATTCCCGTGCAGACTTAATCAGAAAGAGATCGACTGCAAAAGATGTGGCTGAGAAAACAGACAGCAGAATGATGGAGAACAGAAGATGAAGAAAACAAAAGCAGGAGACCAAGAGGTGGAAGTTGAAGGAGGAAAAGTGCTGTTGAGGAGGTGAAACAGACTAAGGGAGATCAGGAGGTTCTTCCAGATGATTGGTCATCTACAGCTGAAGGGATCACGGAGGTTGGGAGGAAGATACATAGGATACGTAAAGTATTCAGACGCCTATAAACGTTTTCTTTTTGTATCATTGCAGCCGTTTGACAAAATCAGGAAAGTTCCTTTAATTCTCAGTCGAAAATAGAACCTTTGCTCAGTTATGGATCTTTGAGCTGGGACAGCCATGAGTCTTCTTAAAAAGGATGCAACACATTTGTCCCACCTGGATTTGGTGATCCTCTACCATTCCTCCTTGCAGATCCTCTCCAGCTGTGTCAGGTTGGATGGTGAACGTTGGTGCACAGCTTTTATAGGTCTCTCCATTGGGTTTATAGGTCAGGGCTCTGGCTGGCTCAGTAAAGAGCAGTCACAGAATTGTTCTGAAGCTACCCCTTTGTTACTTTAGCGGTGTGCTACGGTGAGCTCAGCCACAGTGATCTTTGGGTTCTTCTTTACCGCTCTCACCAAAGCTCTTCTCCAATGATGGCTCAGTTTGGCTGGACGGCCCGGTCTTGAAGGAGTTCTGGTTGTCCCAAACTTCTTTCATTGGAAGGATTCTGAAAGCCACTGTGCTCTTGAATGCTGCAGAAATTCTTTTGTAATCTTGTCCAGATCTGTACCTTAATGCCACAATTCAGTCTCTGAGCACCTCCTAATTCTCATTGGTCTGACATGCACTGTGAGCTGTAGGGCCTTCTATAGACAGGTGCAATTTCAGGAATTTCAGGAAGTAGAATCTCCAGGTTCTATCTCAGAAGTAGATCTCCAGGAGAATCAGACAGCATGCGAGTTCAATATGAGAGTCACAGCAAAGGGTCTGAACACTTATGATCGTGTGATTTTTCAGTTTTTTTTTTAATTTGTAGACATTTCTACACCTGTTTTTTTCTGTCAAGATGCTTCACTCAGTGTACATGACTGAGAAAAAAAAGAATTTTCTTGATTTTGTCAAATAGCTGCAATGATACAAAGAGTAAAACAAAAATTATGCTGAGGTTAGAGATGTCAGGAAGGAGGTCTAGAGGAAGACCAAAGAGGAGGTTCACGGATGAGGACATGACAGTGTTTGGTGCGAAAATAAAAGTGTTGAGTGTTCTCAGAATGCAGAAGGATGTACTTTCTATTTTGCTAATCTGAATCTCCTGTAATGCACACTTCTCCCATTTAACCCCTCGACACCTGAATTTATTTCCAGCTACAAAAAAAAATGGCTGATGTTTTTGCTTTCAAGTAGATGCTAAATTCTGGCAAGTTTGGAACAGAAGTGGTTCGATGCAGATTTGCATTAACGGGTGTCATGGGGTTAAAACACAAAGGAACAAGGGATTATAAAAAGTTTGACATTAAGTTATGAAACCCTTTATTTCACCCTCTTGGGGAATACACGCAAACCTTGATATGATCGTCTTGTCCTTTATTTTGAAAGATTGTAGTAGGAGCCAGCAGACATGGTTTCTAAACTATGTTAAACTCTTACGCTCCCATTATGAACCTGCTGGATCACTTCTGGTTTGTAGTAATGTAAAAATGTAAAAAGCAGACCTTACCTTTTTGGACTTTGTCACACAGCAGAAAGATTTCATCCCCTCCTTTGCAGCTTCCAGAATTCCGGTTGATTCTGCAGATCTTTAACTCAGCTGTGTTTGGCGCCCCTGCAAGAAGCCAAATTATTTAAAGACAAACTCAAATGGAGAATTCAAATAAAGAATTAGGAAGAATTTGAGTTAAAACTTTGTAGATTCTGTAAAGTCCCACTCCAGTCATCTTCTGATATTTTGTAAAAGCGTTCCCATTGGTCTTTTAACGATGATGATGCCAAAATAAAACAAACCTGTGTCGTTTTCTAGGACATAGTTTCTGCGAGCAGCAGGAGTTCATTAGATTGATTTGTGGGCGGTATCATGGCGCAGAGTAAGCCCGCCCCCACTTCCCATCCTCCATCTGTTTACACATCCTCCCGCTAGCTTACAGCTCCTCACAACCCCAACTTAATATGAGCAGGGCAAAAAAATGGTAAGCAATATCAGAGCTATGCAGCCGTAGAGTTTTGACCCAGATTCCAGCTCAGCTTGAGGAAAACAAAGACGCACATGGATCCGTTTGTCTGCAAGTGGATGCATCAGAATGGAGCAGAGCAGGGTGCTCCAAAACAAATAAGCTCTTTTCCAAATTGCATCTTTCATCTGTTCCTGATTCCCACTGATCTGAATAAAAGAAATACTATACTACTAGTAAATCTGCTGCAGCAGGAAAACTTTATTTGACACAGGATTTTATTTTGAAAATGCTATTTTAAGCTTGATTTTCTTTATAAATGTCAGAGAAATGCCACAAGAACACGTTAAAAACCCTATTTTCATCGCAGTGGGTCTTTAAAAGGGGAATTATTAAGAACTGATTCTTGTAAATTGTATCAGGCAAACCAGAAAATCTTTCCTGCAAAGAGGAACAAAGAGCGCTTGTGGAAGCATAGGGTTTCTAGCTGTTTATGATGCACCCAGTGCGACTGTGTTTACCCAAGCAATCAGGCTTCATTTGAGTCTACACTTTTGAGCCCGTCCGGCCTCCCTTCCTTTGTTTCCTGACCAAGGTTTTCTAAAGTGCCTGAGCTTTCCCCAACTTCTTTCCAAGAAAAACTTCTGCTCCAAAGTGGGCAGGCTGGTTTTGCACTCACTGTTGTCATAGATGGGCTGTGACACGACCGGCTCCAGAGAATACAGCTCCCCTGTGGGCAGCGTGATCTTAGCCTGGAAGCAAAGCCGCACCGAATTCAGGTCAAACTCCTCCTCCCACACCTTGGACTCTGGAACTATGAGGGAAACCAGGGAAAGGAAAAGGGTGGAGAGAGCAGTCACGCAGCACAGATGTGTGATCATGACCTGCATCCTGTCACAGGCAGCAATATGAAACAGAAAGCACAGCCTCTTTCGCTTCTACAAGGTTTGGAGATTAAAAAGGAAAGTCATCTGGTTTCAATGCCGGATCATAAAAACAGATGAAGACAATGCTGAAACAAAAATAAATAGCAGAACAGGGTGACATGCAGAGCTGTGCAGAAACAAACCTTCAAACCACAATGAGGACATGCAGCCCAGTGGAGATAAGGATCCACAATGACTCAGCAGCCATCTTTATTACTTACACCAACTGCAAATTTTTCTTTACCAAACATTCTGGGAGGAACTGATTACTAATGTAATGGGGCTAACAGAACTCCCGCAATAAGCGAGGGACCACTGTATGTAGAAACTGCTGAACAGTTAAAATTTTAACCGATTGAAACAAAAACCAAACCGTGAACTTCTTGTGTATCAGAAGACTTGCCATTTCTGTTCTTTAGGAGAGACAGCAGCCCTAAATTAAAAAAAAGCTCCTTATTTAAAAAAATAAAATAAATAAATATTTGAATTGAAACAAACAAGAACCTTTATAGAAAAATACACCATGTAACATTAAAGCTGCGTTCACATCGCACACAATTCGTGAATCATAAACATCCAGTTTCAATATTTATTCAGTGTACAAATGCGATCAGAGGTCCTGCAGCGAGTTTTGAGCATCCACGGCGGTCTGGTATGAGCGCGTTGGCCCATGATGTGTTTGTGATGTAATCAGTGGGTGGAGTCTAAAGCAACATGAAGGAGAATCTGATCGTTCTCCTCCTGAACTTGATGGTGTTTTTGTTATTTCCATCAAGACATTGAATAAAAAGGTCCTCTAATTTTATTTTTACCTTCCCGGACTAATGCGGGACAGCAAGTCATCAAACTGGGTCACAGAGAAACAGAAGTACCGTCAAGGTGAGGCAGCGGATGTGATTCTAATGCGCAAATTGCAGTCATTCTGAACATAGCATTAGTGATGCAAATGTTGGTTAAGATTCAATAAGTCAGCCTTCTTTTAAGACCTTTCGGTGGCAGTGAGAACTGAACGGACATTTTCAACTGGGAGCACTTACTGTTAAAAGGGTTGTTGTTGGTTTGGAGTCTGCAGGTCATGGCGTCATTTACGTCCTTCTTCTTTACACACTGTATGCCCAGATTCTGAAAACTGAAAGCAAATACAAGCAGTCACACACAGTATTACACAAAATCTTCTATGAACATATGATGGATTACCCCTTTATTAATGACACTCTGTTGGTCAGGGGCAGGTCAGGAACGTGGAGGGAAACATTCCCATTGTGTGTAAAACATATCTTTATGGCAATTGCTCAAAAAAAACCCACTTCCTTTGAGTGTCAGTTCAAGTGGAAACAAAACTTTTTTTTTAAAATCCACAGCAAACATGCTGCGCTTCCTTTTCGTGTGAGGTCGCTACTGCAAAGACCTTCCAAGGGCTACCTGTTAATGATTGATCTCAGCAAACACAGTGGGGCTCTGTCAGTCTGAGGGAGAACGGTGTGCAAACATAGTAAAGATTAATGGAAGTAAACAAGAAAAGACTGCAGTGAAGTTGAAAACAAAACTGATTCCACTTCATTTCCAGAACATAGTCAAAATCCAGACAACAAATCTGCATTGAGTTGAAGCCATTTGATCAACTTGATTGCAACTTTATAGACGTATGTGATGTCTTGTACTTTAACCAACACTGCAAGTAACATTTTGTTTGGTCACAGGATTTTATTTGTGCATGTACAGCAAGGGACCATTCAGTGGGATAAAAAAGGCAAAACGTAGTAAAATTCTTGGCATTACTATGACTTTTGACAGCACTAATATGTGGCATCCTGGCTTAAATCTTCAAGAGGACCTGGCTGCAGACATTAATGATTGATTCCATCAGAGTCCCACCTGATCCGTGTGTTTCTGCAGAGTCAGTGAACCAGTTGCCCTCACTGCAGCACTAAATATAGGCGCTGATTCGATATTTGCTGAGCTACTGTAGCTAACTGGAAAAAAACCATTGCAGACAGGAAGTTTCAAAGGAAGATGCTTGATTTTCAAAATTAAGTCAAGATACTTTTGTAGCCTACTTTTAAGACTTAGCGTGACACTGTATGGCGACTGAATACGTACAAGTTAACCACAACAACAAAAAGAGGAAAAAAAAAAAAGAAATCAGCCAGAAATATGTAGAAGGAAACTCAAAATATTGCGGTTCACAAAGAGCTCGTGCTTGGTTATATTTCTGCAATATATGTCAAACTCTAAAGTATAGCGCCAACATCATCTGTTTGAACTCTCTGTAAAAATTGTGTGAGCGTTGCCTCATCAAACTTGTTTAACCACCGCTGAAATCTCTGAGTCGGGTTCTCAAGAAGATCTAAATCAAGATCTAGATCAAGTTTTTCCAGTATATACATACACACACACCCACATATATACATATACATATATATATACATATATACATATATACATATATATATACATGTATATATGTATATATATATACATATATACATATATACATATATATATATACAAACATATATACATATATATACATACATATATACATATATATACATACATATATACATATATATACATACATATATACATATATATACATACATATATATACATATATATATACATACATATATA
>BSAI01000105.1:1149709-1249514 GCA_036245035.1 Adrianichthys oophorus
ACACACACACACACACACACACACACACACACACATATATGTGTATATATATATATAAACACTCACTTTATCAGATACAAATGAATCCATCCATCAATTTCCTTAACCCTCTTTATCCCTTTCGGGGTCACGGGTTGGTGGAGACTGTCCTGGCTACTGTCAGATGAAGGCAGTGTACACCCTGGACAGGTCATCAGTCTGACGCAGGGCACACAATCCCTCCCACACAACTCCACTCACACAAGTACACCTCTAGGGCCACTTCAGAGTAACAAATTAACCTATGAAGCATGTTTTTGGACTACTGGGGGAAACCTACACATGCACAGAGAGGGTCCCAGCCGGGATTCGAATCAGGGCCTTCTCGTTGTGAGGCAAGAGTGCTAACCACTGCAGATGTCCAACTGCTCATTAACACAAACTGCTAATCAGTCAATCACATGGTAAGAACTCAATACATTCAGGCATGTAGACATGGTCAACATGATCTGCTGCAGATCAAACAGAGCATCAGAATGGTAATGAAAATTGTTTGAAGTGACTTTGAACGTGGCATGGTGTTTGGTTCAAGATGGGCTGGTCTGAGTTTTTTCTGCTGATCTACTGGGATTTTCACCCACAACCATCTCTAGGGTTTATAGAGAATAGTCTGAAAAGAGAAAATATCCAGTAAGCAGCAGTTCTGTGGGCAGACATTCCTTGTTGATGTCAGAGGTCAGAGGAGAACGGTCAGACTGGTTCCAGCTGATAGAAAGACAACAAGAACTCAAATAACCACTGGTTACAACCGAGGTCTGAAGAAGAGCATCTCTGAACGCACAACAAGTCCAACCTTGGGGCAGATGGGCTACAGCAGCAGAAGAACACAGCGGGTTCCACTCCTGTCAGCTAAGAACAAGAAACTGAGGCTACAATTCAAACAGACTCACCAAAACTGGACAATAGAAGATTGGAAAAAACTTTTCCTGGTCTGATGTGTCTACATTTCTGCTTGTCATATGGTTTAGTCAGAATTTGGCATCAATGACATGAAAGCAGGGATCCATCCTGCCTTGTATCAATGGTTCAGGCTGGTAGTGGTGTAATGGGGTGGAAGATATTTTCTTGGCGCACTTAGTGTGCCAAGTATTGCTGCTGACCATGTCCATCCCTTTATGACCACAGTGTTCCATCTTCTGATATTACTTCCATCAGGATAAGGCTCCATGTCATAAAGCTGCAATCATCTCAGACTGGTTTCTTGAACATGACAATGAGTTCACTGGACTCTAATGACCTCCACGGTCACCAAGATCTCAACCCAATAGATCACCTTTGGGATGTGGTGGACCGGGAGATCAGCATCAAGGATGTTCAGCCAACAAATCTGCATCAACTGTGTGATGCTGTCATGTCAATCTGGACCAAACTCTCTGAAGAATGTTTCCAGAACCTTATTGAATCTACGCCACCAAGAATTAAGGCAGTTCTGAAGGCAGAAGGGGGTCCAACCCGGTACAAGCTAGGTGGACCTAATAAACTGAGTGTTTATATATGAAATAATTGCACTAAATATATAGGGAACTCACTGTGACAATAAAGGTTTCTATAGTCTTTAAAGTTTTGTCTTGACCGTAACCTACTAGCACTCCTGTCCATCTATTCTTGAAAACTTTTTTTTTTTGCAAATGGCATCAGAAAACATTATGTAACACACCAGCTCTGCACTTAAATGTCCCAATCATCTCCTGAGTCATAAATGATATTTTATGATTCACGGAGAGCTTATCATGTCACATTAATGAAAGATACTGTGCCAGCTTTGTTATTCTCCGCCAGAAGTTGCGCGGCCACGCCCTGATTTGGCAGGCAGAGAGCTACCAGAACATAGAAAAGCGCTTATGAAATTTTCAAACAGAGTGGGGCTGAGGATCACTGCCGAAAAACAAACCATATGTAAATGCACACCGTTTATGAGCTAATGCAACCAGCTTTGGTTTCAGAAAACAACTGGTTAAAACAGAACAAATGTATAACTTTCAGTAATAAAACGAAGAATTCTTACTTTAAAACCAGATCGTTTTATGAAAACAAAAGAAATTGTTTCAAAGGTAAACCAATGAATAGATTTGATGAGATTTGATGTTCAAATCCCAGATAGGACCTTCCTTTGAGAAGTTTGCATGTGTGGGCTTTCTGGGACACTCCACTTTTCTCCCACAGTCTAAAAATATGTTTCATCGTGTAATTGGTGTCTCTAAAATGTTCCTTAGATGCAAGTGCATGAGGTTGTATATGTTTCTGTGTGGCCCTGCGATGGACTAACAAATCATGCAGGGTGCACGCAGGGATGAAAGTAAGGCGGTACGGTCCGGTACTGCATACCGGTATAAGATCTGCTGGAGGTCCGCAGTACCAGCTGGAAGATCAGCTGTGCGTTCGGTCTTTGCTGCTTTAACACACATTCAAAAGCAGCTACAGACTGATGTCGCTGAAGCAGTGAACCAGGCAGCACTTGAACTCATCATTGTAGCGTCTCTGTGGTTTTTATTGTCTTATCATCGCTACATAATGTGACTGACGTCCCTCTCTCCTCTCATGTTATCTATAAATCTGTCGCTTCTCTAAGCAAACACACAGAGCATGCGCGTCTAACAGGGTACGTTTGATTTGTTGTAAGTTGGAATTTTCTGTTCAAGTTGGAGGTTGGTGAGTTTGGGGCATTACAAGAAAAACAATAAATGATTCATACAGTTTTCTGAACACTGTTGTGCATGATAGTTCAAGATAAAAGCTAATGCAATGGTAGAAGCATACAGCAAAGAATTGAATTTATATTTGAAAAAAGAACAATGCAGGGCAGATTGTTCAAGAGGAAGATTGCAAGCCAGGAGGAAGAGATGTACAAGCTATAGTTAGTGAAGATGATGAAAATGAGAAAGGAGGTGCATTTCCTGCATTTATCAAGTTCTTTGGTACAACAAACAATTAAAATGTTTTCCACAAACTCCGTCTACATTTTTATTCAGTCGACATTTACTCTCAGCCGCACCTATCTGCATTAAGGGGGTAGCGATTCGTTTTAACAATGATTCGATTGTTATCATAATCTGCGGTTGCCGATAAGATTCAGTCAATATTTGTTCATTTTGAACCATCCGATTCACTGACCTAAAATCGATCCAGAGCATCTTTAGCCAAAACTTCAACCAGTGTGACTCCGAGATAAATACCTGGTACTGAACAGTTCAGGTGAAGTTTTCCAGATTCCTCGTATTTCTTGTAAGGTAATCGAGTGTAAATTAAATATGTGTACAAACAAACAAGTAAACAAGAATGAATGTCAAATCTATTCACATTTCAGTTTGATAAAGTTCAGCTCACTGTTGTTTTTCCACATGAAAGGTAATTTGATGTAGAAAAACGTAATTTGTTATAGTACCCCCCCACCTTTACCCAACAGTAGCTTGGATAGGCTCCAGGAACTCAGTGACCCCTGACCCCGGAACAAGTGAGTTTGGAAAACAGATGGAAGGATTTGATGAATCTCTATTGTTTGCTTTAAGTCATTATCGATTGGTTTAATCCACTTTTTAAAAACAGACTCTTAGCAAAAAGTAATCCATTTAAGTGTACTTTAGCTATATATATATAATTTAGTCTGCAGAAATTTTCCCTACTTCCTACACAACACTTCTATTGTCTATAGTATACTTGCTATACTTATACTCTACGTTTTGTTAGGGGCTGTCCACCAAAGAGAAGTGCTCTGATGGCATCAGTGGGACTTCTGAGCAGCAAACCTTCTGTTAGCAGAATATAGAAATGTCTGTTTGTAAAAGTGGGGCTCGGGTGTAACAACCGCTCACCTGTGTATTCTCCTCTCCTGCAGGTCTGCCTCGTAGTAGCCATGTTTGCAGTCTTTACCAACCAGTTCATGGGGGTGAGGCTTGTGTGGTATGTTTTTGGTCACCAAAGAGATGCGAACTCTCAGGGGACCGTTGTAATTATGCACCTGACAAAAGAACACACAACTGTAATGAAATCCTCACAAAACTCAAAGCTTTTAGGCAGATGGGCCAATGAATGAGATCACCAAGGTAAATGATTCCATCTATACGTTGATGACAAAACAACATGAACATCAACCATCCAGTCAGGCGCTCAGCCTGTGACTATGAACTTTAAGAATTTCTGGCGTTTTTGATCTGCTGTGGGGGAAACTATACTATACAGACTATAAAAATCAAGATTTCAGTTTTTTTCTTACTAAAACACTTTTTTAGTATTATGCTACAACAAGAAAACAAAGAGAACATCATGGAAGAGTATCATAAATAATAAAAACTATTTTATTTTTATGCTTGAAGAAGATAGACGTTTTGTTGACAAGCCCACAGACTTATTTATCACACTGGATGACAGATTCCAAATACACATCTTGTTGTTGTGGAACAAACTGTCATTAAAAACTGCAGGAGAAAAAACATAACACCACCTACCACTCAAAAATGATCCAATATTTTACATGTTTATAGTATATTTACTTCAAAAACAGTAAAGATAGAAAGCTAAAATTGGCTGAAATTTTCAATGACATGTCACAAAACAAAACCATGAAAAGGTCAGGTCCTCTCCCAATGGAGGCTGCATTTAAAGACCCATTCTAATGAAAGTCGTGTTTTTCAAACGTTCCTGTTGTATTTTTCTCATCTTGGAGGACATATTTAAAACAAAAAAAGGTTAAAATTGAAATTCAGAGTATTTGTTTGTCGTTTTTTTTTAATCAGGAGCAGACAAAAACATGCTGTCTGAAAAAGAGCATCTCTTCTATAGAAAACACGCCGGGCGGGCCACGAGCTCCAAGCTCTCAGCAAATGGCAGGGAAGGAAATCAGGGTTTTGCCGCAATACAAGTGGCAGGAGTTTTTTCAAAGTTAGGGTTAGAGTTGTGGGCAGGACTGTTGACATGGATCAACCCCGCCCCTCTTCCCCACTCCATTGCTGAGAGCTCGGAGCAGGGAGCTTGTGGCCCGCCTGGCTTCTTTTCTACGTAGCAAAAATCTTTTTTAAACAGCATTTTTTTTGTCTGCCTCTAATTAAAAACTATTTAAATAAAGAAATACTCAGAAATGCAATTTTAAGCTGAATTTTCATGTCCACCATCATCAGAAAAAAGCTACAAGAACATGTTAAAAACAATTTTCATTGAAATGAGTCTTTAAGCAAATGTGTCTTTGAAAGAAACTATATAACAATAGTCTGTCCCAGAGACACAAGTAATCTCCTGCACAGTATTTGTTGAAGTGGACCAACAGAACCAAGTGACTAAAATCTGATTTAACAGCATTTTGTGCAGAGGGACTTCTACAGATTTAATCCATGCTCAACCACAGGAAGAAACAAAGAGAATATTGTTGTTTAAAGCTATTTATTGCTTTGGTTACATGCGCTCGTACAAGTGCTGCAAGTTTTTGGGGCTGTTCGGCCCCATGGAGGGTCATAGAAAGGAGTGGTCACGTCTTAGGGGAGCACAGGTGCGTCTTGCAGCTCCCTTGAAGCTTGTCCAACTCAAAAGGACATCATGAAAATAACTGTTGTGCGTGTGCAAAGTGTATGAAAATATTTGCAAATATACTGTAAGTCACAGGTACTTACGATGTACTGGTGATGCTGGTGTACGGTACCATAACACTGCATTTTGGTCGTTAGTATTGTATGCGTGCTGTCTGATTACTGACTGCATGCAAATGCTGCACGCTCGGGGTGTGCAGGTGATGCATAAGTGCCCATAAGACACCTGTAGAATGTCCACACACTACACTCTGATTGCCTGATTTCCTCATTTCTAGCAGTCAGGCTGCACGCAAAGAGTAGTTCATTTGACAGGTAACAAGCACTAAAAGGCTGCTTGTGCAGTCTGCAGGATTTCGGGGGTTAAAAAAATTGAAATACCCGTACAACGGGCCTGCATCTAAGTGTTGTCTAAGTGTCCTCTACGACCTGACGCCTGCAGCTTACCCGTAGAAAAATCAGCATGAACATTTTTCGCAGTACGGACTCACAAAGCAATCTTGATTTTTCTGTACAGACCACCTGCAGATTTGTCAATTTTTTTTGCCCACAGACAGCCCTTATCCACTTGTGAGGGCAGCTGTGACTGAGACATTAGGCCATTTCACAGTATTTCACAGTCCAAGAAAAATAAAGTAGAAGAGCTACTCGTCCTAAAGTGCTACATTTGAATGCACTTTGACCTCAGAATCCCAAAAGAAATAAAGGAAAAGGGCTTTTAGTTTTGGTGCATCCTCATCCTGATGCTCTCGAAAAAAAAAAGACACGTCTCAATCTAAAGATTAAAAGTATTGATAGAATCTGATTTTGACTTTTACGCTTCTTTGTTTTGACGTGTGTTATGGAGAACCCCCTTCTTCCTAAAACCATTCTACCTTTTTGTTTTACTTTATCTCCAGAGTTCAAACTGACATTCCTAAAAAACACAGCAAAGTGCCGTTTCATGACTCAGCTCTGACCCGCAACGCTGGGTCAAATCACAAGCTGCACGAGGAACAGCTCCAGGTTCAACAGAGCAGCAGCCCTCCCCCCACATATGCAGACATATGCAGGTCAAGGTGAAAAATCTTTGAACAACACGAACCTTGATGGCTGGATACGTTTTGGTGGTGTCGTTGCTTTTCTCTCCAGGAATGCTTCCAGCTGAGCGGCCCTCGCACTTGTACCGAAACCTCATCCCCCTTTGCTTCGGCTGCTCGATTATCTCTATGTAGGGGTTTGTTGGCATGACTGACGGGAAAACACAAGGACCTTCACTTCAGTCAGTGTGTGAACGCAGCCCCCACCTTCTCCAGGGGGTCAGTAGAGCACAGGATTTATGAAATGTTTACTCAAGAAAAGTCCTACCTGGGTTGATTGGGTGATGGCCCCATCTGTACACACCTATTGAGAGAGAAACAAGAAAGGCCATTCAGCTTTATGTTACTCCACTGGCAGCGGTGTGCAGAGGACACGGGCTCTGGAGCATATTTGTGGACTTCTAAGAATTTGTCATTTGCGGTATCACGGAGAAGTGGAAATCTACTGGACTGTGGCGTCCAAAGGGGTAAATGTGTACATTTTAATGTGTAGACGGGCTGGGATACACTATCCGAGGGCAAAGCTAATAATCTGAAGGACTTAGAAATAATATTAAAAAATATTGTTTTAGATTATTATTGCAATGCTTAAAAATGCTTGTGTTGAATCTTTTCATCTTAGTCAATAATGGTACTTATTATGAGTTAAAGTTGGGTTGCAGGTGGAGGGGCAAGGCTTCTTGCTAGGGGGCGGGCGGGCGGCCGCCCCCCCGTAGCTCCGGCCCTGAGCTTATGGAAGGATAAATGCAAAACGTCACCACTTTGGTGCAGAGTTTTAAAAAAGTGAGTATTATCACGCTGCTGAGACTTCACGGCTGTGGATTCAAACATAAAAAATGGAATAACCAGACGCTGAACGTTACACAATGATTTCCTGACATGTTATCTTTTGATATTTAGCCTTTGGAATGCGTAAAGTTGAGAGAGAAACTAGAGGAGTGGAACGGGGGCCTCCAACATGCTGATTGGGGCCTTTTACTTTCTCCATAAACTCACTTCGATGTGTGTGTGTGTGTGTGTGTGTGTGTGTGTGTGTGTGTGTGTGTGCGCCCCCCCCAAAAAAAACGAGAATCCAAAACTGTTTGGGTTAAACTCCACGTTAGACGTGAGCGCGCGGAGCAGGAACCAGACTCCTCCTGACGCGGGGCTTTCCCTCTGCGCAGAACAAACTTCCAGAGCGCAAACAGGCCGAGCGCACCGAACCGGCGCCACTCACCGTCCATGGCTGCGTCCGGGTCGCGCCTCTCCTCAGCCGCTCCTCCGGGGGGGAACTCCTGGCTTTTCTGGGTGCTAAGTCGCTGCGGGAGCGTCGTTGTTGGTGCCCCGATGACTTCTTGACAGAGCCTCTCCGCCGCCTCCTTCTCTTCGCCGGCTCCACCCACCGCTTGTGGAGTTCGGTAAAGTTAGAAAGATAGTCACAGATTCGGACTTCCGGGCTCAATAACTCTGCTGAAAAACGTCCAAACGTGACAGAAAGTATCTCAATCCTTTTTTATTAACACAGAGAGTGATCTACCCATTCATTTCAAAAGAAAAATGTTTGCCTCTTTGCAGATGGAGACACGGGACCGTCTGCAAAGTGCAAGCATCAAGAAAATACAGAGGTTACCTTCACCAAACCTCTTCCAATGGTTATACGTAAGCATACGTTTCTACTACAAGAAAGCAAGTCACTTTTTTTTTAAAGATATGAATCATAATTAATCAAAAATGCTTTTTAGCTCTAAAAAATACTAAGGTCACAGTGACCAAACATTCAGATATGATTCTGTTTTGTCATTCCATTGTATTACAACAAAGATTTGGGAAAAAGTCACTTAGTGTATTTTGGAGATTTTATTTTTTAGTATACAAATATGGATCATATTGGGTCAAATGCTCAATACCTCTGAAAATATTAGAGCTACAGTCCCAAGTTAATAAAGTTTGGTGACTGTGGGTTCAATGTCTTCAGAGCTATTGACCCAATTTGATCCATATTTGTATTTTTAAAAAACCTACAAAAATAAACAAAAGCAAAAAAAAAAAAAATCAAAAATCTTTGTTGCAATACAATGGCATGACAAAGATGAATCATATCTGATTGTTTGGTCACTGTGACCAGAGTATTTTCAGCGCCAAAAAGTATTTTTGAAGATTTATCATTCATATCTTTAAATTTGAAAATAATTTTAAAAAGGACTAACTTTAAAATGCCTTCCTTGTAGTAGAAACGTATGGGAGGAGGTTCTAGGTCAGAGCTATTGATCTTCCGGTTGGACCCGCCATGAAGGTGATCAGCGAACACTTTTTATGTAACATCTCTGAGCTTTTGCAAGCCCAGCATACATAGACATGGTCTCTTTATTTTCCAGAAATTTTGACTGAAAGATTTAAACTTTGAAAAATCCATTT
Organism: Adrianichthys oophorus; assembly: GCA_036245035.1. Classification (NCBI taxonomy): domain Eukaryota; kingdom Metazoa; phylum Chordata; class Actinopteri; order Beloniformes; family Adrianichthyidae; genus Adrianichthys; species Adrianichthys oophorus. The sequence goes on from BSAI01000105.1 coordinate 1,158,735, forward strand.
TCTATATTATTTGCATATGTTATGTGTTCTTTAACTGTAATATGTGGTGCGCAAATGTGCACATAACAAAGCAGTAGGTTGCAGTAGCATGTAGTTCAAATGCACTTTAAGTAAATGTATTTTCAAAAAATAGTTTAGATTTTATGCATGAGCATGAGCTATGGAATTATTTTCTGACTGTACTTACAGTTTTGATCAACATATTTAATATATTATGTCACATATATAAATCAAATGCAGTACACATTTAAATTTTTCAATAAACAACAGAAAATTGTTCATTAGAACAATTTGCAGTTTATTAATCAGACCACATATTGGTGTACTGTGGAAGAATGAACAATCTTTTTATGTTTTGCTTTCTTTTTAAGAAGGCTAAATTATTTTTGGGGGGCTTTTCTTTCACTTTTGATTCTCTAAGCCTTAAATGCTGCATTTAATGAACAGAGAGCAGATAAACTGCCTTTTAAAAAGAGCTTAACAAAATCTTCTGGAAGCTCCTAGAATATTTAGCCTATATTGCAACCCCTGTTGCGTTCCTTTTATCACTGTAAAAAGCATTGCAGTTGGTGGCATCCTTGTTAAATGCTTTTGGAGTTCTGCAACCAAACAATCAGCCCTGGAGGACATTTTCATGTTTCATTACAGAGAGAAAATGAAAATAAAATTTCAGAAAGATTATTTTTACCCATCCCAACCAGATGGACAGATAGATTTTGAAAGACCATCGCTGGGCTCATTCTCATGATTAAGTTTTACATTGCAGGTTTATGTGTGACTTAATTTTTATAGATAATGTGTAATCGGTTTTACCTTATTTTTGTCATTCTCTTCTGAAGGTATGCTTTGTTCTTGTTCTGCAATTTGGTTGTACAGTAAAAAAAAAAAAAAAAAAGATATTTAATACTTTCTTTTCACTTTTTCAACTCTGTTACTTTTCACATTTTTTTCCAGCAATTATGAAATTACCAATTTAGACACATTTTCGGGTGATTAATACATTAATGTTTTATGTAAACCTAAAAAACTATTTCTAACTGATTAAAATTAATCTGAAGGTTGAAGGATATCCACTGGTGTGAATACTTAACAAAAAGTCAAATAATGTAATTGACAGAAGTTGTGCCTAAGCATTATAAACACAATTTCATAGTGCATACGCTTTCAAATAAATAAAAACTAAACGCTTACTACCTAAACTACCCTTGATTTTATGACAAATGTGTTACTTCCTTCAAATTGCAGATTAAAACTGCAGCTATTATTTTGAAATAGCAGGCGGGACTGCTTCCGGTGCTGTTTCCGGCTTGACTCAGATCTTTACTTTTTACTTTCCAGTCACTTGCCCCCACCCACTCAAAACAGTGCGGAAATACCCAGATGACGCACTAGAGAGCAACAGAAAAACAAGTGTGAGGGGGAGAGCGACGACATAAGTTTGAGCTGCAGTCACGGCGAGGAGACTCGTGGTCCGTGTCTGCCGCGCGCGCGCCGCGACTAAATCCTGCGGTTCAGCTTTTTTCCTCTCGCGACTGAAACCAGAACTTCCGCCGGGTTCAACAGTTTTACCCGAAGATCCGACTTTAGACTAGATTTTTATCATTAAGACGTTTTAAAAACAACAAATAAAAAAAGTTCAAAGAGCAATCCAAACTTTTAATGATACTTTTGATATTGGTTGCGCTCAGTGTTTTAGTAAAAATCATAAAACAAAAAAAAGGCAAAAAAAATAAAATAACAGCGTGGCCACTGTGAGGCGCTGTGGTACAAATCATCAGGTCTCATAGTCTTTAACTTTATTTGATTTAAATAGTAGATTATTTAATGTTATAATCAATTTGCCGTCTATGACAAAATAGATTATTGTTTTAAAATCTGGACACTCACTAGTGACACTACTTTTAGGACCCATTCTGATTATCTTTTGAAATATTTTCAAATTGTTCCTGGTGGTCTCTAAATTATTTTATGCTGTTTTTAGCCTAAATAAAATAAACCTGTGTCATTTTCAAGAATATAGTTCCTGCAGAGCTGCAGAAGTTCATTAGAAAGTCAGCTCTGAGATGTAGTAGGACGCCCGACTTTATACTAGAAGGAAGTCCCTCTTTTTAGAGTGGATGCCACTTTCTGTTTCTGTCATATCCAAATTATTTTATATTTAGTACATACAAATATCACAATCCAGTTCATGACTAATTAGAGTTATTTATACTTTACCAGTCCAAGTGAAGATTATTTATCAAATCCACAAGTATTTATGAAATCAAATAACAAAGATGATGTGCTTATTGATTACATTTGAAGACATAATTACAGAAATCATTACATCGCACGTGTCCCAGTTCACTCAAACACCTTAAGTAAAAGTCTTCCATCTGTGGTCAGTGATCACGTCTTCTGCCCCAAAGACCTTATGACTGTGCTACTGACCTGTTACCTGGGGTCATATCCCCATTGAGCCGGGCATTACCGTTGTCACAGCCTGAGACAGCCTGATACAGAGGCCATGCAAAGCTTACATTCAAGAAGAGTTAGAGTAAGGTTTCATTAGACCCTCCACATCTCCAGCCTCGGCAGGGTTCGTCTTTGTAAAAAAGAAGGACAGTGGCCTTCGCCCTTGCATTGATTACCGTAGTCTTAGTGAGGTTACTGTAAAGCACTATTACCCTCTGCCGCTGGTTCCTCCGAGAAGGAGATGAGCGGAAAACTGCCTTCTCTACTGGTCACTATGAGTACCTCGTCATGCCTTTTAGTTTGTCTGTAACGCTCCTTCCGTGTTTCAGGGATTTGTTAATGATGTGTGCCTCAGTGCCTTTGTTACTATAGGTGCGAGGACATCTTGCAATATAGCTTGCAGCACTGCAGAAACAACAGCCCTTTAAATATCCTGAGGTTTCAAAGAGTTTGCCGTGACTAGACTAACTTCCCTCTGTGATGGCAGCATACCCTGTCACACCAACAACAAAATGGTGGTAACCCCTCTGCACAACACATTTTATAGTTTTTTTCCCACAAATCTAATACATTTGCAGTTACATTCATAAGTGAACACACATTGCTTTGAGTTAAAATATACATTTATTTTGTGCTTATTTGCAACACCTATTTTGTTTGGTTTACTCATCTTGGTTTGTTTAATTTCACCTGTTTTGAGTTTCCAGTGCTGAGGGTATGCTGGTCGCTGTGGGTGTGGTTGAGGTTCAGCTCCTGGAGCTGTGCAGTGGGACCTGGCCAAAGGGGGAAATGAAGCCACCACAGCACAGTTAGGTTTAAGATTTAGGTTTGCATTTAGAAATGACATTTACATTTAACATTTCTAATTATATTTGGGATTTAGATATGTGTTTAGAGTTATAACATTTACATGTATTATTTACATATAACTTTACATTTGCCATTTACAGTTTACATATATATTTACATTCATATTTGATACATATTATTCATATTTAGATTTAAATTTAGCATCTAAAAGTACATATCTTCAAGTCACATATAATGCTTTTATTTGTGATAAATACTAACAAAATGTGATATGAATGCTGTAAAAGATGTAAAAAAAAAAAAGAACCAGAGCATGCCAAAATAAATAAATAAATGAAAAAAAGCAAATACAATAACAAACATTGTTCTTAGTCGTTCTCTTTAGAAAAGGTTCAGGCTGATCTTAGGGTCCACTTTTCTTGTACAACCACAGATGACTTGTGAGTCCCTTTTGTTGCATAAATGCAACAAAATGGTGTAGGATAGTTTACTGTTTTACTATGGAAACAGATAGGATTCATGGCTTTAGGGATCCAAATCTTTTGGATCAGTTCATTTCAAAGCTCCAAAGACTGGCTCTTTTGGCTCTTTTTGTATTTATTCACTTTTAAAAAGCCATCCTGGAGTTTATTTGTTTTATCCTTGAAATAATCACAGTGAGGATTGATGGGCTGAGGTCTGGATCAGAATATTTCAAATTCAAATTTCCCACCAATATTTGAGTTTGAATTGTTTTTGAAATATCAATTACAGCTTCATTTGACATGTGTGGACAAGATGTTAAAGTCCATCCATCCATCCATCCATCCATCCATCCATCCATCCATCCATCCATCCATCCATCCATTTTCTTCCGCTTATCCGGGACTGGGTCGCAGGGGCAGCAGTCTAAGTAAAGATGCCCAGACTTCCCGCTCCCCGGCCACTTCCTCCAGCTCCTCTGGGGGGAGCCGGAGTCGTTCCCAGGCCAGCCGAGAGACATAGTCTCTCCAGCGTGTCCTGGGTCTTCCCCGGGGCCTCCTCCCAGTGGGACATGCCCGGAACACCTCCCTAGGGAGGCGTCCAGGGGGCATCCGAACCAAATGCCTGAGCCACCTCAACTGGCTCCTCTTGATGTGGAGGAGAAGCGGCTCGACTCCGAGCTCCTCCCGGGTGACCGAGCTTCTCACCCTATCTCTGAGTGAGCACCCAGCCACCCTACAGAGGAAGCTCATTTCAGCCGCCTGGATCCGGGACCTCGTTCTTTCGGTCATGATTCAGAGCTCATGACCATAGGTGAGTATTGGGGCGTAGATCAACCGGTAAATTGAGAGCTTTGCTTTCTAGCTTAGCTCTCTCTTCACCACGACGAACCGGTACAGCGACCGCATGACGGTGGACGCAGCACCAATCCGCCTGTCGATCTCACGCTCCAATCTTCCCTCACTCGTGAACAAGACCCCAAGATACTTAAACTCCTCCACTTGGGGAAGGAGCACTCCACCTACCCAGAGAGGGAAAACCACCTTTCTCCGGTCGAGAACCATGGCCTCAGACTTAGCGGTGCTGATCCTCATCCCTGCTGCTTCACACTTGGCTGCAAACCGTTCCAATGCATGCTGGAGGTCCTGGCTCCATTAAGCCAACAGGACAACATCATCTGCAAAGAGCAGAGAGGAAATCCTGTGGTTCCCAAACCAGACCCCCTCCGGACCCTGGCTGCACCTAGAAATTCTGTCCATAAAGACTATGAACAGAACTGGTGATAAAGGGCAGCCCTGCTGGAGTCCAACATGCACCGGGAACAGGTCTGACTTAGTGCCAGCTATGCGGACCAAGCTCTTGCTCTGGTCATACAGAGACCGGACAGCCCTGAGTAAGGCTCCCCAGACCCCATACTCCCAAAGTACCCTCCACAGGACACCGCGGGGCACACGGTCGAACGCCTTCTCCAAATCCACAAAACACATATGGACAGGATGAGCGAACTCCCACGAACCCTCCAGCACCCTAGACAGGGTGTAGAGCTGATCCACAGTTCCACGACCAGGATGGAAACCGCATTGTTGTTCTTCAATCTGAGGTTCGACTATTGGCCGGACTCTCCTCTCCAGTAACCTGGCATAGACTTTCCCAGGGAGTCTGACGAGTGTGATTCCCCGGTAGTTGGAACACACCCTCCAGTCCCCCTTCTTGAAAAGGGGAACCACCACCACTGTCTGCCAGTCCAGTGGTACTGTTCCCGACTGCCACGCGATGCTGCAGAGACGTGTTAACCAAGACACTCCCACAGCATCCAGAGACTTGAGGTACTCAGGGCGGACTTCGTCCTCTCCTGGTGCCTTGCCACCGAGGAGCTTGTTGACTACTTTGGTGACTTCAGCTTGGGTAATGGACAGCCCAACCCCAAGGCTCTCAGCCTCTGCTTCCTCAAGAGAAGGCGTGTCAGCAGGATTGAGGAGATCCTCGAAGTATTCCTTACACCGCCCGACAATGTCCCCAGTAGAAGTCAACAGCTCCCCACCTGCACTGAAAACTGTGCCTGCAGAAAACTGTTTCCCCCTCCTGAGGTGCCGGACGGTTTGCCAGAACCTCTTTGAGGCCAACCGATAGTCCTTCTCCATGGCCTCACCGAACTCCTCCCAGGACCGAGTTTTTGCCTCTACTACAGCCTGAGCCGCAGCTGGCTTAGACTGCCGATACCTGTCAGCTGCCTCTGGAGTCCCACAAGTCAGCCGGACCTGATAGGACTCCTTCTTCAGCTTGACGGCATCCCTTACTTCCGGTGTCCACCAGCGGGTTCGGGGGTAGCCGCCATGACAGGCACCAGAGACCTTGCGACCACAGCTCCGAACAGCAGCAGAGCCAATGGAGGTGGAGAACATGGTCCATTCAGACTCAATGTTACCAGCTTCCCTTGGTACCTGTTTGAAGCTCTCCCGGATGTGGGAGTTAAATACTTCCCTGACAGAGGGCTCAGCCAGACGTTCCCGGCAGACCCTCACAGTACGTTTGGCTCTGCCAAGTCTTTCCGGCATCCTTCCCCGCCAACAAATCCAACTCACCACCAGGTAGTGATCAGTGGACAGCTCTGCCCCTCTCTTTACCCGAGTGTCCAAGACACACGGCCGAAGGTCGCCTAAACGACTACAAAGTCGATCATCGATCTCCTGCCAAGGGTGTCCTGATGCCACGTGTATTGATGGACACCCTTGTGCTCAAACATGGTGTTTGTTATGGACAAACTATGACGAGCACAGAAGTCCAACAACAAAACACAGCTCGGGTTCAGATCAGGAAAGCTGTTCCTACCAATCACACCCCTCCAAGTGCTACTGTCATTGCCCACGTGGGCATTGAAGTCACCCAGGAGGACAATGGAGTCCCCCGTTGGGGCGCTTTCCAGTACCCCTCCGAGAGACACCAAGAAAGCTGGGTACTCCGAACCATAAGCCGAAACCACAGTCAGAGACCTGTCCCCCACCCGAAGGCAGAGGGACGCGACTCTCTCGTCCACCGGGGTGAACTCCAACACTTGGCGGCTAAGCTGGGGGCTCACGAGTAAGCCCACCCCAGCCCGCCGCCTCTCCCCATGTGCAACTCCAGAATGGTAGAGAGTCCAACCCCTCTCGAGAGACTGAGTTTCAGAGCCCAGACTGTGCGTAGGGGTGAGCCCAATTATATCTAGCCGGTACCTCTCAGCCTCTCGCACAAGCTCAGGCTCCTTCCCTCCCAGAGAGGTGACGTTCCATGTCCCAAAAGCCAAGTTCCATGACCGGGGTTTAGGCAGCCAAGGCACTCGCCCTCGACTGCCACGCAAACCAAATTGCACCGGCCCCATCACAGCTCTCCTGCAGGTGGTGGGCCCACTGGGGAGTGATCCCATGTCGATCCTTCGGGTTTTACCTGACTGGGGCCCGTGGGAGAAGCCCCGGCTACCAGGCGCTCGCCTGCGAGCCCCAACCCCAGGCCTGGCTCCAGGGTGAGGCCCAGGTAACGCCAATCCGGGCGACGTAACAGAATCTATGTTGTTTCTGCTCATGAAGGAGTTTGTGAACCGCTCTTTGTCTGGCTCGTCACCCAGGACCTGTCTGCCATGGGAGACCCTACCAGGAGCCAAAGCCCCAGACAGCATAGCTCCTGGGATCACTCGAGCACTCAAACCCCTACACCACGTTAAGGTGGCGGTTCATGGAGGGGATGTTAAAGTCTGATATGGATTCATTGTAAATATTTCTCTGCCAGCATACACAACATGTATATGTATAAAGAGTGTGTATGTGTTCTTTGAATTATGTTATTAATGCAAAAGCTAAACCAGGGCTCTGCAACCTCTAAAAAAAAGTTTTGGTCCAGTTTCTTACTGAAAAAAATTGAGCTAGAGTCGTAAAATCTCACATCACTTTTTATAAAAAATACACTTCTTTTGGGGCCATTAGAGCATTTATTTATAACACGTACCTTTTAAATATTTACAATAATTAAACAATAACAGTGTTGTATTTTGTATAGGCTTTGTAACAATTTTTATTTATTTTAATCTGCCAGCAACACATTCAAGTTCCTTTCAAGAAAAAATACTGTTTCAAAAAAGGTCCTCTTGAAGTAGTACATTTACTTGCACTTATTATTATTCAATTCTCTCACTTAAGATATTTGCTTCTGAACAGAAAGTATAGGTGCTGCTGTGCGACAGAAGATAAGAATGTGTGCTTTAAACTTACTTTAATAATAAACAGTTCTGACAATAGATGTAACCATTTTACTCAGTATTCTGACTTGTGTGCATTTTGGAAAAATGATAAAACACAAAAGGCTTCTTAATTTAATGTCATGTCAGGAGTGTTTAAAAACAAGTTTATTTGATTATTGTAAGATCATTTCATTAAAAAATAAACCTAAATGAGAAAATGTAACAAATCTTCATTTCAATAAAAGAACATTTTTATAAACAGAGAAACTCATGACAACAGAGACAACAGAAAAATCTCAGGCATTATTTTTATTTGATACATTTTCTTTATTTCTAGTTGTGGTTGAAGTAAATTTTCAACCCAGTTACGTACACTATAAATCTCCATGAACATTATAATAAAATTTGTTTATTAAAAATGCAATATTTCTTAATTATTCATTTGTCTCCTGTTCTAATTAAATCATTTCAAACTTAAAATTGATCTTAAATTATTTTTTTTCCCTCTGAAACCCTAATAATGTAACTAACAGGTGACATTCACTGTGGTCATTTTCATGAAAAAAAGTAATTTATTGGAAGATTTGCAATCCAAAATACAGACTTTAGGATAGTACCCATAATTTTAGAGAAAAGTCAACAAACACGTATTGATTTTTGAAAATTTATTTAATAAATGTTATCTGATAATGGTTGTGTTACAGAGTTGAAACAATCATAACAGGGTTGAAGATCGTGATGGGGTTGAAGGGACAAATGCAGATTTCCATGGAATTTCATATTCTAAAATTCAATGCGGCTGCACGGTGGTGCAGTGGTTAGCGCTCTTACCTCACAGCAAGAAGGCCCACTGTTCAAGTCCCGACTGAGGGACTTGAAACAGTGTCACCAATGGGGGACCTTTCTGTGCGGAGTGTGCATGTTCTCCACGTGCATGCATGGGTTTTCTCCCACCGTCCAAAAACATGCTTCATAGGTTCACTGATCACTCTAAATTGTCCTGTATTTTTTTATGATTTTCCCTGTTGTGGCTTTGGCAATCAGCAGTTTGTCTTTGTCTTCGTGGCTTTTTTTTTTATTTATTTCAAATTTCTTGAATGAGTGATTCATGGTAAAGTAACGATATTTTTTAAATTTGGGGATTGATGACGCACTTTGAAGTTAGTCTTTTTACTTTTGAACGTGGTGAATCAGAATACGGTAAACGTTGGCATCTTTTTTTGTATTTTTCTTTAGTTTTTTTCACTTTTTCAAGTTTTTCTTGTAGTTCAGATATCTGCCTCTTGAGTTTATGTTTTGTTCTTCTGTCCTTCCTCTGAGCAGATAGATGCTGCCTACAAAAGAAAACAACAAACATTGAAATGCATGTGGAATATCATGCCTTTTTTTGCACCCTATTTCTGTAAAGAATGTGAGAGAAAAATGACAAAGGACATTTCATAACACTGCTTACTGCCCAAACCTCGAGTATTGTTGTTGTGATGACATCTTCTGCTGATCTCCCTGATCTTGACTCTGAGAAATCCTCAATTCTTTGAGAATTTCTTTCCTTTCCTTGCTTCTAAAGTAAGCCTTTCTCCACTCTTTTCTTTTTCCTCCGCTGCTCTCTTTGACTTAATTGTCTTATTGTTTTTTTTTTCCCTTTTTCTACATTCTTTTTTCATCTTTTACGCTCACTCCGAAGGTATTTCTCTCTTCTTGACGGATCAGCATTCCTGCGCTCCCTGAATCTTCTTTGCCTTTCTGCTGCTGTTGTTGGTGCCATCTTTTTCAAATCTTTAACATTTAACAGAAATCATATTCAGAATGCATGCAGTATGACAATTTTTATTAAATTATATGATTATAATTGAAATAATTTTATATTTCTAACAACACAAATATTAAATTCTCAACCCGTAACATGTTTTCAGGGTTGAGAATTTTGCTCAAAATGGCTGCTGCTTCATATGCTAGTTGCTAAGAAGAGGACACTTAACATCCATGAAGTTCAGAATTACATTGTTTATTTAAACAACAAAAGACCTTTTTAGCAAGTAGTAGTTTTCTATCATTTTTTTCATGTTACAGGGTTGAGTCGTTGCGTTTGACCATGTCAGTTTCACAAAATATTTGAGAGAAAAACTACAAGAAAGGCTGGAAATGACCTGCTTCCCTCTGGGGCTCCAGGGTCCAATAGATTTCATTGTTGTCACATGTATGTGCAATCATAGATCATACCATTTTATTTATAAGGGGGGGAATTGTTGTGTGTTACGGAGTTGAGGCGTTACTCAGGGACAAAAATAAACATATTTTAATTAATAAATTAATATTAATTTTAAAACACAAGAATTATTGCTATCAAAAGAGAATAAAAAGAGCTTTAGATTAATATAAAAATCATTGACTTTTATAATAAATTTGGTTGGTTTTTGCAAAGTAAACTTTCATTTAGGTCATGAGGGACATGACAAAATTGGTGGTTTATAATGAACAAAACATAATAATTTCTAATTAAAACGCATTATTTCGTTTCTTTTTTAATATTACAGTTTTCATTTCAGTGTAATTATTAGGCTGTTTAAATGTATTGCTTGATGACCAATTTTATGAAACACAACTTGAAGAAAGACAGAGACACAAATTGTGCCGTTTTTGTGGAATGACTCCCTCCATCCCCTGTAGTCATCCTCTAACTTCTGTAACCCACCTTTTTCCCATGTCTTTTGTGCCCCCCTATATCCCTCTCTCTTCTTCCCCCTCTTTCTTTTCTGTCCCGTCCAACAAAAAAAAGGATACAAACACAATTAATATAAATGAAGTAACAAAAGGGGTTCACACGAATATACACCTTTTGTGTCCAATAATTTAAATAATAATAATAATAAAAAATAATTTAATAAAATCTGTTCAACACAACCGTTTTTTATTCTGTTCTACAAACACCTTTGCATAAATAAAATCGTGAATAGCTAACCTTTTACAAATAAATACTTTTGTCTTAAAAAAATTGTTTTTTTCTTTTGTGTTTAAACTAGTGTTGCATTTCCTCCTGTTTAAAAAAAACATGATTTTAAGATTTTTGGTCTGTAACACTTCCTGTTGAGAAAAAAAATGAAGTTCTGTTTGACGGATTTAAAAAATATATCAAATGAAAGTCAATAAAACAGGAAGAGATTGATAATGTGTTACCGAAGAAAGAAATACTGGTTCCTTCAAGACACTCGAAAAGAGAGAGCTAAAACATCCGAGGGTTCTTGAACGCAGCGGGTGAAGCCTTACTGGGAGGAGGCCGGCTGCGCTCGCGGCGAGGCAGGCGGGTCTTCTTCTCTACCCTGCCTTCTCCAGACTGCGGCGGGCTCGACTGCTTGTTACAGAAATATGGCGGAGGGGGAGTTGGACGTCGACTCTTTGATTTCCAGGCTTTTAGAGGGTGAGTTTACCGAACATTATTGCTGAGATTCGCGTTGTGTGCTGTCTTCCTCCGAACAGTTTTAAGGCTACTTTTCGTGTCGAAGTGGGAAGAAACTAGCCCGGTTTATTAGCTAGCGTAGCCCGGGTCCTGATTGAAAAATACTAGTTTTGGCTCCAGGTAGTGGCAGGTACACATCAATATTTGTGTGTTACCTGTTTTTATTTCACATTTAAACACATAAATGTGTTTTTGGAGTCTAATTTAAGTGCAGCTTCTCGAACAATTGCGCGGAAAAGTTGTGGCAGTGGCTTTGTTAGAGGCAGCATTGTAATTGGGCTGACTGGCTTGTTACTTTTACTGCTGTCTCCTTTCATTTACTCAGTTTAAAAGTTATTTCTACTTTTTTTTTTACCTTAACGACAACAACCCTTTTAATATTTGGAACTATCTCAGCTGTGAGCAACAGCTTTAAACAAGCAGAAACGTTTAACAACATGACATTTTCACTAGAACCTTTCTTTTAGAACAAGTTTCACATTTTGATCTAGCCATAGTCACATGCAGGTGTCAGATGAGCACATCTGCAGGCCTTCATGGTAGATCACTTTAGAGAAACCTGCTGGGAATTTATCCAGCAACCATTCCAATGCAAAATCACCCTTTTAACCTTGGTCTGTATTTGATTTGTTGAGAGAAGACTACAACTTTGGTTTTTAAAAGCCCAATCAAAAATCAAATTTCCAGTTTGAAAGTAATCGATGACAATGCTGCGGGGTTCTGTTAGGCCTCAGTTTTAGGAGTGGTGTCTAAAATTTCATCCACTTGCTTCTGTGTACCAAGTATCCGAGGACTTTCAAAGAAAGACAGCTTGTCTAGTAGTGTTGTTGTGTATTGGTTGGCAGTGGTGGATGACTCACCATAGCTCTAAATAAGGGATCCCCACACAGATGAAGCAATTTGTCTGTTTCGATGTAGCCTCTCCTGAGAACACAGCATGTCTCTGTCTTCACAAAACATTTACATGGATGACAAAGCTGCTTTTCACTCCTGAGTTGATGTTCTGAAAGGAGTTCACCAACAGCTGGAGAGTTGATGTAAACAAAAAAGGAGTAACATGGAGGGATCCAACGATTCATTTTCCCCACAATTTGGTTCAAACCTTGATTGTTGGTCACAATTAGGTTTTGATTCGATATATTATTTGTGTATTACAAAACAACATAAAACTAAACATTCAGATTAAAAAAAATTGCTCATAAGCAAATGACACAGAAAGAAAAAGCTTCAGTTGGCTCATACTAAACCTGATGTAATTTAATAAAACAATAAATAATAAATTGCCCTATAGAACCTATATCTCATTTATATGGCAATTCAATCTCTGAGGCTCTGCCTTTCACTACTTGTGGGTACCGTCCATTTCATGACGTCATCCTAGAGCCTAGAGAGAACTACTTCCAAAACTTTGCAAAGATTGGATGTGTATATAATACAAAAGCATTTTGCCGATCGCTGCTAGCTCCGCAGACCCGGCGGGTGTGTGGTAGCCCGGGGGCAGTGCTGGCAGCGCACACTCTTCAAGAAGAGTCCTCATGGTCATACGTATGAGCCACTTGTTTTTGTGGATTGAGAGGGTCTGGTGCTCACAGCAGGGTTTTCGTGGAATGCTCAAAGAAGCGTGAATAGATCATATCACTTTGGGGTTGTTTTTGTAAGGAATTAACATTATAATACACTTAGAAACTCAAAAAAGTTGTAAACATAACTGATATGCAGTAGAGATGCAGGGATTCACTTTCCCAATGATTTGGTTTAATGGTGTTACATACAATTTGGTTTTAAACCGAGAATTATGGTACCCCTAAGATTATGCAGTTTACGGCTTCAATGCCATATTATTTACCGGTATTTGATTTTAACTCAATTTCTAACCATGGGAAATTATGAAATTGCCAAAAATCCAAGTCCTACAGTTGCTTAAAAACAAAAACTAATAAAGGTTTTTGTCTAAAAAAGATTTCATTTATAAAGAAAATGAAGCTTAAATGTTCATTTCTGAGTGTTTCTTTTTTTAAATTGTGATGAATCAGTAGCATATTAAAAGATTCCATTGAAAAAGATGACATTTGTGACACATCAACTTGAATGGGTGGGTTAAAGTCTCCCAGCTGTGCTCCATTCTGATGCATCCACTTGGAGACAAATAGATCCATAAACATCTTTATTTTCTTCGTCTAAGCTGGAATCTGGATCATAACTGTACGGCTGGATAGATCTAATGTTGCTTGTCATTTTTGTTGCAGTGGTAATGTTAGGTTGGGGTGTGAGGGGCTGTAAGCTAGCAGGAGAGAGTGTACACAAAGGGCTGTTGGAATACCAGCTGAGGGTCACTTACGCACCAACAGTCCCACTGCAACACAGAGGTGAATTTCTAATGAACTCCTGCTGCTCTGCAGAAAATATTTCTTAAAAAAACCACACAGGTTCTTGATTTTGACTAAAAACAACATAATCATAATTAAAATACCGCCGGGATTTTACAATAGACAGAAAAATATAGTTGGAGTGGGACTTTAAAACCTCTCAGGTGCTTTGCACTAAAGCAACAGACTTGACAGACTCTCTTAGGATCCTTAGTAGTTAAAGGTTAAAGTACTTATGGTAGTCTGAAACCTTAAAGGCAACTGCTTTTTATTTCAATAAGAATCATTTGCGTCTCTGCATTTGCTGCCTGATCACAACCACTAGAGGAGGTGCATGATTGACAGTTTAACATTTTGTCTTATCTAGTCAAGATGGTTGCACATATGTCATATTCTGGTGAAGGTCCCATGACTTAACCAATGTCAGAAAGGAGAACATGCAGGTCTGACCGGCTCTGTTCTGTCATTTTTGTTAATGACTGTGAAGTTTCAAACCCTTCAAATTCTTGAGTAGCAACTCTGTGACAAGTTCCAAACACTTGCAGTCGTGCTGATGTTGTTCTTCACACTGCCACATTCAAGTGTATACTTCTTTGCACAAGGACCTTTGCTCCAGTGCAGCCACGGCTTTCTGCAACAACTTCAGCAATTGTGTTGCTTTTTCAGACAGCACTACACAAGCCAACATATTCCTGCACAGACGCACAGAGAGCCTTCTGATCTCTTACTAAATGTCAACAGCCACAGCTGTTCCAGGGAGAGACTTACTTTCTCTTTCAGTAACTCAGATTCAGGGATGTGGGTGCAGCACTAAGGGTTTTTGTTGGGTTTTTTTGCCCTCAAACACAATGCTTTTACACTTTATGGGACACTAAGTGGAGTATCAACCTGTTTACTATATCAGTTTTTTTGGTCAAATTTATCATGTTGTTTTTTAATGATGCTGACAATTGCATCAAAAGTTATATTCCTCTTTTTTCACTAATATTTGAGGAACTCAGTGTTACTTTTTAATCACCTAAATGCAGTCTCACATAAGACAACATACTTTAGAGAAGTTGGCTTCTTTGAGTTTAAAAGTTGTTTAAAATTCGGTTTGTTTGGTTTTTTTTTTTAAATGAAGGCTCTAGAAAATTGAGTACTAGATTTAATGCATTAAGAAAGTATAGCAAAAGGCTTCTTCATATTACTGAAAGCTGTTGAACACATTAAAGTAAAATTAGACCCAGCTCCTGCTGCTGTGATATTCTTAGCAGCACCAGGAGGTCGAGAAGCTTACTCATTTGTAAACAAAAAGCAAATTCAGCAACTACAGTGATGGTTCTCAAAAAAAAAGCAGGAAAGAAGTTTTGTTTTGATTTTAAAGTCCCACTCTAATCATCTGTTGATCTATTTTCAAAGATTTCCCAGTAGTCTTTAATTTACGATTATGCTGCTTTAGCCAAAATCAAAAGATCTGTGTCGTTTTCTAAGACATAGTTTCTGCAGAGGAATAGTTAATTAGAAAGTCACCTCTGAGTTGTGGGCGGGACTGTTGGCAAGAGGACCTGGTGGAAGACTCGATGGCGGCTGAAAATCATTAGCTGGAAACGGAAATTGCCAAACTCCAGACCAGTGTTTAGTTTTGATCACAGTTAACTTCAACTCTCTACTACGCGATCTACGTGAATCAACTCATTCTGTTGCGGAGAAAAGCGACTTTGCGCTGCTTTATAACACTTTATATTAGTAATATGTTGCATTTCAGCAAAAAGCCGCTTAAAAGTCTTGCTTTACCAGCGCAAAGCCGCTTTTCTCTGCAGATCAGCTAATTCTCTATTGACTGCGTAAGGAGTTATGGTATGTCAGAGTGTTGTAGTTTTTGATAGACGCCTCAAAGCTTAAAATGAGACAGAGCAACCCTGCCCCCTTTCCCCTTCTTGTTGGTAAGCGCTCAGATCAGGGACCTTGTGGCTTTCCCTGCATATTTTCTGTCACAATTACAATCTTTTTTAAACTGCATTTTTTCATCTGCTCCTGATTCACAATGATCTCAATAAAGAAATACTCAGAAATGCAATTTTAAGCTTAATTTTTTTAGTGGATGTCCTCCATCAGAAAAATGCTACAACATCACGTGAAGAACACCAAAAACACAATTTTCATCTAAATGTACTCCGGCAAACACATTAGTCCAGAAAGTGGATGTCACAATATTTTAAGTTTATCGTTGCTTTGAGGACGTACAGCAAATATGTCCTTGAGCAGGTTTTCAGCTTTGGGCTGACGAGCTGAACTTGATAGACTAACAACATGGATGTCAATAATGAAAGATTCTCTGTGGAATGAATGCTGGACACCTTTTTGCTATGCAACTAGTCCTTTAAGTGGAAGAGTAAGCAATACAAGTATTTACAACTTTTACATTCTTTTTTTTCCCTTCAGGTTGCCTCTACTTTAAAATAACATTCTTTTATTTGTTTCCATTTCCTTTTCTGATAAAGTTCAAATATTTCCTGTTCCTGGAGCTTAAGTTAGTAATGGTCCTTGAGGATAAAAATGATAAAGTATTAGAAAACTGAAGTAGCAGTTTGCTGTTCAATCATGTTGGCGTGATGCATAGCTACTGTTGGCAGGAAAAGGCCTGACAGAGTTGTAAATTAGTCAGCAGTCTGTTGTTTTAGGCATTTGAGCTGCTGTGTTTCTATTGTTTGTTTGAGCTTGTTTTTATTTACTTCTCGTGTTTTTGGTGTTAAACTTGATGGAACGATCTAACCAGGAAATCACATCAACTTTGTGCTTTTAAAAATGCCACACATAACCTGTTGATGTGCAAAGCATAAGAGAAACCACATTTTCACAATTCCGAGCATGATAGGAGGAGGTGGCAGCAGAAAAAAAAGACTAACCAGGCCAACATTTTTCAGTTCTTTACTGTCCAGTTTTGTTATGGTCTCAATTCCCTGTTCTTGTTGACAGTAGTGACACTTGCTGTGGTGTTCTGCCTTATGAGTTGACATGTTGTGCAATCAGAAATGATTTCTGGATGGTTTTAATATTTTATAAATGTGTGTTTGTCATCCTAAATCTGCTTGTTCATTTTTCTCTGAACTCTTATCAAGACAACTGCTCCTTACTGCTCACATCATAATAAAAAAAAAGTTTCTCTACTTAAACTATTGTTGTTTGTGAAAAACCCAGTAGGTCAGCAGTTTGTGCAACACTCACAAGCATTCAACGCCTCTCAAATCACCTCTTCTTTATTCTCTTTGGACTTAACAATTGTCCCAATAGTGTTAATGAATGTAGCTGCTGCCACATGATTGGAAGGAAAATATTTGCAGCAATGTGCTTTCAAACAGAATGAGTCTGCTTTCTTGTAAACTATTGATCTTTTCTGAAAGTTTTGAGTGAATCCTCCTGCAAAGTTGCTGTTGCAGCCTCTTCATTTGTTAGCATTCATATTCTGCAGACATTGATGACACTTCTGTGCATGATTTCCAAAGGAAGGTTGTTTTGTGTTATGTGAAAGACAGTTTTAACACACTGGAGAAAAAAGTTCTTGAGTAGTGTCCTCTTCCTGTTTTTTCCTGATGTAAATTTGTGTTGCTGCGCGGCATTCAGGCTGCTGGCGTGGCACTCTGTTGTGGAAACAACAATGGTGGTGCCTGTTTGGCGAGGAGTACTCGCCCCCTGGCACCAGACACGGCGGGCAGCTCTCACCCAGGCTTTTCAGCGTCCAAGCTAAGCTTTGCAATAAACCCCTCTCTTCTATTCACTCCGTGCTGCTGCCCGCCTTCAGCTTTTTTCTTTTTTCCCTACATTTTCCATCCCTCCAACTTTCTGCAGTTATGCTCCCTCCTGTTTGTTTCTCTCTCGCTCTGTCTTCTCAGTTTCATCCTTTCTGTTGCTCCACAAAGACAATCATTCACCCCTGGCACCAACAAAACCTCCCCCAAAATGCAAAGCCTGCAGACCAATGCCACTGCAGGATGGGATTTCTGCATTAGGAGTCTCTTCTGCAGTTATGTGTTTAATTTTCTAATCACTGAGGGTTCAGTGTTTTCCACTTCCCCTGTGTGGGTGAAGGTTTGATGAAGTGTAGGGGAGCTCCTGGCTTCTTGCCCGGGGGTAGAAAATGGAGGTGGATGGCTAAAAAAGGTCTGATGGAGCAATTGTTTTTTTTGTTTGGCGTTGTGAGCTTCAGCTGAGCCTGAAATATGCATGAGTCATACCTTCTTAAAATTAATGGGGTTACTTGACCTAATAAAAGTTTCCTTCAGTGGTCTCTATATTTTTGCAAACTTGTCAGAACACATATTGGCAAGTGTCAGCAAGAAACAGCAGCTGAAACTGAGGAGAACTTTCTGTAATCTTGAAGAAATCTCAAGGTTTTCACTTTATTTTCTTTCCACTAAAACTGTAGTTTGACTTAGTATTGTTAACTTTGTTTGAGCACGACTTCTCACGTGTTTGAACTTCAGTCCCAACTTTAAAGACCCACACTGATGAAAATTTTGTTTTTAGCATGTTCTTCTTGTAGTCTTTTTCTGATGATGAATTTACTCAAATTGTGCATCAGGACCAGACAAAATAATGAAGCTTGAATAAGATTATAGTTGTGACGTAGAAAATATGCTGGTGGGCCTTTCTCCTCCGCTCCATTCTGATGCATCCACTTGTATAAAAATGGATCCATGTGCATCTTTGTTTTCCTCGTCCGAGCTGGAATCTGGATCAAAATATTGCAGCATTGGTAATGTAAACTTGGGGATGGGTGGGGTTGCTCTACACCATCAACTCAGAGGTGAATTTCGAATGAACTCCTGCTGCTCCACAGAAACGATGTCGTACGAAACAACATTTTGATTAAGAACTGCATAATCATAATTAAAAGACCACTGCAAACACTTTTAGAGTAGATCAAAATATGATCAGTGTGTGTCTTTAAAGGGCCTATATCATGCTGTTCTAAACATTTCAGAGTAAACTACAATGTTCCAAATTGTTATTCAAATTGTATTTAAGTTTCAAAAAGATAAGATTTTTTGTTTTTCAGGTAATCTCGGATGATTTTGTGTCTCTGGGCTCTTTGGATCACTGAAATCAATTGCAGATACTTGTGATCATTAGTTTTCCAGATGAGCTCAATTAAAGGAAAAACTACTAAAGAAAGAAGTTCCACATTATTAAGCAGACCAACATTTTCATGCAATATGGGATGTCTGCTGTTGAAAAGCCTGAAATAGTTGGATGCCTTTGACAAGTTATAAAGACCTTGGATATTTCCCTAAAATTTTGAGCTGGATCATCATTCTATTAAGATTTGTGTCTGATTCCGAGCACACACGGGTTTGTGCAGATAAATGCAGAATGAGGAAGGTTTCTGCTAGACAAATACATCAGATTAAGAGAGCAGCTCCTAAAATACCATTACAAAGCAGAAAGCACATATTTGAAGCTGCTGGTGTCTCTGGAATCCAACCAACATCACGGTGTAGGATTCTCCAGAGACTTTAATGTTCCAAATAAACCTTCTATTGCCCCCCCTAAACAACACTCATAAGCAGATGGTTGCAGCGGGCCCAGACATTCATGAAGACTCACTTTCAAACAGTCTTGTTCACTGATGAGTGCCGTGGATGGAGTGGTGGTGGAGTGGACATGGTGGATGGCCACCATGTCTCAACAAGGCTGCGACATCAGCAAGGAGGTAGTGGAGTCATGGTTTGGGATGGAATCATGGAGAGAGCTGGTTTGCCCTTTAGAGTCCCTGAAGGTGTGAAAATGACCTCTGAAAAGTATCTCGAGGTTCTGACTAACCACTTTCTTCCATGGTATAAAAAGAACCGTGCTTTCCATAACAAAACCATCTTCATGCATGACAATGCACCATGCCATGCTGCAGGATTACCTCTGCATCATTGGCTGATGGCTGATTGAGAACCTAATTTGAAAAAAAGTACTCTTATTGTTTGGACATTTCTTCAATAAAATTTAATGTATACTCAAAATGGTTAGGGATTGGTTAATATTGAAAATTATTCTGACTGTCATTTCCATTTAGTATTTAGAAAAAAAATCATAGAAAAATATAATTTGCAGGATAATTTGGAATGCACTAGATATCCATACATATGGTAACATATTACCAAATTCCAAATTATTTGAAATATTTTGGAGACGAATGGCTGTCATTGCATTGCACTGAAGCTCTGGTTTACGATTGACGAGTACAGATGAAAAATCTGGTAGTTAACTGGTAGCTGGTAACTTTTGCTGTATTTTTTCTAGGACTGTCAACGTTAACACGTTAAAACATGTGATCAGAAATTAAAAATAAACTTGTTATTTATCACAGATTAATTGCATGTCAGAAGCGACTATCTTCCACTTATCGTCTGGTGGTTAAGGCTTCCACGGCCTTTGTCAGTTTCTGAAAAATACACACTTCGTCAGGCACTATCCCGCTTATAACATGGTCACTTACAAAAGAAATAAATATTCAGACGATTTTTTGTATTTTATTCTTGTTATTTTTTTGGTTTAGACTGCTTTCTCACAAAAAGCGGACTATTTGATTGGCGGTGCGGCCCGTCGTCATGGTAACACAACAAAGCGTCGCTGCAGAAGCAAAAGAAAGTGTTATACATGCTGATCGTCACGATAGGCTCAATAAAGCATCAGTTCAAAGAGAAAAATCACCTCTTACTGCTTGTTTTTGTCCAGAAAATGAACCAAAAAGTTTGTTTTAAAGAAGCCTGCGCAGTAATTTTGAACACTTGGGCTATGTGACCAGAACTTCTTTTTGTGCACGTGAATACACAGCAGCCAATCAGAATAAAGTATTCACCCGGACGATTTCAAGTGCAGAAACACAATGTTTGTTTTTTTACGGCTGTATATCGGCATCTTTGTTTTCTTGGAGTAATACTGCAGACATAAGTCTTTAGAGTTCTTTACAGTTCTGCTTATCTTACTGTTGATGTGTTTTTTGCACACGAATTACATTGCTGGGATATCTGAGTTAACACTTTGCAAAATAAAACATTTCCGACAAAAAAAAAAATTCTCTCTGGCCTTTTTGGGGGGGATAAAAGCTACATATTTTTTTATATAAAATGTACCTAGAGAAACATTGTGAATAATCGTGATTAAATTAAATTTTAATTTTTTTATGGATCCCCCATTAGTTGCAGCCAAGCAGTTGCATCTATTCTTCCTGGGGTCCAGGATTAATCACAATCCAAAAGTGTGATTAATCTGATTTTTTAAATTTTTTTATTTTTATTTTTTTATCAATTGAAAGCACAAATTTTTTCTAAACCATGTGCTCTTAAAGAGTAAGCTGGTTGTGCTCCCTGCATGATTAAACTCAAAAAATGCTCTCTTTGAGGGGTACACTCTGTGCCTTCTGAACTGTTCTGAGAGATTTGTTAATGAAACTCCCATTGTCAGGTCTTCGTGTTCCTATGCTTTAGTGAAAGCTTGCAAAGAATCCTGGGATAGATTAGCCTTATCGTTGACTAATTATACTCTTTGGTGAACAGGAAAACAGAGATGTATTCTTTGTCTTTGTGAGATAAATCTTAATATTTTTTACTTCCAAATTCATGTAGTAATCCTCTCTAAGGTGAGCAGTTCTGAGTGTGAATGGGGGACTTGTTCTTACTTGAGTTCTCCTGCAAATTGACTTCATGAAAGTCATCAGTTCATGTTTTCTCCTTGAGCATTTCATGATGATCAAGGTTTTAAGCATTTGATCGTCCCAAGTGGAGTTTGTGTCTGCAGGAGAATGCTGCAGTCGAGCCAACACTCTCACTCAGCTGATGACACAACACTGGCTTTGTACAAAATACACACGTGTTTAAACATTACATTCAATCATGGCTCAGTTTGTGCCTGCTGGTGGACCTGGATGACTGGATCAAAAATGCCACGTAAAGCGAGACACGTGGCTCGATCCACCTTTTACCGATGAAACTAGATGAAACGTGTCTTTGAGAAAGTTCTTAGGAAAAGTTTATTCGAGTTCATTTGGATCTCTGCCAGTCCAGCGTCATCACAGCTTCTTAGCTTTCTGACCCAGAGCAAGGCCTGGCCCCTGCTTAATGGTCTCCTCATCTCATAACTTGCAGCTATGGAGCTTTTGAGCACTCCCTCTTTAAGATGACTGACTACTTCCTCCTCCTACCACATGGCAGTGCCCATATATGGTAACGCCTTCCACAGACTCCGAGTCTGGGACACACACTTGAAATAAACCATCCTACTTCTTCTGTTGACTGAGCCCCATTCATGCACCACCCGATCAGGTAGACTTCTAACGCTACGTCCTTCTCTAAAGCATTCACATCTGTCACTTTTTAAATCCTTGACCTCCCAGGACAACAGAAAGCCCAGGCCTGTTTTGAAAACTGATCAGACGAGTCTGTTACTGCCGTGTGCCGGTTTCTTCCTCCCACCCACTTTAACCACACAGGTTAACTTATGCTCATTTGTGGTGTTTCGTAACATTACTTTGGTGTGGTTCAAAAAATGACTCAGAAAGTTGCTTGAGTGAACTGTACATCCTCTTCCATCCATATAAATAAGGGATCTTCTGACGATTGCTTTAAGATTTGTGAACATCAGCTTAGCTTGACCTTATGCTGGTTTAGTTCCTCTGTTGAAGGGGACTGTGCATCTTTGGCTGCAGTACAGCCGAGTCCATCTCGGAGGTTATGAAGTTCCCAGGAATGCAGATCTCCCATTAAGGAGGGGAGTGACCAAAGCACAGCTTTTCTCTGATGTGAGCTCACTGCTGCATAAAACAGTGGCTCGTGCATTTGAACATTTCAGCAGAAGGTCTGACAGAGTAGAGGCTGAGCAGGAACAATGCTTTTGTGAAGCTCAAGAAAACAAAGTTTAGAGCTTTAAGTAAGGATGAGAGATGTATCGGTGCCAGTATCTGTATCGGTTGATATTTGCCTAATTCTTTTAGTTCTTGTAGAGTTTTTCTGATGGACACATAGAAAATTTAGATTAAAATAGCTTTTCTGAATATTTCTTTATTTAAATCATTGTGAATGAGAAGCAGAGAAAAGAAATGCTATTTGAAACCAGTTTGTTTGTGTTATAGAAAATGGACTGGACGGGCCACAAGCTCCCTGCTCTGAACTCTCAGGAATGAGGAAGAGAAGGGGGGCCGGGGTTGCTATGTGCCATTGATCCCACTCACAACTCTTGAGGAGAATTTGTAATTAAAAACTGCTGCTCTGCAGAAACTTTCCTAGAAAACAACTCGGGTTTTTTGATTTTGGCTCAAAACAGCATAATCCTAATTAAAATACCACTTTGAAAATAGATCAAAAAGATGATTGGAGCGGAACTTTTAACACTTGCAGTTTTTCCTGAATTAAACAGAGACAAAACTGATTTAAGTTGAGCCATCAGTCTATTAGAAAGGTTAAACAGTTTCTGATGGTGAATGTAGACTATACATGATCCTGAAAGTGTTTCAATTATGCAGTTGAAGTCCATTTGTATTAAAAGGGTTTCGTGAGGAACTGGTGTTTGAGTTCTTCTATACAGGAAGGTATTTAGTAACTGAGTTGTTATTTTGACATTAAAATCAGGGAGGGAAATAGCCTAAAAATAGCATTTTCTATACATATTTATTTAAGATCAGAACAGAGGGATACAGGTTGTTCTTGTTAGGACTCAGAATAACACAAACACATCAGTCCCTCTTTTATAGAGAATATATGGGCTATGTCTGAATTCCCTCTCTACTGTCCAACCCCTAAAAGGCTATATAGTACAAGACTGCTTTTTAATGCATGAACACATGCTCACAATCAGTTTGTTTTTTAACTCCAATTTTGACATAACCCATTTTACAACATGTTATGAAGACTATTGATGAATTCACTGTGTTCTCATGATGAAAAGTTAGGTAGTTTATAAAAAAATAAAATGACATATTTTTTCAAATGACAAATCATTCAAACACAATGCTTTGTGGCCTATTTTTTTACCTATCTAGTGAGCAATGTAGTGCAGAGGCTTCCCCCAAAAAAATGGCAAGAGCACTAAAAAGTGAAAAGTGATGGAATTCAGACAACACCATGGAAACATAAAACTTTTATGACAACCAGCAGAAACCCAGGAGGTTCTGATAGTTTAAAAAAAATGTTGTAAAAGACGACGTTAACTTTTAGAATATTGATTAAAGGACAATATGAAGGGCTGGAAGGCTTTATTTGTCTTGTTATGGAAAAGCAGTTATTACTTCTGAAAAGGAAGCTTCAAATATTCAGAGTGACGGAGCACTGGAAGAATGCTAATCTAATGGAAGATTAGAAAGCAGTTTGTACCCATCCATCATTGAGAAGGAAACAGGTTTCTCAGTCACAAACACATTTCTAAAAAGATCACCTTCAGCATCCTCTCTGAACAACACACTCCTCTTTGCAGACGTTTGCATGGGTTAAGAACAATGAGATCTATGGGAAGAAAAGAAAAAAGATGATGGAGGCAGGAAAGTCTGATTTCACATCCAAAAGACAAATATCAGCAGCTGGAAAAACTCAAGACCTCAGATGCAGTCCAAAACATTTCTGAAACTCTATCAGTTAGTAAAATGTTTAAACTTGTACATTTCTTCCCCAAAACAACTTGGAAGAGTTAATTATGTTAAGACTAGATCTTTAAAATTTTAGGTTTGTTTCACCGATGTGATGATTTGCACATTTGTTTGCTTGACTTCTCCATATACAAATCAATGTATTCTTAAATATCTTTTAGACTCTGTAATGACACTGGACAAAAACTGTTGTTCATTTTTTAAGTGTGTTATTTATATTCTATTTTTATTAGAGCTATGATGTTAAGGTAATTCATTTCCCCTTAATGGGGTCTATAAAGTTTTATCCTGTTCTATCATTTAAAAAACTGTAAATATTGTATTTAGTCAAGCACACTTTCATTTTTTGTTTATCAGAAAGTCAGCATCAAAGTTCAGCCATCAGGTCTGGACCTGGAGCATGAGACACACCTGAGAGGCAGTCACCTGAATCGTTTCCTTTCATTAGCTTAAATTTGATCAGCACTTTTTGTTTGGATGTAATGTTTTTGAGCTGTTTTGTGTGTTAGTCACAAAGAATAAGGGTTTTAATGGTGAGTTGTGTGCTTTTGTGTGTGGTTGTGGTCACTGCTGTGATGCAGTGTACATTAGCATGCAAGCTGTGGACTGAGGAGGCACCACTACATCAGAGGATGGGCTCCCTGCTCTGCTTTGATGCAGCAGCTGCTTTGCTCACCAACACCTTGCTGGCTAGAAACTGGTTTCTCTGGGTTTCCATGGTGACATGGTGTGGGTGTCTCCCTTTTTTCTTGGGCTGCTGAAGCCGCAGTGCTGTGGTGACAGAGGATGCTGGGATATCTGGCTGTGCACATGCTCTGTATGCTGTGACCTAATGTCAATGTCACTGAATGTGTGTGTGTCCCACTATGATGAGGCCTTCCTGTACATCAGCTGAACCAGCACAGATGTGCAAACACGTCACTGCAGAGATGGGAGGACGGGGGGGGGGGAGTCACTCATGGAAAGTGGACACCCCGGTGCTTCCTGAAGGAGACTTTCAAGATAAAACATCTGAGCCGTATTTTATGTTCACATTTAACTCCACCTTTCTAATGGATCAGAATAACCATTCTTCTCTTTTCAGCGTCTTATTTAATCTTCCTTTTTTCATGATATTTTTTCTATAGTTTGACTTATTCAAATTAAAAACCGACCAATCAAATGGCTCCATATAAGAATGTGGTCTCACATCCAACGTTCAAATTGGTTGATAGATTTTGTGTCACCCACTTTAAAGTGGAAGGTGGAGTGGCTTCCAACAAACTATAAAAACGTTGACTCAGACCGACTTGGACTGATCACTGTTTACTGACGTTGTCTGGCTCCAACATGACGGCGTCAGTATTGGGAAAAAAAAAAAAGGCTACTGACTTGAGTTCATTTGGTTGGAGCTTAGTGAATTGTTTTCTGAGGGTTTTCATGCTCACTCGGTCCAGTTCTCTCACATATAGTCAATTCTAGCTAGCAGTGGGGGTGTTTACATGGTCTGGAGTCAAAAATAGAAGGCTTGTGTTGCACTTGTACACACACCCACACACACACACACACCTCCTCAGCAACCAGTAAAAGTTTCCCTGTGAAAACCTTGGCTGGAACCCGTGACGTTCCTGAGCTCTCGTCTGACTCTCCACGGGAGTTTCCAGCTGTCTGCGAGGGTGTCGTCTGACGGGAGCAGTTTGGTTTATGAGTGGAATGGAACTCTGGGTTTTGCAGAACTGTATTCTTCTATTAGCAACAAATGTGTCCGTTTAAATGAAAATATGGCTGTCAGACTATTGCAGAAAGCTTAGAACAACGGGGAAAAAAAAGGTTTCTGAAGTTGATGTTGATGCACCCTCTAGTTTAAGAATTTTAACAAATATATTTGTGAAATTTATTCAGGAAGTTGAGAAAAAAGTTGTGGGGAAAAAATGATAATGTTTAATATTAAATAGTTTTATGATGTTAAAGTATCTAAACAAATAAGGGTTGAACAGATCACAAAACTCTGTTCAGATCAAGTCTTCCCATCACCCACAACTGAGAGCTCTCTGTTTACATGCTCTCCTGCTAGCTTACAGCCTCTCACAACCCCAAGCTAACATTAGCGATGGACTTCACCCAGAGTGTCTGCAGATTCTTCAAGTCTCAAAAGATCTTGAATTTATTTGAACTTGAATAAGGCCTTAAAAGCAATAAATTGCCTTAAATTCTGGTGAATAGGTCCTATTTTTTTTTCTTCTCAATGCAATGTGACTTCCTGTCACTGAAAAAGTATTCACAGCATACGTTGTGTCATAGGTTGTGAACTGTTTACACATTGTTAAACCTCAGCTAGCTAAATAGCTCCTGCTCATTGATGCAGGAAAATGGGAAATTCCAAATTCATAGAGAAACGTCGTGAAAATAGAGATTACATGTAGTGGTTAAAACTGGTGGCTAAAACTCTGGCTGTTTGTTTCCTTTGTATGTACAGTCTTACATTTGATTCTAATTGTTCATTAAATTCATTCATTCATTTTCCAATCCGCTTGATCCCTTTCGGGGTCACGGGGTTGCCGGAGCCTAACCCGGCTACTCATGGGCGAAGGCAGGGTACACCCCTGGACTGGTCGCCAGTCTGTCGCAGGGGCCACAATCACACAACCATACACACTCACATCCACACCAACGGACAATTTTTAGAGTAACCAATTAACCTGTGAAGCATGTTTTTGGACGGTGGGAGGAAGCCGGAGTCCCCGGAGAAAACCCACGCATGCACGGGGAGAACATGCAAACTCTAAACAGAAAGGTCCCCCAGCCAGGACTTGAACCGGGAACCTTCTTGCTGTGAGGCAGGAGTGCTAACCACTGCGCCACCGTGCAGCCTTGTTCATTAAAAGGTCTTAAAAACCCCTCAAGTTTAACTTTATTAAATCAGCAGACATCCGGTTTCTGGTCGGACGGCCATTAGTCAGGACATCGGTGTTGGTTGCTAACCTTCATCTCCACTCCCTCAGTGAGAGGATGTCGTCCTGGGAAGATTGTCCAGATGACGGAGGCGGAGGTGCGAGGTCTCTGCATCAAGTCACGGGAGATCTTCCTCAGTCAGCCCATCCTGCTGGAACTGGAGGCTCCCCTTAAAATCTGCGGTTTGTGCCTCCTGCTCCTCCTTGAACTCGCACACTCCGTCCGTCCTTCACTGTTCTTCTGCAGCAACAAAATGTGCTCTGTCGATCTCAGGTGACATCCACGGACAGTACACAGACTTGCTGAGGCTCTTCGAGTACGGCGGCTTCCCCCCTGAGGCCAACTACCTGTTTCTGGGGGACTATGTGGACAGAGGGAAGCAGTCTCTGGAGACCATCTGTCTGCTGCTGGCGTACAAGATCAAATACCCCGAGAACTTCTTCCTGCTCCGGGGAAACCACGAGTGTGCCTCCATCAACCGCATCTACGGCTTCTATGACGAGTGTGAGCCGCTTGCACAGACTGTACACGCTAACCTCTGACCTCCAGGAAGTGTCTGAAGAAATCCAGACTCCCGATGCTGAGTTTGGAAATGAAAACGATCCCTCTGCTCCTGTCTTGATCCCACAGGTAAACGCAGGTTCAACATCAAGCTATGGAAGACTTTCACTGACTGCTTCAACTGCCTGCCCATCGCCGCCATCGTGGATGAGAAGATCTTCTGCTGTCACGGAGGTATTTATGTTCTTTTTTTGCCTCCTGTCTGGATTCATCTTCACAACAAACGCGATCCGTGCGTCTGCTCGACATTTGTTGAAAAATGTGCCTGGTGTGAACGCAGCTTTAAGAGCTGAACATGTGCCACAGGTTTGTCTCCTGACCTGCAGTCCATGGAGCAGATCCGACGCATCATGAGGCCCACAGACGTCCCCGACACAGGTAGCGTATTGTACCCACTCACGTGCACACAGGAACAGCTGTTCCATGATGATGAGTCTGTTGTTTTTAAAACAACTGAAGAATTTAATCTAGAAGTGAGTCCATCCTAAAGATGTTTGGGAAAAAGCAAATCACTGAAACTGAAAGATTAACTTGAACTGAAAAATGACTCCACAAATGCAGCTTTTGGAACTTCCTGTACCCTCACACTCGCTGAGCTCAGCAACTCTTAGCAGCTGTGATGTTGGAGGATTCTGCTCTTCTGTTTGATGTCATCTCATTGCTCTTGTAACCTCGTGGTTCCTGGTGAACCAGCTCCCCTCTTCATTAAACCTGGCTTCTCCCGGCCTTATATGGGGGTGCATCGCCTGGCAGCTGCCGGCTCTCGCATCCTCTTATGGTCTTGGTAGGAACTTCTTGACGGGAAAGATCAGCGTGTTTTGAGTTTCTGGTCAGGGGTCACCTGTGTCCAGCCATGTCTGACCCGAAACAAACTCTCCCTGCAGGCCTGCTGTGTGACCTGCTGTGGTCCGACCCGGACAAAGACGTCCAGGGATGGGGAGAGAACGACCGCGGCGTCTCCTTCACTTTCGGAGCTGATGTGGTCAGCAAGTTCCTCAACCGCCATGATCTGGACCTCATCTGCAGAGCCCACCAGGTACCATAACCTCTTCTTCACTATGCTTCCTGATTTGAATCAGCTCCAGGTTTCTGATGGTGTCTCTGGCGCCTCCAGGTGGTGGAAGATGGCTATGAGTTCTTTGCCAAGCGACAGCTGGTGACTTTATTCTCGGCCCCAAACTACTGTGGCGAGTTTGACAACGCGGGCGGCATGATGAGTGTGGATGAAACCCTGATGTGCTCCTTCCAGGTATGGCATTCCTTCTTACCCAAACAGCAGAAAAAGCTTCTGGCGCATCAGTGATCAAGAACCCCTATCTTGCGTTTCAGATCCTGAAGCCTTCTGAGAAGAAAGCCAAGTACCAGTACGGAGGGATGAACACTCGGCCCGTCACTCCTCCACGCACAGCCCAAACCCCAAAGAAACGATGAAGACCGACGCAGAGAAAAGTCTTCTTTTTTTCCCACCACAGACATGAAGAACACTCGACCAAACCAGCCTGTTCATCAAAGCATCCTGAACCGTCTCAAAGCTTCTCCTCACCTGCGCTTACATAACCTTTTTAGAAGCATTGCAAGCGGATCATTCTGTAGCATCCTTTTGTTTTTGTTCTATTTTCTTGAGAACAGAATGACAGTGTAGTTTACCACTTCTCCTCACCCCCCCGCCTGTACAGACACCACCAGTACGACTGACCATTGCTGGGTTTTCAATAAATACAGGTGAAATAACCAGCGTCTGCTTTTTCTACACTTTTATTCAGAAAAATAAGCAAAAAAAAAAAAAACAGCTGAAGGTTTCCACTTTATTAACATGCCCAAGTGGGGAAGTTTTTCATGAACTGGCATAAAAAACATCAGGAGAAATGTTCAGACAGGACAAACTTCCAGAAAAAAAATCTAACAAATACCTGAAGGTCAAGAAGTCTGTATCATTTAAAACTGTAGCTGCCACACTTGAGATTCTGAAGAATTCAGATATTCGGAAAAAAGGAACTTTTTGATCATGAAGGAATAGTGATTCATTGCAAGTGATCAACTGAAACAGCTTCAATTCCAATATTCTGAATTTCAAATAGGTTTTCAAAAAAAATTCTGGATCAGCAGAAATGTTAAGTTAAAAATTTAACACACACTAAATAAAATGTTGGACAATGCCTACAGACAAGACCTGATTAATGTAAAACTAGTACAAAAATCGACATGGTAAAAAAAAAAAAAAAAAACTTTTCCACAAAAAATAAATCTTGGGTCCCTTTTTTAAACCGCTTTCAGCAAACCACAAATACAAGTAAAGCTTAAGAACAGTTCAGCAGGAATTTAAAGCACATTCAGATTACATTTTTCTTAAAGATTCTTTTTAAATAAAAAAGAAATGTCAGTTTCCCCAAATTAGTCCCATGCAGCAAAAAGTCCAGCACTACACTAGAAGCCTGAGCAGGAAGGACAACGACGCTCCGATGGATAAGCCCAGAGCCAGGAAGAAGGTCATCAGGGCTCCTGCCGTCTCCGCGTCCTTCGGCTCCACCATCCTGATGGGAAGCAGAAGCGGCATTAGCCACAGAATCCACACTTCTGCTGATGACTTATCAGAGCTTTCTTTACATTCTTCTGAAATCCATCAAATATTTATAAGACTAAATGTGTATATAGAGGCTTCTTTATTATTCATTTGACTACTTTTTAGTCCTTTGTAAAACAAACCTGCAGGAGCTAACGTTAAAATGTTTACACAACCCATCACTTTTTAATTACTTTAATTCATTATATAATGGCAACGTTTGAATAACTTAAAAGACCCACTCTGATGAAAATTGTGTTTTTATGTTCTTGTAGCATTTATCTCATGATGGAGGATATGTATAAAGAAAGTTGAGTTTAAAATTGCGGTGTGAAGGGAATAATCAAATATTTCATTTGAATAAATCCTCTAAAAAATGAATGGAGCAGAAATTTGAGGAGCAGTCTCAGAGCTTTTGTGTTTTATGACTTTTCAGTGTTTCTGGTGGTCACATGCCATCAGAGATGGCGGCGTTGCACTTACTGTGGCGCATATGACATGGAGAGGCAGACAAAGTAGCCGCTGGACAGGGAGAAGAGAACCATGATGATAATGAAGGCAGCGTCGTGCGTGAAGAAGGCAGGAAAGTAGTGGCGGGGCTGAACGTTGCACAGCATCAGCAGTGGGATGAACACCACTCTGGAGATGACCAGCACCGGGAAGAGGCTGGACTCTTTACGAGGCTGAAAGACACGGGGAGGCCTGATCAGTTATCGACACAAATAAGTCTGAAAAAGAAGGTTGTTAAATCAAAGAGGGCTCACCCAGCGAACCACCGAGGTCACCGTCCGACCAAACCAGTCGCAGATGTTGAATGTTAGGAAGCAGCAGACCGAAGTAAAGTAGAGCCCTGAGGGAATAAGAATTCATCAAGACACAGTTATTATTGACCGATAGGAAAACAAAAACAGTCTGACTCTGAAAGTTGTTCCACTTATGCTACGGTCACAAAGCCAACAGCCACCGCACGATGGAGAGGCATCGGCCGAATCTTCAAGATTTCCGTCACTGGACCGCCACTGTGCGACCTCCAAATGTGCCCGGGTGGCCAGTAACCGATGTCTACTTCCAATTACAAATGCCGGCATCTGCCGAACTTGCTGAAAAACTTGCATGTAGGTCACCGCGCAGTGGCATTTTGGGATACGTGACTGTAGTCTTAAAAAGAAACACTTGGGTGAAAACTCGATTCTGATTGGCTGCAGGGTGTCTAATAGAAAGTGATAATGGATACCTAAAAAAGAAGCTCCGGTCACAGAGCCCAAATGTTCTATATTATTGTGCTAGCTAAACGCCAACTGGTAACCGGAACTTCAAATGTCTCCATGATAGACATGATAGGATCTCTACCAAATGTTACCATCCACAGCAATGTTGCCTTTAAATTGAAATAGTTTATTGTCTTGTTTACCTTATTGCTTGATCCAGAGTAAATATGTATTGATAATTAATTGTATAATAACCTCATGGAAGAAATTGTTTGACCTACTTTTAATGATCAGAGTTATGTCTCGCATATAAACCACGTTCCTCCGCTGGTTAGTCCTGATAAAGCAGCTGCAGCAGAGCGAGGTGCAGGTTCATTGTGTCACACCGTGTATCAAATAGTCCACTTCTTGTAATAACAAATGAAACCTTAAAAATTACAAGAATAAAGTACTAAGAGCAGATTAAAATGTTTTTTGTAAGTGGGGTATAAGCAGGATAATAGTTAAGCATTTATTAACTATTAAAGTGTTAACTACTTTTATGCATTACTAAGCTTATTGCTCAATGCATTAGTTAGCAGTTAACTAATGTTTATTACTGAACCTTACACAAAGCATTAACAAAAATGGGCAAACTTTGGAATAAAGGGACCCTTATTGTAAAGTGTAAAGCCAAATTTCTTTGTATAACGAAGCAGAAAATAATTATCTCCTACAAACAAACATTCACAGACCTGTTACTTCTCCTTCTTCCTCTACTTGTTCCCTGTTTGAACTGGTTACCAGTATAAAAGACACCTGTCCACACCCTTACAGTCAGACTGTAACCTCTCCACCGTGACCAAAGAGCTGTCAACAGCAGGGCTGCCTAATCCTGGTCCTGTAGATCCTGCCTGTTTTCTAGATCTCCCTGCACTTCTGGCTGCTGGTTACCTGGATCAGGTGTGTTCAGTCACTTAGAATGAAGAAACACCTGAGTCAGCAGAAAGCAGTGTAGAACTGTGAAAAAGGTAGACCTAGTCTAAGAACACCAGAGACACAATTCTACAGACAAGATTTTTTTTTTTTTTACCCCATTTTCCAGAAAAAGTGGTTTTGACATCCACGGTGACGGCCGGGAACACGGACAGAGTGACAGTGAACACGAAGGTCACACAGAAGGCCATCACCCAGATCTGAAGGAGAGGTGAGACCGCTTTAAAGCCAACATCCAGAAGCCTTCACTGCAGGTCCAACATCCACCAAAGGTGAGGGTGGTCCAGGGACGGAAAGCTGGCTTACCTTTTTGAAGACCTCCAGGACCGAGGCTTTAGCCTGCTCCTTCTGGACCACCTGTAGGGGCAGGGAGGCCTGCCTGGTCTCGTCTGAACTGCAGTCCAACTCAGCATAGGTCTTGTTAGCTGCTGTCACCGACCCATTAGCGTGACCGTTCATCTTGCAGTTCTCCGTTTTGCCGCCGTCTGTGAGCAGAGGAGCGCAGCTGTCAGAGATGCTGAAGAACGTCGGCCGGGAAAAAGGCTGGAGCCCTTTCTGCTAGTGAGACCCGTGAACGCAGCTCCACAGAGCCGGCCTTTGTCTGGACTCACCGCGTAATCTGATAAACATGCAATTCTAAACAGAGCTGGTTGATCCCTGAGGGGGAAACCCGTTTCAGGGCGAATCAAGTCCGTCTCTGAGCTGCTGCTGAAATGACCAAACCTCAATGATTCAGACGACCAACTCAACGAGATAATGTGGAACTAAAGTGATTAGATTCAGCAAACTATTGTGAAAGGCAAACAAACACCCTGAATGAAGGACAGAGCGCAGCGTGGACAGAAGAGGAGCTCACCCAGCAGCAGCTCATCTGTGGTCTCCTCATTCTTGCTGCTGCCGTTCAGGAAGAACTGAGCAAACTCCTGGAAAAAAAAAAAAAAGACCAGGAAACAAATCAGCTCCAGAAACCAACAGAAGCAGCTATAGAGTCATGCATCCTTCTGACAACAAACCAGGTTCACCATCATCATCATCAAGAATTCTAACTGAGACTTCTTCACTAATGCTGTAGCAAAAATTACATGCTAAACAGACAAAACCTGCATGCTTTAAAAAAAATTTTTTTTTTAAAGGCATTTGCTTTTTGGTGTGCTAATCTGGTGAATCCAGCAGCCGCTCACGGCTTAAAAAAAGAAAAGAAGAAAAATAAAGACTTTACTCAGTTATTATATTGGTAAGGAGGGTGACCTGATACTTTTTAAGGAGTTCTTGACAATCCTCTGCTTTTATGACAGTTTCTGTAGTGAAAGTTATTCAGACTAAATACTGACGAACTGAAATAAGCCATTTCTATGAGTGACATCACACCCACTCGCTCCAGTTCTCAAATACAGCCAATGGTGCCAACAACAGATGCAGTTTTGGAGCGGAAATGATGTCAGCATCTTAACGTCTATCAACTGGTGTCAATCATGTCCCGGTAGTCAATGGGCTCAAAGCCCCGCCCCTTCATACAATGTGCGTCAACTCTTAAGTCGAAATGTCTGAACAGAAACTGAGGACTGAAATGAAAGAAACAAAAACACCAACGTTGAAAATACAAAATAGTAGTTGTTACAAATAAACATTTTTCGTTTGGTAACAGCTTTAGAATTGTAGTTTTTTTTATTCAAGTTTAGCATTTTTATTTTGACATATTTTCAATACTTCTTTAAAGCTTACAATGTGTGCTTTTGAGTTTGAAAATCTACAACCTTGTTTCTCTTCAAGCTGATCCTGATTTGAACCCAAATTTCCCACTTTATCTTTGTTGTTTATGAACTTTAAAAGTAGAGTTTAAGAGACAAAAATACATGTTAAAGTCATCTTAAAAACGAGGTGGGAACTGACAAACAGAGACTGCAGACGTTCATGTTTTCAGAGGTTCTGTTGGTCCCACATCTGAAACTGTTGCATAAGTTTGACTTCCTCCGGGAACCACAGCAGCTAGTCTCTGTCAAAGACATGTCTGCACCTCCACCCAGTCGTGTCATTCATGGTCTGGGTGCAGATGAGCTGCTGCAGGTCATTAGATGGAGTCCAAGAACATGCGTAGTCTTCATGGAGACGCCTAACCGGTTAGTAAAGATGTGTGCAGTTTGCCTGAAGCTCAATGCATTGTCGGTAACAAGTTCACAGACCAGGCGTGGCAGCAGCAGGTAGCTCAGGAGGGTGACCAGCGTTCCCACACACGGCGTGATGAAGTAACCCAAAGCTGCCGACTCAAAGTCTGCTTCACCTGTGAGGCAAACAGAGCAGCAGCACAGTTCTGATGAAGAGGAGCCTCCATTTTACATCCCGGTAGCAACAGGCAGGAAGTTTGTGAGGCTTACTGGCGATGGCGAGCAGCAAGGCGAGGGCAGCGAAGGTCCCGGCGAGGCCCTGGCCGCTCATAAAGATGGAGCTGTACTTCTGAGGCAGCAGACCCACCAAGCCAAAGCAGCTGCCCTGCAGGACGGCGCCGAACGCTGCACGCAGCACCAGTGCAACATCAGCCGACAAACACGGCCTGCACAACCACGCCCCGCCACGCCCACTTACAGTTGATGAACCAAATGGTTGCCATGGTGACCGAGAAGAAGCGGCCTTCCTCCATGGGTACTTTAACCAGCGCCGCCGTGAAGATGAAGAGCAGAAGAATCAGGACGAGGCTGCCTGCGATGCGAACCTTCTCCGATATCCTGAAATGCAGCAGAGCATTCATGATCCCAGAGAGAAAACGAAAACAGCCACAAACGCTTTTGGGAGCGCCACTGACCACTGGTACAGGATGGAGTTCAGTAAGGTGAAGAGCAGCAGGGGCAGCTGGGACAGGAGGGTCATCCAGTTGTTGAAGTGGTACTGTTTTTGCTCCTGCTCTGTGCCGTTGTGGTTCCCATTTAACCGTCTCTCGAAATACTGCAGGAACAACGCAGGGCGAGTTTAGGATGCATGCTGCAGCTCCACACAGGCGCCAACTAAACACCACCCAATAATGACCCAAAATCAGTCAGATTAAACAGTGATCAACCAAAAAACAATCAGAACCTTATCTGGGTTGGACACCCACTCCATCCACCTTCTGGATGGATCTGTTTGCCTGCAAGTGAATGCATCAGAATGGAGCGGAGCAGAGAGCTTTGTTGCTTGTGTCTGCCCCTGATTTTTCTCAATTTGAATAAAGAAGTATGCAGAAATGCAATTCTGAGCTTAAATTTCTTAATATATGTCCTCCATAGTCAGAAAAATGCTACAAGAACATGTTAAAAACGTCATTTTCATTGGAGTGGGTCTTCAAAGTATGACACTAAAATTTCCTTCCATCATTTTTATAGGAACCAAGGTGCAACTTTGTTTCACTGAAAGAGTTTGGAACGTTTAGGAATCTCCAGAATCCAAAAGCCTTTTTCTACGTTCTTCAACGTGTTCAATGTTCCTGCAGAAAATCTTTGATGTAAATTCCTCCCCTTCCCAACATTCAAGTGGTTTGCATTTCATGGAGGCAAATGCTGTTTGCAATAAAAGATGATAATACTACATATAAATGCATAACCCAACTCTAATCTATCCATGTTATTGATGAGAAATGGAGAGAAATCAGCTTTTATTAACTCAACTCTGACTTCTAACTACACAGACAGACTAAAAGCTGTTTTTTCTGAAAAAAACAAATTCCTCTAAAGGGAATCAATTCTTCAGTTTCAATGAAAAGTATTTTTTTTAAAGTAGCAACTGCTGGAATATTGATGCATTTACAACTCCAGACTTAATCAGAGGCATCGTTCTGGTAATAGAAAGACTTGCGTTATTAGTGACACTTTAGTCACTGTAAAACACATTTTAAATATTATGTATAACACACATTTTAAATTATGTATAAATAATTATGTGTACTGGATTTCTTTATTTTTTGAGCATATAGATGCTTAAAAATAAAGACGTTCTTTGTCCAAAAATGATGGAAATTGCATCTTAACTAATTGGAAATAGAATACTAACTCTGTTTTTCAGAGTCAAGTGGTCCCTCACTATGACGAGGTTCACTTTTCGAAGTCTTGTTCTTTTCAAAGTTGGCGTGTTTTTTGTTTGTTTTTATAAGGCATTGCGTTCTGTGTCCTGATTGGCTGCAGACCATTGTCAATCAATCTTCTCCATGCCATCTCTCCTGCTTTGAAAGCGTTCAACTTACTTACTTTTTTTCCCCATTCAGTAATCCTGGACTTATTTTTCTATGAAGGTTTGAATTTCGAGGACTTTAAATCAGAGAGAAAACTCTGTAAATGCTCATGTCTGTTTGAGAAAACTGTTGAGTTTTATTGCCTGATACATCTGCAACAATTGTCAAAAATGAAGATAAATACTTTGTATATTTCAACTATTGCAGGTTATTTTCATTGAATATTGAGAGATCACCATCGCCTGTTGTCCTCTACTGATATGACTGTAAATGCTGATAGAAACTTTTGATCTTGCAGTGGTGTGTTTGTGCTTAAACCTGAAAAAACTGATTTTAGAAAACCTTAAATCCTTGTGATAAAACCTGCAGTTTCAATTTCACGATAAGCAGCTCAAAGACTGTGATCCACCATCAGCTGCTTGCTTCACTTTTACCTGTGAGGCAGTCATGAAAAAATTCCATGGTAGCAGTGTTCCCAATCCCAGGATGAAGAAGATGATTCCAACCAAGAAGCCCCTACAACGCAAACAACACACACATAAGAAGAAAACACACACATTCGCACTCCTATACACACACAAGCAAATATACAGTCCACAAAATCACAAAGTGTACACATGAGGAATAGGTTGTTCAGATTCATGCCCGTCAGCACAGAACGCTATGTGCTGGAGATCAAACGTCTTTCTGTGGAGGAGAGCAAACATCAGGAAGTGACCGTCAGAGTGAAACTCACCGGTCACGAGGAGCGTTTGTTTGTGGCTTCATACTGACGCGGCGCTTTCTGTTGATGCTGGAAGACAAACGGCAGAGAAGAGAGGTCAGCTTGTGGGTGAAAGTGGAAGCAGAGCTCTGAGGGAGTCTTCATCCAGTCAGGCCCTGAAACCAGCAAGCCAGAAAAACCCCATGTGGTCCTAAATGAGGAAGTGAACTGCAGCTCCGCTTCCTGAAATAAACGTATCCAGCTACAGCATTCTTCCACAAAGCCGTGTGTCTGCATTTATATCTTCCTTTTGACTCACCCCAAAGCTGCACTAATTTGTTGAGTAAACCCTCTGTCAGCATTTGGCTGTAACCCTCCGACAGCTCCTCTTTGAATCCAACAAAAGCATGACTCACAGCTGCTAAACAAAACCAGCTTCACATCGTGTCAATATTGGGTTTCTTCAGGTTTTGAACCTTCAGCCTCTTCCTGCTGGGTTCCTGAGCAAACCTGACGGGTCAGGAGTGACTACACACCAACTAGAAAATGACGGCGTGGATGTCACAGGTTTAAAAAAAGACCCACTTCAATCATCTTTTATCTATTGGAGAAAACCCGCCCCTATGGCGGAGAGGAGGG
Source organism: Adrianichthys oophorus (assembly GCA_036245035.1). Taxonomy (NCBI): domain Eukaryota; kingdom Metazoa; phylum Chordata; class Actinopteri; order Beloniformes; family Adrianichthyidae; genus Adrianichthys; species Adrianichthys oophorus. The sequence continues at coordinate 1,196,869 of BSAI01000105.1, forward strand.
AGCTGGTGGCCCGTCCCGTTAGAAAAACGTCACAAGAAGATGTTAAAAACCCCATTTTCATCAGTGGGTCTCTAAACAGCTCTTCAGAAGTGCAGCTTTCCTCCTGCGATTTGATGGGGACGCGGACGCGCATGAGGGCCTCAACTTCTGACCTGCTGGTGAAGGACACTCAGAGCAGACCCATTAAACACTTCACAAGCTCCGTACATGAACAGGAATGTCAGTGGCATAAGCTACTCATTTGCAAACCTGGAGCACACCCTGCTGCACTAAAGCTGGTCTGCTCTGTGCCGGGGGCAGAAACTTGCAGTAAAGAAGCAGCTGATTTCAGAGATTATAGCTCTGAGAAAAACAAAATGATCCACGTGCAGACTCTGTTCTGAGAGGCTCAGCACCTACAAACACGTGGAAGTGAGCAAACACGCAGCATGGCTCGGCGCTGCCGGAGCCTAACCGGGCTACTGTTGGGTGAAGGAGGAATCCATGGACTGTATCATTTCAAATAATGGATAATTTTGAGAAGAAATGAGGCAGTATTACATATAAAGTCATAGATATGCATCAATATAAAGTACAGTAAGTCTATGCATGTGAAGTATACATATATTTTGTTTTCAGTGTGTTTGTGTTAAATTGACTGGGTTGTTTTTTTTTAAATACTCATAATAGAGGCAGTACAGTTTCATTCACAGACCTGTAACATGACTCAGCAACATCACGAACGATGAATGGCATCATTAGCAAAGCATTGAAATATGAACCATCCCACCAGTCGGTTCAGGAGAAACCATTAAAAACGTGTCTGTTTGTGTGTGTGGTGGGGGTTTATAATATAATAAAGAAGTTGTAAAGTTGACTTTACAATTCTCAATGTTGAAGTTCAAATGTTGCTTCTTAAAGTAAAAGAACAGAAAGCAGAGAGGCGGAGGCCGTTCCTGTCTCACTTCCTCCGTCAGGAGGAGCGTCCCAGCAGGGCCGTGATGGGGCTCAGACCCCTACAAACACAGGCACGTACGGGGTGGACCCCCCATGTCTGATGACCCCCACAAACACGCCAGGGAGTGTGAAAACCCAGCGCGGTTCAATATCAGAGTTCAAGCAGCAACTGCGCACCTGTTCGCGTCCGAGTCGGACGAATACTTCTTCAAATCTATGAAGCCAGTTGTCTGAGCATCAGTACAGCAGAGGCCGTTCCACCAACGTCACATTCAGGCACATGGGACGTACAGCTTGGTGTTCAGGAGTCCAGAAGTGGCGGTGTGCTAGTTTAAGGCCGGCTCAACTCACCGTCCAGGTCCGTCAGAGACGGTTCTTCATGTTCTGCATGAGAACCGCTTCACCGTCCGATCACACGGCCGGCAGTCGACACCTTCCATACGCGCTGAGTTCTGAAGGACGAGAAGAAGCGTGCAGACAGACAGAGGAGAGAGCAAGACCGGAAGTACCGCCCACTCTCACGCGGCACCGGAACAGGCGCGTGGAAATGTCAAAAACACCTGCGTGACTTCATGATTCTAGAGGCAGGTTTATTATGTTTTAGCTTTGATTCAGAATTCCAAACAAGAAGTTCAATAATTCAAGAAAAATATTTATTTTAAATAATGTATTATTATTTATGTATTACAAATGATTTTAATCTCTTTGCTTCTCTGCAAAATATTGGATTTACTTCTGTGAATAGAATAGAATAGAATAGAAAAAAAGAGACAGTAAAAAAAGGATAAAAAAGAAAAAAAATAGGATAGAAAAGAAAAAACAATAGAGTAGAATGGAAAAATAATAAAATGCAATAGAACAAAGATAATAATAAAAAAAAAAGATTAGAATAGAACATAAAGATTAGGATCGAAAAGAAAAACAGAAGAAGAAAAGATAAAGGAGTGGAACAGAACAGAAAAAATAGTATAAAAAATACAAAAAGATTAATTACTGGTGTTGTAATAATAAAGTGACTTTAGACTCATTTATATAAAAAAGAGCTTTTGTCAGATAAAATTAGCTGTTAACTTAAGTCTCAGAGTTTGGTTGTGAAGCTTATAAATCCAAAAGTTGTTTAATTTATTCTCCATAATGAGACATTTACATTCAGTTTTGATATGAAAACACCTCACTTTTGGTCTTGTGTTACACCATAACGGTATTGTGAACCCCCTCCCAACATTTGAGATGTTTTTTTGAATTTTTACATTTTTTATAGTAAAAAATATTTAATCATCCTATCAAAAAGTATAAATTTAGGAATGAATATGAAATTACTGGGGGGGATGTTGGCATCTGAGTCATTTTTTTAAATTAGATAACCACCATTGAACAATAAAAATATATCTGAATTTTATGCATACATAACCATTTAAGTAATCCAGTAATACAAGAAATGACATAATCAGACTTCTGGGTAAACAGGTTCCATGTTGTTATATTGTTTAGCGGCTTGTTTTTCTTCCAAAAGTCAGAATCTTCACTACAAGTTTGAGATAAATGATCACTAAAGTTAGCGAAACTTCTACTTGATCTAAGCCCTTGAATGTCCTTAAACTGTGTTTGCAATACTGTATCTGTCAAAACTTTAACCTTTTTCTCCGGACATTAACCTTTTAATTAAAAAAGAATTACACCTTAGACAGAAAGCTCAGACTATGACGGCTTCCAGAAGAAGAATAGCAATAGTCCAACAAAACCTTATTTCATTGTTAAAATGCCCTTCTATTCTAGATTATATTCAGGATTAGCAAGAACATGTTCATTTAATTGCATCATAGCAAGAATGGTTATTCTAACAAACAGCATGAATGAGTATTAGCTGGTAATTTCTCAATCGACTTTTATGGGATTTCGGCTTCTTGGAGCCAGCAGGTACTTCCTGTTTGGAACATGAAGGGGGGTGGGGGTGCATCACTCCGTCCAGTTCTCTATATACAGACAATGATACCGCCCGTCAGTCATTTAACCGAACGTGTGTGATATTTTGCTCTACACAAATAAAAAAAGACTAGTTAACCTATAACTTTCCTCATTTGCGTAAATAAATCTTGATGTTGAGGAAGGCTCAAATAAAACACAAAGAAGAACTAGACAAACAAAATACAAATTTAAATTTATATAGATAAAATTGATATAAATATGTAAGTATGTACATTTATAGTACATGCATTTTTTGTAGCTCTCATCAAATAGCAAATACAGATGTTAAATGTGAAAGTGTGTCTTTTTCCAGTGGGTTACACAAAGGGGATATTGTGTAGCCTAACCAGTAATCAAACCATGTCTATTCCCTTGGCAAAATGTAGTTTATTTTATTCAGTGTACAAAATTATGGAAAGTATACTATAGACCATGTACGTGTAGTGTTGGAAGTACTAACTGAATACTTCTTATTGGAACATTCTGCGTTTACATTATATTGATAGAAAAAGTAAATTTCAAGTGTGCATCACTTTTAGATTTGACCAAATATGCTTGAAGTACACTTAAATATCAACTTTTTGCTAATTTCGTTGACTTCATGAATAAGAGCAGCCCTCGTTTCACGCCGTTTTACAGGTAAAATCTCGTGTTTTTTGTTGTCAGGTAACTTTATGCAACAAACAATCTGTATAAACAGTGCTATTTTGCCAGAGTTTATTTCAACATCATGCAATCTGCTCTTTCTTCCAGCTGCCCCCCCTTAAGATGTTGTCATGGCAAGTCGTTGGTCTATGTATTGGATTTCACAAATATGATTGAAGTTCCACAATTTAAACCAAAAGGGACACCAAGCTTAAATAGTAAAACGCATCCATCATCCAGCAATGTTAGGCTGTCTATTTTCCTCATCAGGACAGTTGTTCAGGTTCATACATTTTCACACAGAAGAACTTTGCAAAACAAAGCTTTGAACTAAAGGGAGATCTTTTTAAAGATGTGCTGTTCCACCAGCTTCCAGCTACACTGAACTGCAGCTCTGCTGGTCAAAGACAGCTCATTTTCACATTATTTCCCTGCAGGAGCTTTCCAGTCATGCAGACATTTGAGCAACTTCTATGCTGTCAAAGTTGCCTCTCTAAATTTGATGCCAACCTGAATGTTTTTGTATCTTTTAACAGGCTACAGCCCAATCACCTCTAAAGAAAATAAATGTGTCTTGAAAATGCATATTATGATGTATTATGAGCTAACTCTGGATTTATTAACTCAATTTGAGGATTCTGTTAAAGGCCTTATCTGCAATTTGTCTGATGTGGATTTCAACCTTTTTCAATTTCTAGTTGGTTTGTTTTTGTCATCAGTTGCTTGTTTATTGCCAGAAAATTCAGGAGTTTCATGAAGAAGTGGATCAGCGTTCAATCGCTGGAAAAAAATGGGAGGACCATGGATATCCTTGTTTTTATTTTTACGTAAAAACTGAACTAAATCTGGCACAAAGCGGTCTGAACGGACGGTCTGGGCTGGATAGAAATCTGGAACTCTTTGAAGAAACTTACCATAAGGTCCAAAACCTAATGGACGTGACTGCATACTTCCTGCACACGGTTCTAATGTACAAGAACTTCATTCATACTTTATCAGATCTGCTACAACACAACTACAGAACATCGTTTCTTGATGGATCGCGAAAATAAAGACCCGTCACTAGATGGCAGCAAAAGCTCCAAGGACTGAGAGATCCAGCCATGCATTTTCAGAACCAGCTGGATCCCTTGGGGGGGGGGGGTTCTGAAGCCAACCCAGATCTAGTTGGGCAAAGACAAGATAGAGTTTGAACAGATTCTCATGTTTCAGTGCATCACAAAGACACACACACGCACTCACACACACAAACATACACATGGGACTTTTTACACAAATCAAGCAATAAAACATGTTTTTGGTCTATAGGAGGAAGTGAGAATTCCCAGAGAAAACCCACACATGCTCAGAGGAGAACATGCAAACTCCATGCAGAAATGACCCAGCTGGGATTTCAACCAGGGCCTTCTCATGTGGTGAAAACGCTAACCATTATGCCACCGTGCAGGCAGGGCTGAGAGATTTCTCTCCTAAATCTTAAATAAGATGTTTTTGCGAAATGTTACAGGGAAATTAAATCTGCGTGATGCACAGAAAAAACATCCTTCAACACGGAAGAACTTTGCAAATGCAGCGAGTCACAAAACAAAGCTTTGAACCAAAGGGAGATCTTTAGTTCTGAGAACCAACTCATAACTGTTGGTTATGAGTCTAACATTGAGGTTGAAGAGTTTCCTGTTTGTCCTTAAGCACAGCGGAAAGGGAGGGCTAATTTCCTTGAACACCCTGATGCTCAGAAACGCTACATGAACTGAAGTCTGATACACAGGACATGGTAACAGAAAATGATGTCTTTTCTCCCTCTTTCAAGACTCCAAGTGCTTTAAAAACAAACCAAAAAAAGTGGATGAAGGTTGAAGGTTCTCATTCATCCAGGTGACATCTTCATGTTGAGTCATGGCATCTGGACTTTTTTGGCTTCTCTTTCTGAAATGTTTGCTACTCAGTCTCATCTACTCATCAGTCTGAATGAGACTGGATTCAGGCCCCACATATGCCCCCCAGGTGGGTAATGCCTAATTCTGCCAGTGTGTGGCCTCAAACGGGGAAAACGTTCACATGCAAAGCACTACCAGATCACTCAGAGAAATGCAGGGTTCAGAGTCTAACCCAAGGACACTTCAATGCACCCCAAAGCTGTGACACTTCAGGTCGATCAGCCTGCCTCTGCGCCATGCACCCCAGAAGGCTTTCGACAGAAGCACTTGAACACTGTTGAGTTGCATTCCTTCTCAAAAGGCGTGGTAGGTGACCAGGTAGCATCAGAGTGAATCTAAACGGCAGCTGTGTGCCAGCTAAAAGTTTTAGACAGAAATATTTTATATGTGTAATATTTTAAATGTAGGGACACAGCAGATTTAGAAAATGAATGAATGGGAAATGTGGCCAGAATGGCCACCTGTCCAGGTACCCCGCTACCAACAGTAGCAGGTACAGGCGGCCCCGTGACCCCGTAAGGGATAAAACGGAAAATGAATAGATGTGAAATGTAAAAGCAATGATCCAAAAGAGTTCAGACCAAAGTTCACTGAGGTAAGCCTGTTCCTCTTTCAGAGGTGCCATGTGTAAGGGTAAGTAGAACAGTCGCTGGGCTGGACTGAGAGCAGTGAGACGAGTATCCGCCTTCAGCGAGAAATCAGTACGGAAACAAAGCTGTGTCTCGTCACCCTACATCTTTATGTGCTCTCTGCTTGGAGTAAGTAGGTTTTAGTTAAATCCAGCATATTTTCTGTGGTTTTATTTGTAACTGAGGCAAACATGTCAGAATCTTGCAAATTTTTTCGTGTCACAGCTTGTGTTTCAGAGTATTTTTTCCACGTAAAACTTAACCGATCTTGTTCACCCTTCTCTGTGTGTCTTTACAGGTGTGTCATTGAACACAATAGATTTGAGCCAAACGGCAGACATTGATGTGTTGGAAGGAGAAGCTGTGAACGTCAGCTGCTGCTGGACAGGGATGAGCAACAGAGTGAGAGTGACTTGGTTCAAAAATCAAACACTTATAGACAATCAAATCTCTAAAAATGTGGTCCAAGAATCGCAAAACAATCAGACAGAAAAATGTTCAATCCTGAACTTTATCAGCATCACAAAACAGGATTCAGGCAGATATGTCTGTCAAGTTACCACTGAGATACCTGTATCAATTAAAGCCAGTGGAAATGGTACAGTCATCACCGACAAATCCAGAGAGAACCAAACTGACACAACAGAACAGAAAAACTACAATACTAAGTCTGAGTAATTTCAGTGGAGTTCCTGTTTGAAAAAACTTTTAATCTGTTTGTTCATAACAAACTTATGTCACTGTGATATATCACTGATATGAGAAGGAAAATATTTGACCAGAGTTTTCTTTTTTTAAACCATCCAGAGGACGCTCCAGCTCCAACCAACAAACCAGCCATGACCATCCTTCCTGTGGTGCTGCCTCTGCTCCTCGTCTCCATCACCTTTTTCATCTTTCTGCATGAATCAAGAAACTATGGTGGGGATTTGTATTTGGTCACAGAACAGCAAGAAGTGATGAACTTTAGGGAAACCAAACGTCAAACTGCAGCAAAATGACACTGGTGTAGCTGAAAAAATAAACTGGAGATGGAAGCAGCTTTCAGAAATCATCAGCGATATCAGTGGGAATGTGCTTTTAATGGAAATATTTTAACTTGTAAAAGAAATTCATAAAACTTTAGAGCTAAAGGAATCCAGGAAGTTCAGTTGCTTTATCAACTGTGAAAGTGGCTTTACTCGTTGTTGATGGATGAAGGAATTCAAGCTGAGGGGGCAAAAAGGGTTGATTTGATGGTTTAAACTCCACTTCCCATCACTTCTGCATCACTCCTGTGTGTCTGTGTTCGTTTGCAGCTCTCACAACCACAGTTACCTACACCGTCCACTGCAGAGATAGCAAAGAAGCGCAGACGGCGACATGCAGCCCTTGGAGAGGCTCTTCTCAGTTGGTAAGTAGGGTGTTGCGTCCTCTTTGCTTTGCCCTTTCATATCATGAAAACTGAATTTCAGGTTCATGAATTTGTGACTAATAAAGCACAAGAACAGCTCATATCTATTTTTCATCAGGAGTCTGAGTTAAGCTCACTCATCTGCTATAAGAGGGACGAGACCAAAGGAAGTGGATAAAGATCTGCTGCTGTTTCATCATCTCAACGACAATCAAACCTGAACCTTTAGCATTTTCATAAATGTGCTAAATTTGTCTGATATTTGCATTTCTGTGAGGCTAAAGGGAAAAAAATCTGCTGCTAAAAGAAAAAAAGATTATTTGACAAGAAAAGTTTAGGTAGAAGGACAATGTTCAGCAAAAAAGGAGGGAAGAGTAACAAACAATTTACCGTCAGCTTGTTGCTGCAAAAGTTGCTTAATGTTTTGTGTTGTAAACAAGGATGTATTTGCTTCCAGCTTATTAAAAGTCATATTATTTCATTATTTTTGAATGCAATTTTTCTATTGTGATCACATACATACATGGGACATTACTGATTAAATACTCACTTCTTGAGTAGATTTTAATCCAGGTACTTTATTACTCTTCCTCAAGTAAATATTTGGATGCTTACTCTCTGTTTTAACTTGAGAACTATTTTGCTAAAGTAGAAATTGTTTTTACTTCGGTCATTTTTTTTGAATACTCTACCCACCTCAGCCAATTACATGACAGCAACTTGATACACTCAGTCACGTAGACGTGGTCTAGACAACCTGCTGCAGTTCAAACCCAGCATCAGAATGGAGAAGAAAGGTGATTGAAGTGACTTTAAACGTGGCATGGTTGTTGGTACCAGACGGGCTGAGTTTTTCAGAAACTGCTGATTTACTGGGATTTTCACCCACAACCATCTCTAGGATTTACAGAGAAGGATCTGAAAAGAGAAAATACCCAGTGAGCAGCAATTCTGTGAGCATGAACAACATGAAAACATGTTACAACAGTTAAGGCTTGTGGTGGCGGTATAATGGTGTGGGGGATATTTTCTTGGCACACTTTGGGCCCCTTAGTACCAGCTGATTATGGTTAGAATGCTACAGCAATAATACAGCAAACAATAAACTGGGTTCAGTGTCACAATAAATGTTTATTCACTCATTTGTAGAACTGGCTCAAACAGGTTTGTGGGTTTTTGCACTACCCACAGGATGTTATCAAAGAAAACTCTTCAACACTTCTCTGGCAGCCATGTTCCTTCTGTGATTATAAAGATCCAAACTCCATCAGTAGATAGTGCAGTTAGCAGATGAGCGCTGGGTGCAGAAGAACTCACTGGTGACCTCTCTGTAACCTCTGGACTCAGTAAGACCACTTCCTGTTTGAAGAACGTCAGAAAAAAGGAATGTCTGTGAGAAACAGCTCACTGTGCCACAGCATGACCCTGATGTTCTGAAAGTCTGCTGCCATGATGCAAGAAATGCTTTCAAAAATAAAAGTGTTACATTAAAAATCTAATGTAAAAAGTCATTTATTTATGTTAATCAACAACATACTATGAATGAAAACAAGAGAATTCTGAATCAAATCAACATTTGCCGCTTTCCTTGTTTCTATGTCTTTCATGAAGACACTTCCAACCAAACTTCTCCAGTCAGTAGATGGTGGACATGGGTCCAACTGGTTTCTGCCATTTCTAAGCTGATGCTGGACATCTTCTTTCAAAGAGTAATCATTTTGATGCTTCTTTCGTCTGCTGCACTAGCTTTCCATTACTGTTTCCACCATGAAACAGTTCTTTCCCAGCCTCACACAGCTGTTTCTGTTTCACTTCCTGACTAGGTTTAACCAAACTGTGACATTGAGGGTCATGACTATAATTCTACAAAAAAACAGTCTTTTTGTGCAAGTGCAAGGCAGTCATGGTTAAAACAATGAAGCTCTCTAAAGAACTGCGGCTGGCATCTTGACTGTGAGAAGCTGAACCCTGAATCCCAGCATGAGTCTGATATGGCAGCTCAAACCAGACTGTGCTCACACAGTGAATGCAAATTGAAGCTGGGCATTGCAGCGGTGCGATTCAAGAAATGGCTTTAAGGCCATTTTTAAAATTCTTTCTAGTTGCAGCTGCTACGGTGCAAAGGGTCATGAAAACACACATCTTACAGTCGCACTACAGTCGTCTTTTGATCTATTGTAAAAGTGTTCCCAGTGGTCTTTTAACTATAATTATGTTGTTTTTATCAAAAACAAAATTTGTGCCGTTTTTGAGGACATAGTTTCTGCAGAGCAGCAGGAGTTCAGCAGAAATTCACCTCTGAATTATGGGCGGGTCTGTTGGCACAGTGAACACCTGCCAACACTTCCCATCATCCCTTTGTTTACACTCTCTCCTGCTAGCCTACAGCCCCTCACAACCCATGCAGCAAAAATGGCGAGCAAATTTGGAGCTATCCAGCCGTGCAGTTCTGATCCAGATTCCAGCTCAGATGAGGAAAGCAAAGACGTACATGGATTTATTTGTTTGCAGGTGGAAGCATCAGAATGGAGTGGAGCAGAGAGCTTTTGGCTCGCCCAGAGTATTTTCTACATCGCAAATACAACCTTTTTCAAATGGCAATGTTTTGCTTGCTCCTAATTGTTAAAAACACCAAAATAATCATTTTGATTGGAGTGCCTCTTCATCCATTTGTCCATCCATCCATCCATCCATCCATCCATCCGTCCATCCATGGACCTTAGTCCCATTCAGGGACTGTTTGGTGAAGATGGAATAGTTCTCCAATCCATTGCAGGGTCACACAAAGACATAGAACCTCACACACTCACGTTCACACTTGAGGGACACCTCAAGACAAATACTCCAAAGGACACTGCACTATGCTGGTTTCCATGGACACAGACCAAGGAGGACGTCTGTCTGGCCTTTGAAAATTCTTGTGGAGACACTCTGAGGTGAAGAAACATTTGCAGACAAAAACACGAACAGTTTGAAGCGGCCCAGCCTGAGTCCTGGGTTTATATTCTTTCAGAACCTGAAGGGTCTAAAGTTCAGGATGATGGCAAGGAAACTGTCCCATCTCAAACAGTTGAAGGTCATCGCTCTAGAAACAATTACAGCATTTGATTACTGTAAAAGGCCATTAAGACTTCTCTGTATCAGTGTTTCCCAACCCTGGTCCTGGGGGGAACACTGTCCTGCATTTTTTCAATCCAAACCTGCTTAAACACAGTGCCCCCAGGACCAGCGTTGGGAAACACTGCTCTTTCTGTTATAGAGGAGGCTTATCTTGGACATGTCAGCTTTGTTTGAATTCAAATATAGGTAGAGAAATATTTATTTCCTCAATAATGCCTCTTGTACTTGAGAGATGCTCTCATTTCTGTTGGGTTCATGAATCATTTTAGGCTTGACTGTGCTGGACTGGTTTACTTCTCTGCTTGCTGTCTGAATATTTAAGGTTATGTACTCAGTATCAGCCGTGCAGAAGCGCTTCTTATTCCTTTGTTGAGCAGTCTTACCTTCCATCAGGTTGTAGAGGTTGCAGTAGTTGGTGCCGTGGTCTCTGACGGCGTACCAGCTCTCAGAGACAGACATCGCCTTGGTGAAAACAAAAGGTCAAAGATAAAATTTAAAGTCTTTCACACTTATGCTGACTTTTTACTTGTCAATGTGTATGAAGTGACCAAAGAAAAAGTTTAGTTTTTTTTATCTAAATTGTTCCCCATGCTCCACGTTCATTTATCAACTTGGCCAACTTGAGCGCGAACCCTTCAAGCTACACACACACCGCCCTCAACAACGAGCACTTTCAAGCGACCACTTTCAATAAAAAGTCAATGTAAATGTGCGTTTCAATGCACGTTGAAAGTTGATTCAGGTTGAACTTTGACCTGTCAGGGACTCAGATATGCTAGTGACGTATGGATTCATTTATTCACAGACGTGCCAACTATTTGAAAATTGATCATGGTGGAGAAATTAATCATTTCAGTTTGTGCCCATCCGGAATTCTATGACACCAAGTCTTTCATTTATTGGAATAGAGCCGTGAAAGAAGCCTAGAGCGAGATTCACCACATTTTCATCACTTCAACATTTTGCAGAAAGCCTCTTCCAACTATAGGTGGTGGCCATGCACTGATAAAAAGTAGAAAAAGACTCTCCCTGCTCATCAGGTGTGAACACGACACGCTAAACAGAGTTTAAAGAATTCACATTTAGCGCGTCACATGCCTGGTGTGTCCACAGCTTCAGTCTCACGCCAGTCTTATTACACATATGAGACCTCTAACTATCTCTGCTGCATGACTACTGGCCACAGGCTGGTTTCAGAAGGGAGCCTATTCCAATTGAGTCCCATGTTCTTTTCTTTTCCTTCCTACTTCTCCTAGGGGTCGCCACAGCCAATCAGCTTCCTCCATCTAACCCTGTCTTCTGCATCCTCTGCTCTAACACCAGCTACCTGCATGTCTGTGTTCACTGCATCCATAAACCTTCTCTTTAGTCTTTCCTGCAGCTCTAGACTCAACATCCTTCTATCAATATATTCACTGTCTCTCCTCTGGACATGACCGAACCATCTCAGTCTGGCCTCTCTGACTTTATCTCCAAAACCTCTAATGTGTGCTGTCCGTCTGATGGACTCATTCCTGATCCTATCCATCCTGGTCACTCCCAAAGAGAACCTCAGCATCTTCATCTCTGCTTCCTCCAGTTCTGCTTCCTGTTTTTTCCTCAGTTCCACTGTCTCTAGGCTGAACAACATGGCTGCTCTCACCACAGCTGTGTTCACCTTTCCTTTCATTTAAACTGAAACTCTTCTATCACAGCTGAAACTTTTCTCCACCCATTCCAACCTGCCTGCACTCACTTTTTCACGTCCTTTCCACACTCTTCCTTTATCTGGACTGTTAACCCTAGATACTTCTAACTCTCCTCCCTCTTTCTCTCTTCTCCCTGTGACCTCACTCTTCCACTTGGGTTCTTCTCATTCACACACATGAACTCCGTCTTGCTGCGGCTAACCTTCATTCCTCTCCTTTCCAGGACAAACCTCCACCTCTCTAGCTTCTCCTCCACCTGTTCCCTGCTCTCACTACAAATCAAATCGTCTGCAAACATCAGAGTCCACTGTGATTCCTGTTTAACCTCATCTGTCAGTCTGTCCATATATGTCGTTTCCTTGAAAACAATTTCTACAGAGCGCCACTAGTTCATTAGAACTTGATTTGCTGCTCATCCGTTAGCCTGTTAGACCGTCCCACAGCCCCAGAAAAAAACGTAAAAGCTTAAAAGAACGTACCGAGACGTGACAGCAGGAGAAAAAGAGGTAGGGGACAAGTCGGAAGTTGATGTCGTCCACAGACCCCTTCACAGGAGTTGTGTGCTTGGCAGATATGAAGTGGACAGAAGCAGATTGCAGCTGCAGAAGAATGGAAGAGGTTTTCATTCACTTATTCCTTTCAACTTTTGTCTTTCTTTTTGGTAAAACTGCCAACATCCACTGACAACTTACAGGAAAACTTTTCTTTACAAAACTGTGAAGCTGACAGAATCTTGAAGAAAACATTCAAATAAAGAGAATTGATGGCTTTAAACTAAAGACAAGACAGAGCTGCTGTTGAGAGGCAAAGTTCTTAAGGTATAGAATTGAATTTACACATATAGATCTAAACACCAACGTTATGATGTTTACATTTGATAGTCAAAGGAGAAAAAGAATGAAGATACACTACAGTCATATTGATAGAAAATGTCATGTTTGATTTGGCTTTCGTGCAATTTTAATTCTGTAAATCTGTAAACTGTACATCTAAATCTGTGAAACTGCTGCAACAGATCTGTATCTAATTTGATACAGAGAGTATTTTATTTTGGAAGGAAATGTGCTGCTGTCAAAAGTAAAAGAAGTTTAGATTCTCATATATATAATGATGTATCACTTTATCAGTGTAGTTATTTATCACTGTAAATAAGTTATTTTAAATAATTAAAGCTACATTTTATAAATGAATAGTTTCATGGTCACTTTAACATAAAGTGTATTTATCTAAACGGTGAGGTGTGACTTTGCAGTTCTGGCTGGGTTTTAGCCAATAAGAAACAGTATTAAATGGCTCATTCAGCGTTAAAGTTTGCAGACCCCTACTCTGATCTGATGCAGCTTTGTCCTGCTTTAAAAGTGAAGTTCTTGAAAACGTAAAAGCTGTGTTAGGAAGAAGTAAAAAAAAACAACAACAACAACACACACACACAAAACATTTCTTAATGTTACCTTTTCCATTATAGGTTTCAGTGAACATGCACCACTGTCAAGTTCTTTCTGTCTGAGTAGTGACTTATGACTGTGTTACTGTGCTGGATTTCCAGTTGTTACGTCATGAGTTCAAGCCCAGGAACAAATACAGTCTGACTGTGTCAGGAAAGCATTAAGATTTGCACCCAGCCAAAAGCAAATGGATCCAGAAAGAGGAGTTCAGAATAATCACAGTTTTGCTGCTGCAACCTTTGCAGATCAGTCTATAGTCCAAATACATATTTGCTGAGGAATCCATGTTTTAAATGTTAAGAGCAAGCAAATAAACCAAGAACTTGCAGCTCTGCAAACATCCAGACAATCAGTGATGTGCCAATAAAACAAACTGAAACTTTTGTTTCCTTCTGGTTCATCAGCTGCCTCCACCCATCCACAGGCACAGCCAGACACACCTTGTACAGGCACCGCTGTCCTCCTGTGACGCAGCCAGACATGCTTCTCCACTTCTTAATCTGAGAAACCAGCGACTCATAGACCGCCCGACACGGGATCCCAAAGTACCTGCAGCAGAAAGACTCAGAGGTGGATCCTGAAGGGTCTTTGGTGGGATCTAGTGGATAATTTATGCCAAATGTCGGTGACTGGGCCTTCACACACGTCAGTGACTGATTAAATCATTGCAGCTTTAGTTTTTGCAATAAGTTCATCTGAGTAAAAATGAAACAAATATTCACACCAAGATTGACATTTTTTTTGCTGTGAATCTTCTTACAATTTTATGAATTAAGAGAAAATTGTAATTGATTTATATTTCATCTTATTTCAATTGATAATGAGCTTAATTAATTGATGTGCTCATGCACAAACATATGCATGGTTGTGTTAAAGACCAACACCTGCAGCAATTTCATCATTGTCACAGGTGTATCTCACCATTCTTACTGATCCACAGCATTTTTACATGATTTAAAGTACCACTCAGATCATCTTTTGATCTATTGTAAAAGTGTTCCCAGTGGTCTTTTAATTATGATAATGCCGCTTTTAACTAAAATAAAAAATAAAATAAAAAATTGTGTCGTTTTCAAGGACAGTTTCTGCAGAGTGCCAGGAGTTTATTTGAAATTGAGTAGTAGGCAGGACTGTTGCCATGGAGTAAGCTTGCTCTCATTTCCCATCATCCCTTTGTTTATGTGGTCCACTCAAATATGTGCATCCACATTTGGTGTTTGTTTTTATATTGAAATCCATTATTTTACAGTAATTAATTAAAAAAAACACATTAATTAAATGTAGCCTGTGAAAAAGAGAGAAGAACAAAGGAATTGCATTACGAGTGGTAGGCGGAACCTTCGGCATTCCAGCAGTGCCTCCAGGTGACTGAAGATGGAGCAACTTCCTGTTTCCATTTAGAAGTATTCTGGAGAACGAAGTGAGTGCTCGTGTCGTTCCTGCTCTGAGACTCCTTTTTCATTTTACAGACACTATTCTTTTTGTTATTGTGGTGGCCACACTCGGGACCCGTAACATTTACACTCTCTACCGATTGCTTACAGCCCCTCACAACCCCAACCTAGCATTAGCAGTGCAGCAAAAGTGGCGAGCAATACCAGAGCTTTCCAGCTAAACCGTTTTGAGCCAGATGTAGCTCACGCCAGGAAAACAAAGACGTCCATGGATCTGTTTGTCCGCATGTGGATGCATCAGAATGGAGCTGAGCAGGGAGCTTGTGGCTTTCTGTTGTAGATCCTACATCACATCTACAAGCTTTATCCAACTGTATTCTGTCATTTACTCTTGATGCACAACAGTTTGAATAAAGAAGTCCCAAAAATGCAATTTTAAGCTTTTAAGATTAAGCTTTATAGCATTTGAAAAAGGCTACTAGAAGACCGTAAAATACCAAAATGGGTCTTTAAAAACTTTAATACACACATTATTTACATGCAATATTTTTTAACAGATGTGAAAAAAAAGAAACACTAAAATTTATAGTTTTTGCAGTTAGAAAGTCAACATTGTCTTTGATTTTTTATGTTGTAGATCTGAAGAGGCTATGAGAAGAGGAAAGCATAACATGTACAAAAAAAATCCTCCTTACCATTCAACTTTGCACTGTGCATGGAGAGGTCCACCACAACAGAGTGTGTGGGAGCTGACCGCAAAAACAGCAGCAAAAAGCCAGCGCACAGCAAGCATTCTCTTCTGAAGCTAAACCAGTCCAGATGAAAAACTGTCATCAATCTGGGAAATATGGGACACAAAAGACCAGGAGTCACAGGATACTCATGTGATTTTTCCAGGAAAAAAGGAAAATCCTTAATTCAATTTACTTAGATGAACACAAGATACAAGCTGTGGATAGATGGGACTTAGCGACATCTTTAGGCAGAGAATGTCACAACAAGACAGAAATGACACCAGAGACTGAAGGGGAATAAGAGAGAAGAAGAAGACAGGATGATGAGGCACTAACATGGTGTATCATTGACTGTATATGAGAACTGGACAGAGTGATCCTCCTCCCCCTGGCGTTCCAAATAAGACAAAATAAAAAGTTTAGCAAGAAGATGTTAAAAAGTGGTACCAGAGCAAAAATGGTTATTCTGACAAACATAATGACTGAATAATAACTGTTTATTTCTCCATAGAAGTCTATGGGATTTTGGCTCTCTGGGACCAGCGGTACTTCCTGTTTGGAACGCCAAGGGAGAAGGGATAATCAGTCCAGTTCTCTCTCTAGACTGTCTCTGATTTCAGCTCAACCTTTAACAACACCATCCTTATACTGCTACACCTCCTCATCTGCACATGGATCTAAAGACTTACCGACAGAAGGCCCACACTCTGTCAGACTCAGAAACACCTCTCCTCCACCATTACTTTCAGCACTGGATCTTCAACACGTTCTCACTCTCAAGTTGTCACATATTCTTAGGGGTGTGTATTGGCAAGAGTGATGCAAAATGACAGGTATCACATTACACGTCACAATATGATATGTATATATAATATTTCAAATTTTTTTAATAGATTATGAGAAAAAAATAATCACTGCAGCTGGATCACATATACATGTTGCTTTTAACCAAACAAATTCACTGGCCTTTCCTTTTGGTAAATTGAGAAATAGTTTTTAACACTTAATATTTTCTGATTTTAAAAATAAAATATTTTTCAGCAAAAGAAAAAAACCCCACAAAAGATAAAATGTGCATTACCCTATAATATTCGATATGCATGGTTGAGAACATTTCCAGCATTACTAAATGTCGCCGAACAGGAGCTTTCTAGAAACATTAAACTTTGATGACAGGGGGAAGGCTAAGATGCTTTATTTCAATCTTTCTGACAGTCTTCACCGCAGAGGTGCCGCTCCATTTTCTCACATGTGGAAGTACACTGCACCCCTCATCGCCTCGATGTCAGTCTTTTTTCAGAGCACGGTTCACATTACTTTGATCCATCAGGTTGCTGACTTTGAATTTATTGGTGTGAAGTCCAACAGAACTTTCAGCATTTTGACTGAAGCTCTGTGCAGTGTGCACGTCTGTACAGCCTCACAGATTTTCAGTAAAGTACATTTACTGCTTGTTGGTTGGTCAGCAGTGCAAGCTGCTTGACACTTGGAGCTCCGTACAACTTTGATCCAACTTTTAATAAACGAAATAATTTTTCAAACCAAGTTTTTGTCACTCAATTCCTCCTCAATAAACTCGGAAAGGTTAGCAGAGGGCTAACTCAATGAATAACAACTGTGAGGCTTATGAGTTCACATCTATCATAACATGGTTCTCGCGATATTTTGTTTTTGTTTTGGGAAGCTGAAGAGCTGCTCAAAGAGGCACAGTGTGGTGTGCTGCCAATGCCAATTTTCCAAAAGTAAACCACTGAACTACATGGTTTCCTATAAAAAATTAATTAAATATTGGTAAAGTTAATCCCCCAGGCCAAGACCACATAGCTGCAGAAAAAATGGTGGATGGCGCTAAAGAAAATGGTGGAAGAAGCACATACTGGAAGAGGAGGTCGATGTTGTTTAACATTTTTTTAATAGTCTAAATTTCAAATTACACAACATTTTTTACTTTTGGAACATTGAAATTATAAACGTAAGTCAGTATAGCATCTTACAAAAAGAAACTTAGAACTAAGTCTAACTGGCAGATGAAAACTAGAACCAGAGTTGTACTTTTATGTCATTATTTTCTTTTCACTTTAGAAAAAATATTTTAAAGCACATTTTGATTGTTATAATGCGTTCTAGAATGTGACACTGAATAAGTAAAGTGTTACAGATAAGCAATATAGTGTTATTATAATTGCTAAATTCATCCTTCATAGGTTAATTGGTCACTCTAAATTGTCCCTATGTGTGGATGTGCGTGTGCATGGGTGTGACTGTGGCCCCTGCGACAGACTAGTGACCTGTCCAGGGGTGTCCCCTGCCTTCGCCCATGAGTGGCCGGGTTAGCCCAGTGACCCCGAAAGGGATAAAACGGCTTAGAAAATGAATGAATGAATATAATTGCTAAATTGCAAACAAGATTAAGGATATTAGTGTAACAAAGAGGCAGAGACGTTTGGATGCGTGTCCAACAGTCGTAGTCAGAGTCCAGGCAAGGGTCAAAACACTGGAGTGAGGCAGAGAGACAAAGATCAGGCAAAGGTCAAGGTACAAACAAGACTTTGCACAGAGCTGAGTCCAGAGTAAGTATATAGACAGAGTGATGATAAAGTGAAGCAGCTGCTGAGTCAGAGACTGATGGGAGTTGAAGTGAGGCAGGAAGCAGAGGAGCTCAGTACTCTAGTGAGAGCTCTCTCTGATGGTTGGAGGTGGAGCTGGACAGTTGAATTCTGACAATTAGCTTACCTTTTGAGTTTTCCTCTTGACTCCATCATACATATAACGTTAAGAATTTGAGAAGAGCACCAGTTTGAAATAGAAAACGTTATTTTTTTTGTAATGTACAAATCAATGTCAACCAAATAAAACAAGGTAAAGCTACAACAGCAATCCCAAAGAAGTAAAACTGAAAATCAATAATTAACTGCTAATGAAAAAACAATAAAAACAAATGAAGCAAAACAATTAAAAAATGCTGCCTCTAGCCAGGAGAATATCCACCTGCAGTCGTATCATTCCCTTTTTTTAAAGGATGCTTATTTGGATCTGAAAAACAAAGTCTTGATTCAATCACACTAAAGAACATGCACTGTTTCTTTTCTACATTTCAAGTGAAAAGTTGACCATTCATTCAAACATTTTCCAATCCTCTTTATCCCTTTCGGGGTCGCCGGAGCCTAACCCGGCTACTCATGGGCGAAGGCAG
This sequence comes from Adrianichthys oophorus, assembly GCA_036245035.1. Lineage (NCBI taxonomy): Eukaryota > Metazoa > Chordata > Actinopteri > Beloniformes > Adrianichthyidae > Adrianichthys > Adrianichthys oophorus. Next base: position 1,215,948 of record BSAI01000105.1, read on the forward strand.
GGTACACCCCTGGACTGGCCGCCAGTCTGTCGCAGGGGCCACAATCACACACCCATACACACTCACATCCACACCTAGGGACAATTTAGAGTAACCAATGAACCTATGAAGCATGTTTTTGGATGGTGGGAGAAAGCCGGAGTACCCGGAGAAAACCCACGCATGCACGGGGAGAACATGCAAACTCCACACAGAAAGGTCCCCCAGCCAGGACTTGAACCGGGAACCTTCTTGCTGTGAAGGTTGCTTCTTGCCCAAAATAAGTGACTCACATTTCACAAACCACATGGATAGACCAGCTCATCTCTGGAAGGGTAACATCAAAAACAACTCCAGGAGCTGGATCTCCTCTTTCCTTATTAAGACCTCCTACTCATGTGGCTTCCTCAATGGCCTCAGTAGTTAAAAAATCTGATGAAGTAGGCAAACATCACAACAAATGATGTATAAACACACAAATTTAGGGTTATGAAGGTGATTCCACAAATATGGATAAAACATTCGGAAAATTAAAAGTTGAAAAGTTTGCGCTTTAGCTAAGGTAAGCTAAGCTGACGTTAACACTGACTTTTAAATCATTCCAATAGGAGAACGTAGCAGAAAAAAGACAAAAAGCAATTTATTAGGCTATCTAGTCCTTTAAATTGCCATCTTTAGAATGTATTAGTGAGCAAGAAAAGAACAGTTGTTATACAGAAAATTTGTACACTCTTTGACCTACGATCATTTCTTAGCTCTTTCAAATAATACAAGAAAAAAAAGTGCAATAATAACAATTAATGACACCATAGAATCTCAAATTTGTAATATTCCAATAGAGGAGAAATAAAATAGGAATAATGATTAATAAAACTTTTAGGGATAGATTGAATACTAATATTCATTCAATAATTGACAAAAACCAAAAGATTTTAAACAGTCAGTTGCAAAGACAGATTTCAAATTTTGGTAAAATTTTACTAACAAAAATGGAGAGCATTTCGAGACTAATTTACCAAGCCAGAAATTATTAAAAACAAACATTCAATTTGGTTTTCCATGCCATACCTATTTACCTACCTTCATACCTATTTCATAAAGTTGGAGGCATTGACTTTCTATTAAAATGTGATTTTGATCCCATCAAATTTTCTGAATTCCACATACAAGTTTTACTCTGTTGGAAGTTAATCTACACCCACAATGTTAGTCCTCATCCGTCATCAATCTGGAATAACAGGTTTGTTCTGTACAAAAGAAAACCTTTGTTTTATAAAACTTGGATGGATAAAGGAATATGGGCCATAGTTCAACTGATAAACAGCAACGGCACTTTTCTTTTTCACACAGAATTCATAATCAAGTACCAGTTAGATTGCACATAAATAGAATATTCAAGAGTCAAAGATAAGATAACTTCTTCAAATCTAATTCAATTAATTAAAGCAAGTGCAAGATTCCTTGATTTTACCTGAGCTCCCATTCTTGTTTATTGACAATGCATGTCTGTGGATCTAAGTGCAATAATAAACTTTTAAGAGCATCATTGACATATATTAAATATGCCCTCTACTTAATAAAATAAAAACTCTGTCTCCATTTTTTTCAAAAAGTGATATTAGCTCAAATTTCGTTCAAATCTCCCTCTGCCAAAAATGACAGAGGTCCATTTCAAAGCAATTAACAATATTTATTCCCGAAAAAATTTCTGCATTTAAGGTTTACAGACCGCCTGGCCACCGCCTCCTGGAGGAGCTTGATCCTCCGGTGGGCCGGAGCGGTGTCACCACGTACCATCTGAGATGTTTTAGTGGATCACTCCTTCATCCTGGACCTGGAAGAGGAGGGCTCAGGTGAACGCCACGCCGGGATCAGGTCTAAATTAAGATCTCCAAGTATAATTAGTAACATTTCTTTAAAAATGTAAATATTATTTAATGATATTGATTTTTTTGATGTAGTTTTTTAAATTATCTCCTTTTCTTCTCTTTTATTAATGCTTAAGCTGAATTTCTTTTGTCATCATAATATATATATACACACCCACATGCACACGGCATTATAGTTTCACCTTTTGCACCGAGCAAGCCACCACTAAAAAAAAAGATAACGCAGGACTCTCCGGAGGACCAGGAAGATTGAGACACGTAACGCAATAGAAAATACAAATCTTTATTATTACAAAAATAGCTTTTCTAAAAGGCCAAATGTTAAAAGACACCAAAAATACTTTTCTTTTTTTTTACATTCCATCCTCCACCTCAGTTTAACATGGACATTCGCCTGAGCGCAGGTTGGTTTATAAACAGGAATAAGTATCACTCCGATTTGTGCGTGCGTAATTCTTGATTTGTGCGTAATTCTTGATTTGTGCGTAATTTTGGATTTGTGTGTGCGTAATTCTTGCCTTGTAACTCATACAATACATTTTGTGCATCAGTACTAAAATTACAAAATAAAAAAAAATACAATATACACATGCACATCTTAAAGTTACAACCACTTGAAACTAACTACACGCACAAATCTTTCAAAATTATGCACAAATCGCTAGTTACGCAGACACAAAAATGCATTTACACACAAATCTGATTTGAGACTCTTTCCACGTCTCCCAGATTCGTGCGTAAGTGATGCGTTTAAATGCGACTGGAATGCTGGGTCATCAGAGTTTTTTGATCAGCCGCTCTGAACTTAGATTGTGAATAATATCTGGTGAAACTTGACATTTTCCAGCTTTCTAAAACAGATGTGCCAGCTAATTAATATAAAATAGTGTAAATAAGGATTTTTAAAACAAATCAAGAATTATGCACGCACAAATCTAAAGTTACGCACAAATCAAGGATTACACACGTACAAATTCAAAATTACGTACCAATTTAAGAATTACGCATTCACAAATCCAAAGTCACGCACAAATCAAGAATTACGCACGCACAAATCGGAGTGATACTTATTTCTCTCCATATCAGTTCACCTTTGCACAGCTGGTTAGCGTGACGGGATAAGGTGCTTTGCATGTGTTGGTTTGTATGCATAAGTGTAACTGCATGTTGACAAGTTTGTGAAGACTCTTGGAGTCAGCAGATATGTTTGCAACATCTGAGTGTGTGGACAGGCCCCGCCCATTTTGGACTAACATTCACACTTGACTGTACTGATTATAAACTTCCAGCATCTTGCTGCCTGTTGTGTTATGATTCTACCCTCCCTCCACTGTAGTCATCCTCTAATGTCTGTAACCCACCTCTTCCCACTGTCTTCTGATGAAGAAGAAAGGGACACCACATCCAGTCCTATGGGCCACCTTAAAGGAAAAAAAAAAGGTTGCAGGTAGCACTCCCTCCGAGGCAGGAAACCACAGGTCCTTCCATCCTCCGTTCTTTTAAATTTTAATGCTTTTCCACACAACTCGGTTGTGTGGAAAAGCATTAAAAAAATTTTTTACCACAACCTGAAAAAGTTTGAATCATCTGAGGGTGAAGCAGCTTTCGATGAGAAACCACGCACTCTGAGACTTGGATGTGAAAACCTCAAAAGAGTGACAAAAAGAATAAAAACAAAGCTAAGTCTAAAACTGAAGAGTCAAAGAAGAACCACGTTAGCAAAGAGGCTCCTGAAACACAATCAGAGCCTGCAGAGCCACAACTTCTAGATGCAGAACCACAAGCTTTGGAAGTGAAACCAGACTTTGACAGTATGTTTTCAGATAAAGGTCATGCTGCAAAAACTGAAGCTGCCGGCAATAGAAGACCTGATGTGACAAACGCATAGCTGCAATGGCAAAAAATGTTTTACCACTCAGTGGTGGCAAGATCCAATCAGTGGTAAAAATGTACACATCAGAGACAGAACTGGAGAAAGCACTTCTAGAATGACAAGAAACAGAATTAAAATCACACCAAAAAACAAGCAAAAGACCTGTATCAAAAATGAAAGCTGCTGGTGCCAACATGCTGAGGAAAAGTCATGAAAAAGTTCAAACTGCACAACGTCAATCGCGAAAAGATGTGCAGCAAAAATGACAGCTGCACATCAGAAAATGTCACGAAAAAATTCAAACTTCAAAAGAGGATGTTGAAGAAAAGTGGTTATGATACTCAACTGAAAGAAGCAGAAAAGGCAGAGGCACAGCTTAAAGATACAGAGGCACATCTGGAAGATGCAGAGAGTCTTGATGGAGCCGAAGATCTGAAAACAGCTTTGGAAATGTCCGTTTCAAGGATGATTTCACATGTTGTTTCAGAGTCCGGCTTTAGGCATCATTCTGATAAATTTGTGTTCCCCATAACAAACCTTGTGGCAAAAATTTGGAATGAAGTCAAAGACGAAGGCATCCGGATGGATCATCATAAAGTTCTGAACAAGCTACATGTGCTTGTTTACAAAGACCTGATAAAAAAGTGGGAAAAAAATGAATTCATGTTGATTATCATTGACTCAGATTCTGATGTAGTCAATGAGTTAATTGCTTCCAGGTTTAAGAAGCATCTCATGAAATCAAAGGAACCCAAAAGTACTTAAACTTTTTCCGGCGGAAGTAGAAGAAAAAAAGTGTAGTTTTAACTGCGGGGTTTCGTTTAGGGAAAATTATTATACTAGGTCAATGATTAAATAGATAACAGGCCATGATAGTATAGGAGTAAGCTTAAAAACTGAAGTGAAGTTTAATCTTAGTTTTTTGAGATGGGGTTTCATGAGGTCACATTAAGAGTTTGCTTTGTCTCTGCGGTTGTGTGTTTTCATCAGGGGCATCCAGTTTTCCTCTATCTGAAAAAGCATGACATATTTAGTAGTTATAGAGGGTTATAAGGATAATTGATGAGAGAGTGATAATGTTGGGGAAAAAACTGCAGTAAAAAAAAAAGTAATGCAACCACAAGGAGGCACAGTACAGTGCTTTCTTGTGCCGGTCCCAAGTCCGGATAAATGCAGAGGGTAATGCCAAGAAAAGCAAACAAGCAGCCTTTGCTGTTAGACGGTCAGCATGCAGAGCTGTTGAAAAACTTTTTTTTTGTACTGTCTGTGGTGGATAGATGCCCCTCCATGAACTGCCACCTTAATGTAGTGGAGGAGTTTGAGATCTCGAGTGATCTCAGGAGCTAGGCCGTCTGGGGCTTTTTCCCCTGGTAGGGTCTCCCATGGCTGACAGGTTCTGGGTGATGAGCCAGACAAGCTGCGCTTCAGGCATCACTGGGGTCTCACCCTGGGGTTGGGGCTCTCAGGTGAGCGCCTGGTGGCCAGGGCTCCTGCCATGGGCCCCGGTCGGGCCCCAGCCCAAAGGTAGAACGGGGGATCACTCTCCCGTGGGCCCACTTGCAAGAGAGCTCAAAATAGGTTGGTACTATGAGGTTTGGGTGCCAGTCAAAGGCGGGTGCCTCAGCGTCAGCCGTTTGGCAGCTTCCAATGTGGTTGCAATTATAGTCAGAAAGCTCTGCAAAAGGTTGAGTCAGATCTAGCCAGTGGCAGTCTGTGAATTTTCCATTAATATGAACTGTTTTAAGTCTCTAACATCATCCTCTTATATATGAATACTATTTTATGGACCACTTCCATCATAAATAGATAAATTATATAGAACTCATTATAATTGCACATACTTATTATATATATACACACACACAAATATTCATAATTTACTTTTATTTATTTATTAAGCAAGTCATGATTAATAATCCAAAGTTTGATATATTTACATGCATTCCCTTGTTTTTTATTTTATGGATTGCTTGAAATAAACCAATTCCCTCTCCAAACTGGGACACGTGGGGAGTGTCTCGCCCATTGGTCTCGCCTCCATCGCTGTCCTCGTGACCACCTTTTGTTTTCTGCTCTGCGCATCTTCCGTGAAATGGGGCGGAGTTACAGCAGCAGGAAGATTGACACTCGGAGGCGCGCGTGCGTCAGTGACAGTCATCGAAAATAAACAACACTCTCGGGCCTTTGATACACAGAACGGAGCTCAAACCGAACACGGAGGACTGCTTATCACTGTGAAACCACCGCCCCACAATTGACCCAGATAGGTGACGTCCATCGAACAAATGGAGGACGGAGCCGCCGGACCCACGAAGGAAACTGGGCCCATGACGTCGCGGGACTCTCCGAGCTCCGCAGCGTCCGCCGGGAATGGACCGGGCAGGTGGGCAGGCGAAGAACAACACCGACACCGGCGGTGTTGCAAACTCTTTCGAACTGGTTATAGGACCTTTACTCATCATGCTGCTCCCTATGGCCGGTACTGAAGTCGCGGGTTGCTCATACATCCCACGAACCCACTTGTATGCAGCATTTCACCGGAAGTTGTGATTGTGCTTTGCTTCGTCCCGGTTCCCGTGAGTTCGTTTACAACCGTTTTGCGTGTTTATCCGTATTTTGACTGGAAATGCGGGAAAAAGCCTGGCATCAGGTTGTGCTTGTGCCCACGGATCAAATGTCCGGGGAATCAAACCTCCAACTACAGCGATAAGCGCCAAAGAGAAAGGGAGGCAGTCATCTTCTGTATAGGTGTCAGCTTCTTCAGCGAACGGCACGCGGCGCCTCGTAACCGTTACTTGTCTTTATGTTGACGTGATGACGCCACGTACGTCTCTGGACCGCTCTGGCCTCTTAACATGCGCCTCCTAGTGGTATAAAAGAAACATGACACCAAAGATGTCAACGCAAAAAGACATCCTATATTTTATTAAAGTTTTGAGTTATAATTCAGTAATAAGCAGTTATCAATTCGAAATTCAATTTGCAACTTCATTATGCAATTTGAAAATACATTTTGCAATTAAGAATTCAATATAAAAAGATACAATTCAATATGACAATGTTAAACTTAGACGTTAAAAACAAAATCAATTGCATTTTAAAACGTCATGGGAATTTGATGCATAATTAAAATGAATATGCATTTTGCAATGAAAGTACATACAGTTACATTTCTCAACTAGTTTGTGCTAATAGGCTCAGTTTACTCTTCAACCAAAAAAGTTGCTGTGCCCCAAATACGCACCAACATTTGTTTTTTTGTTTTCTCAAGACATTTGATTTATAGAAAACATACAGCACAATTTTGAATGCTAATGGGAAGGAAATAAAAAAATAAAAATGCATACGGAGCTTATTTTTTTTAACCACACTATGGGAGCTTCAAAATAATTATTTAATTATGATAAAAGGCCTTGTCCCAGGTGACAGGCAGTCCTTCCAGCCTGCACCACTTTCATGCATCGCTCTGTAACCATGCCGACGGTCTGATTCCCTCATCCGGTCACTGATGAAATTGAGAACGACAGTAAAACTGCAGTCGCCTGTGCAGCTGCAGTCAATCTTCTCCTTAAATGACAGTGACTGATATGGACATTGTTTATGACTGACAACATCAACACAAGTTAGACCAGGATTAAATTGATCAATTATACATTGATCAGTTCTTTTGATGTTCGACATTTTCTCTTACAAACAGCTTTGTTTTGCTGCAGATTGTAGAAAAACAAAAAGGGTTGTAGTGGACTGAGTTGGGGTGGAAGGCTGTTGGGATTCCACTAACATTCTAGCTTCCAGAGCTCAGTGAAAGCACCGGGCAGAGACGTTTGCTAGCCCTGGGTTCTGTCATTCAACCTGCTGTGAAGGGAGGGGGGGACTGGTGGTTCAGACAGAATCAAGGGTTTGAGGAGTGCAGTTCCACCAACAAATCAAAGCTCGACTTCCTAAAACAACTTTTGATGAGGGTTTCTTTTGCTGCTGTTGACAGTTGGTGTAAGGTGTACGGTATTGGTTACAGCCTAGGAGAGATGGGCAACTCCAGGCCACTGAGGGCCGCAGTGTCTGCATGATTTCCATTTATCCAAGCCCTGCTCATGACTGATTATCTGGTTGTGGTGTGTTCAGCCAATGAAATTATCCCAGAGCATGGTATGTTGAAAAACATGCAGGAATGCGGCCCTCCAGGCCTGGAGTAGCCTAAAACACATCAAACACATTACGTCTTGACATCTCAGTGCGGGAAAGGGAAAGAGAGGGATGCTACAGAAACGGAGCCAGATCTCTGCATCAATTTATTCATCCTCTTCCTGTCAGTCTCCGCCTCCTCCTAGAACTCACTTCGTAGAAGAGGGCAGATGCAACAACGCCGTCATAAACTCTGCGATCACAGCTGGTTGTGCAAACGATGCCCCTGCAGACCATATCAGACCAAGAAGTGGTGGAAAATAGTCCATAAAGGAGTAGCAGGCATGCCTCCACACTCACTAAATGTTTTTTAAAAAAAAAAAAGGTCCATGTCCGTCAAAAACAGGTTAATCATAAGAGAACAACCAAAAAAACAACAAGCAAACACAGATATTCGGTAACTGTCATCCTACCTTTGTGCCAATTGGGTAAAAAAAAAAAAAAGGCTTTCTGAAAGTTTGATCAATTTTTCCAGATCTATAACTGATATAATTTTCAACATCAGTCCAAAATATATTTGTATGCAATTAACAAATGACAAATGGTTCCCTCTTGTGATCCACAAAAAAACAGGACTGGTCCATATGAAAAACAAATCTTACCCATATTTTTTAAAAGGAGCTATACAATTCATTATTTGAAATGGCACTTTTTAAACATTATTATTTAAACGGTTTTTGTTAACAATAAGCCAGATTCTGTCCAAATTTATACCCATACATTTTGAACTCCAGTAAAGTCTGCCTTTGTGTGGGGGCTGTATAATGCAAAAAAAAAAATCTTATTTGAAACTGAACCACTACAAATATCTACCTCATCCAAAAAGATCGTCAGTCTGACTAATGGATCAGCATTATTATTATCATTTTTTTTATGTTAAAAGACGTTTGCCTTTGTAGCTCTTGCCACAGTGACAGAGCAAACAGTAACTTTCGATTCCAATCACACATGCAGAAGTAAACTGAATAAAATGGAGCTTATGTTTAGAAAAAATATTGTGAATCTTGACAGGGCGAAAGGTCCTGTAGTACCTGAGAAAATGTTCTAAGAAACTTGTCTCTGTTCTCAGTCCAACAGGTTCCCACGTGGACTGGTGCAAACAGCTGATTGCAGCCACCCTCTCCAGCCAGATCTCCAGATCAGCCCCACCTGACACCTTAAACAGGGAGAACAAGGTAAGCAGGAAACACTTTGTGTTTAGTTCAGAGTCAAGATAATATATTTAATATTTTGCTTTAAATATTCCTCACTGCCTTTGGTGAGCAGTGTAAGAAAAAAGTTTGACTGGTTACCAGCATCTAAAAGAAAAAGGCCTTTCGCAGTAAACTTGTATTTCAAAAGCACAGCTTTTAGTCAAAAAAGATTTCCTTTTACAAATATTTCAGGCGTCTCCAAGCCTGTTTCTTGTGAGCTACTGCCCGGCATGTTTTACAGATAACCCTGTCTCAACAATTGTGAGTGAGCCCAATCTCCAACTGACGGAACACACCTGATCCAGGTGACCAGATATTACTGATGCAGGGTCAGCTGCAAAACAAGCAGGGTGGTATGATAGCTCATGAGGAACAGGTTTAGAGACCACTTTACACCAAATAACTACAACTTTTAAAAGTCTCAACTCAGTACTGATTATGAAACTGTCAGTAGGAATGCAGAATAGACTGTGACTCAAGTCCCACCGAAGTCTCACATGCAAACACTTGACTTGAGACTTAACCTCAATGGTTTGAGCCTTGAAGTCTGGGACTAATTCGCAATGTTCATGAGTTAACTCTTTATTTTTTTTTTGATCTGCAGGACATTACTTTCAGATCAAAAAATAAAAGCTCTCCTCATAAAACATCTGCTTTAGGAGTGCCGAAACATCAACTGCCTTTTTACTGTGGCCTCACACATTGTTTAAAACTAGATTTATGACAATAAAAAACATTAAGATGCACTGTTTGCACACACCACTGCTTTTTTCAAAATGGAAAATTAAATGTAGTGCAATCATGGTCCCCTTTCAACATGGTGAAATGTTTTCTTGATGCAGAACATTCAGCATCCAGGATTTCTCCCCAGTATGTGGTGTTTGTTCAGCATCAGGGCACCATACACCATACATATCTGTTCAAAGCTACAGATTTCCACACATTTAACTAGAAATTTCTACGTGATGTGACTTCAATTGCATATTTCTTTGTGCATTTGTCTTTGATGAATCCCATAGAAAGAGCTGCTTGCTAAGGCCACACGCTGTGCTGCTGCGTTGATCCAGCTTTCACTTCTTTAATTTTAGGTTCCACATATCTAGAAATGTTTTTCTAACTCCCAAAGGGATTTTGGGAACAAATGTTTAGGCTTTCTAAAGGCCCTCTATTAGTTTTTCCTTAATCAATGCCCCACCTTTTTGTAGAACTCCAACAGAATCTTTTTAGAGGGATTTGTTTGTTGGGAGCCATTGGCAAAGATGTATTTGTTCATGTTAATAAAGAATGTCAGGAGTTGCAGACAGTGTCATAGATAGGATTTTGGCCTCCACGAGCAAATTCCCAACAAGCTAACAACAAGCCTTAGTCCATGTCTTGAGTGTAAATAGTAAGAATGAGAGCTGAATCCACATTGTAGCAGCACATCAGACAAACAAACATTCTTCAGAAGGACTTCTGCTCAATCTGTTTCCTGCTCATGTTCTTGCTTTTCCTCAGATCTCCTTCTGCATTTGTATTTCTGTTACCTATAAAATCAGATCTCAATGTGACCTTTTAAGTAGACATGATGAAAAATGTGCAACCAGAAAACCACAAAAAAGGAAAATACAAATAAAGGAACTCAAACTCTTTCAGAGATAAAGGTAAAGCCCAAATAGTTCATAAAATAGCTGCTAGTTCCTCGTCTGTACAAGAAAGAACAACTGTGTTTTATGAGGTAAGATAACGGTCAAAGTGAAATATATGCTTATAAACAAAGTTGCGCACAATTTGAAAAAAAAAAGAAATATATATGTTAATTAGTAATAAAGGTTAAAAGCTATTTAACCAAGTTAATTTCTCTGTTGTGGGATCATAAGAATGTAAGCACTCTTTGATCCTTTAATATTATAGTTTAATAGACAATGGTCCTTAGTACGCAAAAACGCACTTTTCTGAATCCATGTTCATGACTTGATATACACCACTCCTAATATGTTGGGGGATGTTGTCATTAACATGTGTACTTTAACAGTTGGGCCTGAATTTTAACAAGATACATGAAAGTTGCCTTTAATATTTCTAATAATGAATGAGAAGAAAAAAAAAACATTATAAGCAATAATAAGTTGAGTTTAAACTTTGAGAGTTTAAACAAGAGAGAAAATTTTGAAAAATGTTCGTGTCTGTCTGAAAAAACTGTATAATGTGTAGTTAGGAGTTTTACAGTCTTAAAACATTCAGAATCATACTTTGAGGATTTCATCTTTCGCAGGTTATTTTTAGAACATACTTATTGCAATATATGAGGGACCACTGTATTATTATTTAACCGATAATGTCCTGTGCTGTCAGAACAGCCATTCTTTTAACTATGCACTGCAGTGATAAAAAAAACAAGCTTCTTACAATTGTAGGATTTTTTTGCTGCGTTATCCTTTTTTTTTTCTCACTTTCTCTGTTTCTCGTAGCAGGATGCAGATGAAGGACTTTGTTGCCATGGAGAAAGTGATTCTGAGCATTCGTCTGATGCTTTGGCAAGTGTCTGTCTGCTCTTCTCGTTCTTTATCTCCTCTCTCCTGCTTCCTGTTTTGTGCTGCCGTAAAAACTTGTCAGCAATGTCCCGTTTCTTTCGCTTCACAACAAAACAATGCATTTCTAAAAGACATTTTATGCATTTGTTCTCTGTAATTACTCTCTCATCAGTAATGGAAAACTGCGGTTCTCGAATGTACACGTGCTGCTTCTTTTCCAACCACCATGGCTCTCTCAGCCTCTGATTGGCTGGACGCACCTGCCCAGAGAAAACGTCAGTGGGCAGGGCAGTTCAGTTTGCACTAATCTTTAAGATAATTTTCTTACAAAGAAATTGAATACTCCTTTGATGACACATTGAGTTATGTCTTTCTAAGATGCACATGGAAGAGTGAAAACTGGTGTTTTTTTTTCACATTTTGTGTTTTTTGTTCTAATTTTTGGTGTGTATTATGTGTTAACTTTTTGAAGAACGATGAACAGGCTGGGCACTAACCTCTTCTGCTCACAAAAACTATAAGATGACCTGCAGGTAAAAGATAAAACGCCAAAATGTTTCCAGATGTCATAGATATGATCTGTGTCCGTTTTGCTTTTGTGTTCATCACAAAATCAGAAGCATGTTTTGCTCTTCCAACTTACTTTATCCACAAACATTACAGAGCAAAACTTTGGGGATGTATTAGTTATCTTGTCTAGTATGAACTGTTTATTTTTGTTTGAAGTGGTGCAGACAATGAGTTACAGCTGAAGTTTGTCCATAAATAGCATCTGCCTGTTCTGAGCATTGAGGTTTGTTGATTGTTGATGGATGTAAAGCTGCAGAGCCAGGCGGAGACTGCTCAGTGCCCAGCCTATTTGTAGTTCTTTGCTTTTGTGGTTCTACAAAAGCAGCATGAAAAACACAAAAAATTGGAATGAAAAACACAATTTTTATTTAATTGAACACAATATGCTTCCATTGATTGTTGTCACTTGAAATTATAATACTCAACCTTTCTCTAACCATCTGATAGACTTACCCAAGGCCTTCCATCAAAATTCATGAAAAAACTGAGCACAATGATTTTCATCAGTTCTGAGAGTCTTAAATACAGTGGGGCAAAAAAAAATATTTAGTCAGTCACCAATTATTCAAGTTCTCCCACTTAAAAAGATGAGAGAGGGCTGTAATTGCTATCATAGGTATACCTCAACTATGAGAGTCCAAATTAAAAATCACACAGAAAATCACATAGTTTGATTTTATAAGAATGTATTTGTAAATTATGGGGAAAAATAAGTATTTAGTCACCTAGCCAAACATGTTCCCCAGTACATGTGCAGGCCCTTTGAATGTTTGAATCAGACTGGGTCTTTAAACTAAGAATAAACATAACAAAATGTCATTCCTGGAGGGTCAGTGTGCTGCCTGTCTTCAAGATATCACTGACTTACCTGTTGCTGATTACCTGTATCAGGTGTGCTTTGCCAATAAGAAGCTGCAAGGTTAAGGTTAGAAAACCAGGAAGACATTTGCCCTCATAACTGGACTTCAGCACCTGTCACTTAAAGTGCAAGTCTTATCTGAATGTGACAGCTGAAAGTTTGCTGAAGTTCTTTGGTCTCAGAATCACAGCCCAGAATTTCCCTAAACTTGTTGATACTAGAACAGTTTAAAGGCCCATTTCAATCAAAATTGTGATTTTGGTGTTTTTAACACATTCTTGTAGCCTTTTTCTGATTCTGGAGGAAATGTATAAAAGTTTTTAAGATTAAAACTCTGTTTCTGAGTATTTCTTTGATCAAATTGTGATGGGTAGGCCACAGTCTCCCCGCTCTGCTCCAATTCTGATTCATCCACTTGCAGACAAATACATCCATGTACGTCATTGTTTTCCTCGTTTGAGTTGCATCTGGCTAAAAACTGTACGACTGCAAAGCTTGGATATTGCTCGCAGTGGTGATTAATGAAGATGTGTGTTAGATTGGGACAGCAGAGTTAAACAAGAATGGATCCAATCACAGCCCTTTGCTGCTTTCAGTTTCACGTGACGCTAAACAAAAGTGTCCTCCTCGGTTGCCAAGTCTTCTCATTGATGGACATTTTCATGACTTGCTTTGTAAATTGGTTTCACCATTTGACTTTTAGAAGCTTCCAGTACTGGCATTCAGAACACCTCTCAGAATGATGCAGAACCAGGTACCTCTTCTGCCAGGAGAGACCATCCAACTAACGGGTACTTTCATTTTTTTTTCATTCATTCATTTGATTTCATAAATTCTTTTCATGATCACAAAGGTTATTATAAAGACTGTTCTGTCACTTTAGGTTGATATTTATCTGTTGAATGTAAAATTAACATTTGTTTTTCTTGTTTTGACGTGCAGTCAAAGACATCGTGTACATCTGCCCATTCAGCGGTCTGATTAATGGGACTCTGACCATCACAGACTACAAGCTGTACTTCACTAGTGTGGAGAAGGTGGTGCATTTCTGCTACTTTTTACCAACAGTTCTGTAACTTGAAGGCTGCTATCTTTCTGTTGTGTTTGCTTAACTGTGTATTTTTTCATCCAGGAATCTCCCTTCGTCCTTGACGTAAACTTGGGAGTCATCAGCAGACTGGAAACTATCAGTTTTCCCGACCAGGAAGAGATGACCAAAGGACTGGAACTGGTTTGCAAGGTACAAGAATACATAGGCAGGACTCCATAAAACTCATTTGACCTTGTTTGAACTGTTGGAACCAATGCTTCTAGCAAGGTCAGTGGTGACCCAAGAGAAGGTCTCCCACACAGAAGAACCTCCCATACCCCCTCTTACAGACTTCGTTTCCATTTTGGAGAGGAAGGGCATGTTTTTTAAGCTAATTGTGTTGTTTCTTGCCTTTCACATGGATCAGGACATGAGGAGCCCGAGGTTTGCTTTCAAAGTTGAGGAGACCCAGCCCAGCGTGGTAGAAGTTCTGACCAAATACGCCTTTCCTCTCTCCCACAACTTGGTTAGTCTCACCCAGATGCTTTTTTTAAATATAAGTTAATGCACCTTCAAACCTGTATGTAAATGTAGTGAACTGGATCTAAAATAAATAATGCTATTTTGTTTTTTTGTACTTGTTTTGTTTTTTGTCCATAGTTTCTCTGTATTTTCATCTTAGATGTATGTCCATTGTAAGAGACATAAATCAAACAAAAAAATCTGGAAATCACATTGTATGCATTGTACATTGTATTTGCAGCAATAGCATACAAATAATTAATTTTAAACATCATACAAAATGATTTCCAGATGTATTTTTAGATTGGACATGGACATGCAACTAAGATAAAGAATTTAGACACGTCTATGATTTCTAAGAGGAGAGGACACAGGGTGTTCAAATCCCTTTTTGCCTCATATTGTAGCTGCTATGCCGGCGGACCACAAGCTCCCTGCTCCGCTCCATTTCTAATGAAGTCCTGCTGCTCTTCAGAAGCTGTACTCTAGAAAACGACAGTTTTTTTTTTATATTGGCTAAAAGCAGCATAATCATAATTAAAAGACCACTGAGAACGATTGAAAATAGATCAAAATATGATTGGAGTGGGACTTTAAGTGACGCATTCCTAACGTGTTGTCTCAAAAATGTTTGGTCAGTGTAAATGTGTCCTCATAAAACCTGTATTCCAAAATGTGTTTTCTCCATCAGCCCCTGTTTGCCTTCCAGTACAAGGAGTCATTTCCAGCAGACGGCTGGAAGGTGTACGACGCTGCAGCAGAATATCGGCGTCAGGTATCAACATCATGACATCAGAGTCTTTGGATCGAACAGGATCCATGTGACTTTACATGTGATCTCAATGCTGTGTGCCCCATGCGGGTTTGTCCATTTTTTGCCTGTAGACAGCCCGTATGCACCTGTGAGGGCCGTTGTGATTAAGGCTTAAAGCAGGACAGTACACATCTAAGTTTTAGAGACAAAACATCTGCTCTGGTTCTGTGTTTGGCTGGACCTGGGCTTTATTCAGGCCTGTGCGCATGTGGCTGCAATCTGCTCGAGCCATTCAATTTAATTAATAAGCAAAATGTTGGGAAAGAGTAGCTGGAAAACCAGTGAAGTGCAGGAACTGACAGATGATGTCTTCCACATGATCCAATGTCTTATTCAGGGTCTGCCAAATGAGAGCTGGACCATCAGTAGGGTGAACAACAGCTACGAGCTGTGTGACACCTACCCCTCTATGCTGGTCATTCCCACCAACATCACAGAGGAAGACCTCAAACGAGTGGCTTCATTCAGAGCCAGGCACCGCGTGCCGGTAAGTCTGGAAAGACAGCAGCAGGAAGATATTCCAGGGCAAAACACTGACCTTCAGGGCCTGGTCTGCTACCTCTGCAGGTGCTGTCTTGGATCCATCCAGAGTCTCAGGCCACCATAGTCCGCTGCAGCCAGCCTTTAGTAGGACCTTCTGACCGCCGCTGCAAAGAAGACGAGCGTCTCCTCCAGGTCATCATGGACGCTAATGCTCAGTCACACAAGCTCACCATATTTGATGCCCGACAAAGCAGTGTGGCCATCAGCAACAAGGTGCAGCAAGGACCTTTTTTCTTCTCTGTTATCTTTCTTGTGGTCATGACGCCACTCTCATTTCTGCTCTGACCTCTTTCATCCCTGCATCTTCACCAGGCAAAAGATGGAGGGTTTGAAAGTGAAAGTTTCTACACCAACGCTGAGCTAACCTTCCTGGAGATCCCTAATATCCACGTGATAAGAGAGTCTCAGAGGAAGTTGAAAGACATGCTTTATCCCACAATTGATGAAGCCCACTGGCATTCTGCTATCGATCAGACTCACTGGCTGGAGTACATTCGGGTACTGCTCATAACGGCAGGAATTTTGAAGAAAATGTTGAATAACAGTCACACTGAACTTCTCTGCTTCGTGGTGTTTGCAGCTGCTTTTAGCAGGAGCAGCAAAGGTGGCACACAAGGTGGAGTCTGGGAAGTCGTCGGTCGTGGTCCACTGCAGTGACGGCTGGGACAGAACCGCCCAACTTACCTCTCTCTCCATGTTAATGCTGGACGGTTACTATCGCACACTCAGAGGCTTCCAGGTGACTCTTGTGGCAGTATTTTTTTTAAAGCACAAACCTGCTTATTTAATCAGAGAAAGAACATGAGATAACTGAAGATCCACTTACTTTTGTTCTTTAAGGTTCTGGTGGAGAAGGAGTGGATAAGCTTTGGACACAAGTTTTGTGCTGTAAGACACCACTTCTTCTGTTAAAGCAGGGGTCTGCAACCTGAGGCTCTTGCTTTGCATTAAGTCTGCAAGCATTTAAAACATTTTAAAGAAACTGTGCTGCATTTTTTGTTGTGCAGACTTAACCTTGTTTCAGCTGTTGTCTGCTGCTCTGCTAGCATTAACTGATGCAAACATAAAAACAACCATATGATAGAAATGTTTTCTTCTGTTTAGTTTTAGAAATGCTGCTCTTTTGAAAGTGAAATTTAGCCAGTGTTGGGGAAAGTTACTTCTAAAAAGTAATTGATTACTTTACTTAGTTACTGGATCAAAATTTTAATTAAATTACTTTACTCATTACCTTTTAAGAAGGATTTTCACTACTTGTTACTTTCCTTTTTTTTCACTCATATACAAATTCTCATGCGTTTCTACCAGACTATGCACCCCTCATGCCCCGCCTCCGCGGAGCGCATGGAGTGCAAACTCATATTGACCACCAGTCATGTGCAGCTTACTGAGAAAATTAAAGTAATACAGTGAATTAAACTGCCTTAAAAAAACTGTCTCCCAAGAAGAATCCAGCTCTTTCACAACAAAGAGCGGCTTTAGAGTCGTTTCATTCATAACCGCCACAAAAACGACTGTTTCAGAAAGCAATGTGACTGCAGCCATGAGGGGATGTCTGCACTTTGACCGATCACCAACTCTGCGCGCACATGATTGCGCGTATGCGCCAGTTGCTCCATTTTTATTAATCTCCGTTCCATTTCATTTAACCGAGAGAAAAGGTCAGAGCCTACAACACAGAAATAACGAAGTAACAAGCGTTTCTATAGTCCAGCAATTGTAATAAATTGCAGAAATATGAACTGTAATTCGTTACGTTACTCTGCAAATGACAAAAGTAATTAAACTACAGTAATTTGTTACTATGTAATCCATTACTCCCAACACTGAGTTTAGTTAACGAAATAAGGGAAATGTGTGTACACTACAGTGAGCTTAGAAATAGAGCATTGTCAAACTGAGCTTGAAGACTCCTCTGATCTTAGGTTTTTCTGTCTGTGCTATAAAATATCCTGACTGTTGCGTAAGTCTGATCTGCTGTGTCATGTTCTGCAGCGAGTAGGTCACGGTGACAAAGACTATGCTAACTCAGAGCGCTCGCCTCTCTTCGTCCAGTTTGTCGACTGTGTTTGGCAGATGACTCGTCAGGTAAAATCTCATCTCCAAGGCATTTTAGCTTTATATCATAACTGGTCTTATTAGCATGTTTTTCCCTGACATGTTTGTTCCTGGATCTTGTGATGGCTGTGTGCATTCAAGAATTGATGATAGTGTGTTTTCTCTGATCATAGTTCCCATCTGCCTTTGAGTTTAATGAGCTGTTCCTCATCACGGTGCTGGATTACCTCTACAGCTGCCTCTTTGGGACATTCCTCCGCAACAGTGAACAGGAGAGGGTCGTCCAGGTCTGCACAGACTTATTACGTCGACAGCTCACTGAGTGAAAGAGATGGAAAGCAAATGAGAGAGAAAACAGTTTCAAAATAATGTTCCCTCTGTCATTTGAAGATTATAAAACCTTTGCATCTTCTACAGGAGGTCCAGACCAAGACAGCATCCCTGTGGTCTTACATCAACAGGTAAAACACTCACCACGCAGGAACATCTGAGAGCTAAAGGCTCCTGTGCTGACGTTTCATTCTTTTCAGTCAGTCCGAGGATTTCACCAATCCCTTCTATGAAAACTACCAGAACCATGTTCTGTATCCACTGGCTTCTTCCAGACACCTAGAGCTTTGGACCAGCTACTACGCCCGCTGGAACCCACACATGAGACCACAGGTATGCCTGCAGGAGAACTGTCAGAAGTGACAAAAGGCTTTGATTTCAAACCAGCAGAGCCAGTTAAAATGATCATTCAGACAAATTGGGTATTTTGTGGTACAAGAACCAAATTTCACACGGGTGTACATTTGGATCCCCTCTTTCAATAAAGCATATGCCATGAGAAAATCAAAAATGGCAACCATTTTTAAAAATGGCGGCCACTCACTCAGTTGTTACAAAGTAGGTCTATGTGTCCCTGTGTAAACAATATGGGCTGTCCATGCACAAAATGCAGTCTTTTAATTCAGGAGTACCTACAGAATCCATCCATTCTTCCGTCCACACACACAGTTAACGAGCAGATGGTTTATTTTTAATAGTCCCTGAAAACCTTTACATCTTCAAACTCAAGCATTTTTCTTCTGCATTAAAGCTGTTGAAAGTAAACATAGCTGGAAGCCGTTCATTTGATAGAGGAACCATTGGAGACTTGTTACACAAAACAAGTCAAATGATCTAAATTCAAATTACAAACTTACTCTTGCTTCAAACCAAAAGTTCCTTTTTATGATCTCCATCACCCTCCATGAGCATATGTGGGTTATCTTCTGTTTCCTCCCACAGTCCAAAACATGCTTCATAGGTTAATTGCTGTCTGTAAATTCTCCATTGGTGTGAATGTGTGTTATTGTATGACACTGCGACAGATCGATGAACTGTCCAGGGTGTACCCTGGTTTTGCCCTACAGTAGCTGGGATAGGCACCAGTGATCCCAAAAGAGATTCCACAAGTTTGGAAGATGGAGGATCCCACTCCCTTCATTTTAAATTTGATCTGAAAATTGTATTAAAAGTGGGGGTGTGGCCAATTAATTGACAGGTAACCATCACATCCTTCTTTCAAACCTTCACAGGCTCAGAACCTGTCTGGTGTATTCCATCTGCCTCTAAGCTCAAACAACTTCAGATTTGCTCTACAGAAGTCTGTGGGTCATGTCACCACACTTTCCACCTGACTATTTGGTCCCTAGACAAAAGTTGGATTTTATTCTTCAAGCTAGGACTCTATAGCACTAATGTTACCATAGCAACGATCATTTAGCTTCAATCATTCATACATTTTTAATGCATGTGTGTTGGAATCAGTTGTTTTCATTGTGTTGATGTGCGCGTGGAGCTCATGTCTTCAGTCCAAACACGTCTGTAACGGTGGCCTCTGTGTGCTGCAGGTGCCAGTGCACCAGACTCTGAAGGAGCTGCTGATCCTCAGAGCTGAGCTGCAGAGGAAGGTGGAGGTGCTGAGGAGGGAGGTATCTGCACGCTCGCCATCCTTTTCTTCTGAACACTCCACCTCCCCCTCAGGAACGCCGCTGCACAGCGTTGTCTAATGTGCCAACTGCTTACATACCTGGCTCTCCTCCTTGCTGTCCATACTCTGATCTGAACGGATGTTGGACAGCTGACCCTTCGAGGCACGGCCGTCTCTCCAGGCTTTCACATCTGCACAACCAAGGTCCCTCTGTATTCCACCTCCCCTCTCCTGATGGGACTTTATTCAGCCCGTTGGGGGTGAACAGTCACATTCAAAGCTGTGTAACTGAAGGATCTCCTCGTTCTCAAATGTGGCTCTCGACAAAAACATTGCTTAAGCACAGCTCTGAGGAGGTCAGTCTGAACTTTGCTGCTCTGCATTGATGCACTGGTGAAGCTCTTTGCTGTGCTTCAGACGTTTATCAGCAGTGATAACTTAAAAATGGATCCAAAAAAGGAACATTTGCTATTCTAAATAGTGTTTTGTTATTTAAAAGCTGTACTGTTACCGTTTTTCTCCCACTGTCCTCCTTGATAGCATTCAATTGAAATTTTGTATTGACCTTTTTTTCTGTTTGTGATTAGTCAAAAAACATTTTTATAGCCCCCCCCACACACACACACTTCTGACATTCCATAAAAATCAAAGCAACACTTCAGAGGTCTGTTGTTTATTTGATTGGTTTATATAAGTAAGGACACCTGCAGCATTCAGGCAGTCAAAAGTGGTAAAAGAGAAGGAAGTTCACTATCACACATCAAGCTGTAACATTCAGTATCAAATCAACACTACCAACAGTTCGTAGATAAAAGCATGCATCAAAGTGTAGACATGTATCAGAGGAGCGTACTGTGGAACGGTGAGAGTTTACTGAGAACAAACTGCAAAAGCAGTTTCAGATTTGAAAAGGAAGGAACTGGATGTTCACTGCTGTGGGTTTCCATGATGTGCTAGTGGAGCAGTGCACGTGACTCCGACGTGACACGGTAACGGATCATGCAGGTTCTCCTGCAGTTCTGAGCTGCAGCATGTCATATCTGTTTCAACCTTAGCATTAATGGTGATCCATGAACACAATGGTAATTGTTAAGGCAGGTTAGGCTTTGGCTGAAATGTGTTCAAAGTGTAACCAAGTTTATGTTTTTGAGCTTGGGAAAAAGAAACAAAAATGTGAAAAACTGCTTCAACTCAAAGAATCTTAGAAATTGGAATAAAAAACTAAAGTACCTTCAAATAAATACATTTAAATAAAAAAAGAATTGTATCTTCAGCATAACTCAAATTTTACATTTCAAGAACCAGGTTGAATCTTTGCTGCATTTAAAGATGCAAAAAAAACTACAAACCTCCAAAACCTCTGACGATGGTAACTCCCGGTGAAAGAAAATTAAAAATAATTTTTCCAGTTCTTCAACAGTTTGTTAAATCAACAACTTATTTTGATTTGCAAAACATTTTTAAGTGAAAAACATTAATTGTCACCAATCTTCAGTGTCATATTTGTCATAAAGGCCGTTGCTTTGTGCACCACAAACATTCATATCTACACAGAAATCTAGTTTCTTGATGGTTTTATCAGCTCCACACCAAGAAAGGCCACAAACCTGAAGGTCTTAAACAGCCCACATTGTAAAAAGAGGTAAATTGCAATGAAAATGGCTTTAGTAAACTCAAATCTAAAAACATTTGGCTGCCCGTTTGTGTATGTTTGCAGGATTTAGTCACTACAGTTAACCTAAAATCACAACAGGAAGGACGGTGGTTTCCTGTGCGTCTGCAGTAAAGGTTGCAGAAGCATCGCATCTCTGCACTGCAGATGGGAAGTTAGGCTCACTTAAATTGTGTAAACCATTTTTAATTGTAAAGGAAAACAGTTTGGCCACAAAGTTTTCACTGAAACCCATGATTTCTGGGCTAAACTCATTTTGTGAATACGTGGACATTAAAGATGACTGATTTATTGCAGGACTTGTTGATCATTTTCATGATGGCCAAACAGTCTAGTCATATATTCACGCGTCTTTTGTTGCAATCTGATTGCAAACATCTTCTCTCTGATCTATATCCTTGTAAAGTCCATCAACATAATAGGAGATAGCTGTCACAGAAACACCTGTTCAGGTGCGGCTACACTTTTGGATAAAATTTCAGCATGAGGCCGAAGCTCGAGTCACTCCAAGGCAAACAGTCCACAGCAAATCTCTCACCTGAAAACCACGACTTATTAGAAAAATGCTGGCTACAAACGTTTAGCGCTTTAGGAAATATGCACAAACTAACACTAAGACTGAAATTTGCATTTCTTCAACACTTCTACTGGTACTAACACACGACTGCTCACAGCAGCAGGAACAATCTCTTCATTTCAGAGCCACTTTCAGAACAAAAGCTTTGTCTGCTGCTCCAATTGATTATTTTTTTTACAAATACCAGGAGACTTTACTCTGCATTTATGCTAGAAAAGGTGGAAGTGTGCAAACCAAAAAGGCCACATGGTGCTTTACCTTTCTATCACATTTCATTGCTTTTTTTTGAAATTCCCTCGCCATAAGCCAACAATTCAAACATCACATTTTGTGGTTTCATTTGTTCAGTTTCAAGTTCAATGATGTGTAACTGCACACTTCAGCTGAATATTTATCACAAGATCACCTAATCACTTGCTACAAGACTGGCAAACTGTAGAGAATAAGTTATTTAGATTTAAAGAAGGCTTCATGAAGAGAGTAAATGTCACTAAGTTCAGTACAAAATACCTTTTTAAGACTTAAAAACACAGTAGTAGAATATACAGAATCACAGGAGAACAAACAACGAAAGTCAACCAGTAGTCATCGTTTATGTGTCAAAGCTACGGTGGCCCTGAAGTGCAACTCAACTCAAAAACATTAAAGACCACAATGATGACTAAAAAAGCAAAACAAATAATAAAAACATTACATTTAGAAATAAAAATGCAATTCCCCCTAAAAAGAGAAATGAGATAAAAAAAGAAATGTTTTGGAAAACAAAAGTAACTTCCAGGAATCAAAATGAAATGTTAAAAAAATGAAACAAAATAACAAACTGGAAAAGGTCGGTATTTTGGGATATCACTGATTAGATAATGATGTTGGGTCACCTTTTCATTTGGGATTTTCCAACAGAAAACATTTCTTGAAGCTTCTGACCACAGAAAAGTTTGGTGATTGTTTTACCACAGTTCAGGTAAAATATTCACCTTCTTTCTCTACTCTCCAACACTCAAACTTTATCATCCAATCAGTGATGTCCCATAATACCTACCTTTACCGCTTTCTGATTGTTTCCTTTTTTAATTAGATTTCTAGATTTTTGCTCTCCACAATGTTTTTTAATGCATTTTGATTCCTAAACTGTAATGCTGTTTTTTTATTGTTTTGCTTTTTTTTTATTGCCACTTTGATCTTTAGTATGTTTTTGTGTTGTGTGGTTTGCACTTTAAGGCCACCATACAAAAAGCAACCTTTTCTAAAATGTTTTAATATTTTGAAACCCCCTTGTTGCTTTGCTATTCTTTTTTTTTTTACATTTTCTCATATTTTCACGTTTTTTTCTGTTTTGTCAAAGTTTTATTAATTTTTTACCTGATCTTTGTCATGTCTTCTTTTCTTCTGCTATTTGAACTCCATGCACTACTGCTGAACAGAAAAGTCATCAAGTTTTCATCCTACATCCCAGCTCAGATGAAAATCAAAAAACATCATCCAGTAAAACTAGGTTTTCCTTCCATTAAACTAGTTTTTTTCCCCAAGTCCTCTTTCATTGCAGGTCTTCCTTCAGGGATGGGCAACTCCAGGCCTCGATGGCCACTGTTCAACATGTTTTACAACTAACCTGCCAGGGTGGCTTCTCATTGGCAAATCATACCTGAACCAGGTAATCACCAGCAAGTACGGCTGGGTTTCTGAAAAACCAGTTGGATGACGGGCCTCGAGGCCTGGAGTCTGACAACCCTGTATTAAACAAGCTCTTGATTATGTGGTTTTTGGACATTTTTCCACTGTTTCATTTGATCATTTTACAAAAATAAAAACAGAATCAAAGCCACTTTTCCAGATTTTAGGAGCATTTCTTTTAGTATAAAGTTACCGCTGGCCATCAAGCAGTCCAGGTCACATATTAGTCCCTTACCACCACTGCAAAGCTGCTATGAACGCTTTCTGCTGAGATGCTGTTTGTTTTGTTTTTGAGAAGTAGGATAAAAAAGCCTGCCTGTTCTCCTCAGTCTGGCGCACATGAATCCAGACGCATTTAGGCATGTCCAGATGCAGTCTTATGAACGCTGCCAGTTTTTCTTAGTTTTTAACTTGTTGAATTTAAATTTGAAAGCCATCAAGCACCAACACAAATAAAAACTTGTAGTCAGATTATAGAAAATTGTTAACTCTAACAACATTTTTTGGGGAAAATATTGGACTAGAGGTAGTGTGCAATAACTAAAAGAAAGGTTATCTGAATCTTTCCTGTAGCTGCTGCAGCACTGACCCATCTGTGGTTTTTATTTGCAGCTTCTATCTGTGGTAGGGTCAACATTTGCTGCTTTTAAGGAAAAAAAAGAGTCGGTGTAATGCCCTCAAAAAATCTCTCTGGAGACCTCATGTTTTGATTTGTTGTAAAAGCGTTCCCATCAGTCTTTTAATTACGATTATGCTATTTTTGGGCAAAATCAAGTAATCTGTGTCATTTTCTAGGACACAGTTTCTGCAATGTCCTTCATCATCAAAAACATTCCCGGAAGAATATGTTAAAAATGCCAAAAACATCATTTTCAAAGTGGATCTTTAAATAAAGCAACAAAGCTGCTAAGTTAACAATCTAAACAGGCAGAACCTTTTTTGGTTTAATTTTTGTTACAGTGGCAAAATGTCCCATGCTCAGATTGCTTATCTTGGGTTTTATACATATAAAAACACACACAGTCATAAGTAAAGTCCTCCTACATTTGGCTATGAAGAAAATAGGAGGCTATTAGTGATTAGCACAAGTGATTATGTGTCAAATTAAACTTCTGTTTTACAGATGACTTCCTTCTATGGATCTTATCTCTTACGTTGGGTGCTTTCTGATGCTTCCACTTCTTTTGGTTTTGCAAAGGAAAGATGCAACTTCAAACTGGTTAGATGAGACAAAGAAGCAGCTTCTTGATGGCCGTTCCAAAGAGCACCATGTTGGAA
The DNA here is from genome assembly GCA_036245035.1 of Adrianichthys oophorus. Lineage (NCBI taxonomy): Eukaryota > Metazoa > Chordata > Actinopteri > Beloniformes > Adrianichthyidae > Adrianichthys > Adrianichthys oophorus. Next base: position 1,241,128 of record BSAI01000105.1, read on the forward strand.
GTTGGTTTGTCTCGCATGGAGCTGGCAGACAGAGTTGTCGATGGAAGGGTGGGAGGGTTTTGACAAAAACCAAAGCTGCGTTCCTTTTCATGTTGCTTGTGGTGATTTTTTTTTCCCTTTTTCAAGTTTTAGTTCAAGAAGCATTCAGGCAGACACATGTAGTTCTGAGAAAGTGAACACAGTTCAGCAGCCAGCTGTCTCTGCCTCCGGAGTGTGAGCAGGAGGAACTGCTTACATTTGAAAATCGTCTCATTGAATTTGATCAAACTGGATGAAAACCTTGCAGGCTTTTCTCCACCTTCCTGTCCTTAAACTTCAGGAGACAAGTGTATTCTGGTCTATTCTAATGTGGTATTAAACATGTCTTTTTACCACCTGCAGGTGAATCTAATCAATTTTCTGAAAAGCAGTGGATGGAATCAAAGTTTCAAGTTATCTGATAGTTTTGATTATCACTAAAGTAACAATTTTTGCAGAAAGATATTTTCTTTTGTCCATAGGGATTATAATACAACCAAGAGATACTGCATCTTAAAATCCTAGTGAATAACTTCACTTTTTACTGTTCCAATCATGACATATGTAGGACATCTCAAGATTCCAGCATTAAAATTTGACTAAGAACATAATTTACAAAAGTGCAAAAAAGCTTGGAGCAAATCTGAAACCAGGAACAGTAAAAATTCAGTGGCACATAAAGCACTACTGTAACGGCTTGATATGCTGCTGAACACATTCACCAAATCTCAGCCGCCACAGTACAAAGCCGGAGGGTAGCTATATGTTTTTTGCACGTATTCGTGTGTGTGGTGTGTGGGTGTGTGGGTGTGTGGGGGGTGTGCACGGAGGTGAGCAACCTTTGTGGGTGCTACACAGTCCTTCCTCCAGGTGACTGCTCAGCAGCAGGTTGCTCCAGCAGAGTCTAAGCTGCAGAAACACAAGACAGAAGAGAGAACCAAACAGGGCTGTAATCCTGGGAAACACCAGCAAAGACATACTTCTGAAGGTTTTTTTAAATAAATAAAGGGTTTAAAACTGATTTCAGGTAATGTTGCCTAGAACTAAAGCTTTTATGGAGAATTTTTATTGTATTCAACTCTTTTCTTAGTTAGAAAATCTCATCTTGGCTCCCCTGAATTACCGTATTTTTCTGAGTATAAATCACATTTTTTTGTATGGTTTGTCCATGGTCGTGACTTATATTCAGATGTAACTTATTTATATGATTTTAAAAAATAAATAGGCTCATATATTTATTTTCCATACTTACACTAGAGGGCGCTGTAAGTGTGTGTATCCATATTTGCTACTGAGTAACGCAGAGGAAGACATGCCCTCCAATAACTAACATGGAGGAGAATCTGATTGTTCTCTTCCTGAACTTTAGCTTTTTCTTATTTACTTGAAACATTATTATTCTTGTTTTTATTTTCAACTTCTCAGATTACTGCAGGACAGCAAGGCTGAATCCAAATTGCTTCCCTACCCCTCTGGCTCCTCCCTGTTGCTCCAAATGTTTGAAGCTGTAGTGGTGTTTGAAAGTGGGGCTAGCTACCCCTGCGCCAGTAGGGCGACCTGCGTCCTTGTGGTGAAGCGGACAAACACATTTTTTCATGTGAGTGCGCTTTAAAGCACAGGAGTTTACATTTAAATGTAAGTATTGAGTTTTTGTTTTAGCATTAAAGTTGTAAAACCGATGTTATGCATTTTCTTGATGAACGGCGACGATTGATGACATCATTGAGAGGTAGTATTGTCAGAATTTGATGACGTCTTTTTTTCCATATGTCTCCATTTGGAGGGATAAATGTAGGGATAGGGAGACACCGTAGGAGTAGGGAAGCAATTCAGATTTAGTCCAAGTAGCCAAACTGGGTCACACTCTCCCAACATTATAAATTAGATATACAGTCAATGCTTCCATCATGTAGCGATGAGGCAAAAAAACTTCAGGCGGTAGCTCCTCCCACACAGGCGTCTGGAGCTTGTAGTTTATAAAGATGTATTTGGACAAGCATCAAGCAGTGAATTGGCGTGCGTTGAAAGAGAGGCGGTGGACGTGTGTTTGACGTGTGAACAGCGTTCAGTGTGAACGGGGCATTACGCCGGGATTGGTGGATTTGTTCAGAAGCATCGCACTTTTCTCCCAAAACAGCAACTTGTACTCCAGTGCAGCTTATGTAGGATTTTCTTTTCTTCTTTACATGCATTTTGTGGCTGCCATGACTTATACTCTAGTGTGACTTATAGTCCAACAAATACAGTACATTCTGTTTTTAAGAGATTATTTCATGTCACAAAATATTTAAAAAAAAAACACTTTGCTCTTCTGAGACCGTAGCTTGATGACAGAGACCTAAACCTTCCTGTTTTAGTAACATTGCTTCAGTCTTTGGATTGCTGTGGAGCGTGTGAAAGTACCATACCTTGAGGTTCTGTTGCCACCACACCTTCAGGAGCCTCATTTTTGTTCGTTTCTGCGTTCAAGCTCTCTGCCAAAAAACAGAAACACAACATCCAAATTCAGAAATGATGACCAAACAATGGGTTTAGAAAAACTGAAAGTTCAATCAGAAAGCAAGTGATGTGGAGGAGGGGTATAAGGCCTTACGCTGAATACTGAAGCACAGCTTCTTCTTTTGGTAGGAGATGTAGCTGCTGACAGCTCCCACCAGCGCCATGGCAACCGCACTCACAATCCCAGCGATGGTTCCCACCTCTGCTGTGGTCTCTGTCAACATCAACACACACAGTTGTCACACTCATGCAGCCGTGTCTTCAATAAAAGAGGGTGGAGGCTGAAAACCCACCGTTTGTGTCCTCAGACGAGTCAATCCGGTTGCTGCCGCCACCTGATCCTGCGGTCAGAAGAATAAAATCAAATCTGTGCTGGAAGAAAACATGGGCCAGCTCACACCAGGCAATCCATACAGACTGTTCCAGAGCACCACTGTTCTTTTAATCCAGAACCTTTCAATTACAGATTAAGGTGGGCCAGAAACTTAGATTGCAGTATTTTACCAGACCTAACATCAGAGGCTTAAAGCAGCAACAACAAAATTTGATGTGATGCCACATTTTTATGGTATTCAACAATTAAACCAGGAATTCAACTTATAGTTCTAAGTATGACTGGGAGAACATCTGATCAATTCATAAATTGAATAAAAATAAATGAATGACTTTTGTAAATATCTTGTATTTATTTGTCTTGTAGAGCAGTGTCCTTAAAACCTTTTTTTTTGTTAGCCTCTGAAAGGTTTAACGCTGGCCAATGTTTTCACAGACCAGCCTTTAAGGTGTGACAGATAAATCTAAAATAAATAAATAATATGATATGACCAGAATTTAAATATATATATATATACATATAGGGCTGCACGGTGGCGCAGTGGTTAGCGCTCCTGCCTCACAGCAAGAAGGTTCCCAGTTCAAGCCCTGGCTGGGGGACCTTTCTGTGTGAAGTTTGCATGTTTTCCCCGTGCATGCGTGGGTTTTCTCCGGGTACGCCGGCTTCCTCCCACCGTCCAAAAACATGCTTCATAAGTTAATTGGTTACTCTAAATTGTCCCTAGGTGTGAATGTGGGTGTGTGATTGTGGCCCCTGCGACAGACTGGCGACCAGTCCAGGGGTGTACCCTGCCTTCGCCCATGAGTAGCCGGGTTAGGCTCCGGCAACCCCGTGACCCCGAAAGGGATAAAGCGGGTTGGAAAATGAATGAATGAATGAATATATATATATATATATATATTTTGTAAATATAATAATGAATATGAATCCACTGAGTTTGCAACTTTTTTTTATCTGTAGTTGGTTTCTGCATGGTCTGGAGAGCGGGTTTGGTGTGTGTGAAGAACTGTCACAGTAAATAGATATTTAGAATATAGACTTAGACGTTTTTTTTCTGTTAAATGGACATTTCTTTTATTTTGAAGGCGAGACTCTTCTGTTTCCTCTCTCACTCTTTTCTGCACAAAGAAACGTTCCAAAGACGTTTGTTTTTGTTAACTTTGCTAGCTTGAGGGTTTCAATTTAGCTGTAATGTTTTATGGTTTATCATTTTTTAAACAAGTAACCAAGGGGAAAAAAATGACATGCATCAAGAGACAGATGTGAGAATCTGCTGGTTTTCCAAAATATAACACCGTTCAGAGTTGGATGTTGAATAGAAATAATGTGGGGTATGTATGTAGAAGTAAAGATGTTTTAAGGCTATAAAACTCCTCACTACACTTTTCTCAGACGGACATGAACATTTTCACACGTTTCTTTTTTGTTTAAACTCTCAAAGTTGAAACCTCCAGAGAACAATAAGTCCACTATTATAAAATGAAAACAAAGATCTGATTGCGATTAAAGGTTTCTGTAACTCTGACAAGCTCCAAGTGCCGAGTCCCTGCACAGGATAGACTGCACGGAAGAGATTCATTGACAACATCAATAGCCAATCAGGATGCAAAACACAGTGCGCTGTCTAAAAGAAGAAAAAGCATGCAAAGTTGCCCTAAAAAAATCCGCAAAATAGCAAGAATGTGGAAGGTAAACCGCAATATAGAGAGGAAACAATATAACCCAAGAACCAGTACCGCTGTGGGGACCACTGTTACTAAACACAGTGGTCTGTAGTTTTTGTTGTAGTTTTGCATTGGGTGCAACACTGCACAAATAGACCCCAGAGAACAGTTCTTAAAAATGAGAACAATTTAATTTGAATAAGCAAATAAATAAATAATTCTTGTTTTAGGACAAAATCCTAGTCACGAAGACATGTTTTTTTAAAACTAAGATTATTTTGCTATTTCCTCATTAGATTTTAGTTGTTGCAAGACATCAAATAAGACATTTTTTCTTCAAACATGGGTCTTTTCTTTCTAAAGATTCAGTTTTTGCAGTGAACACCGGATGTCTCACGATATAGGTCGTAGTTTTGGAGAATTGTTCCTTCACACATCCAGCAGCCACAAACCAAGAACCCACTGAAGCATGTCCAGACAGTTTCAACATGTCTGAGCACAAAACAGAGTGACCACTCCTACAAAATGAAGCTTGTTCTGGCGTCTTCAGCCCCTATATATGGATTGCCCTGTATGAGATGGCCATTTGACAGGCTGAATCCTGAGCAGGACCACAAGTGGTCTTTACCTTTGTCTGGTTTGTAGGAGCTATCTTTACTCAAATCCACCAGATCCTGGTCAGAAATTCCACCTGAGGGGCAATAAACAGTGCACAGAATGAGACAGAGATAGCTTTTGAGACACACCCCCCAGGTCAAAGTCATCACCAGCTGTGAAGGTCAAAGACCAGCACTAATTAGTGATTACTGATGCAGACTAATTAAGCTGGTTAGTTTGAAAAGAATGAGTGTTGAGTTATCGAACAAAGAAATCCAGAATCAAAAAGTCAATTCTGAGAACAAACACTGAATAAAAGCTGCTTTATTAACACCTTTGGCCTGAGGCCCAGGTGACCTTTTGAACTCAGGCATAAAAAATCTAAGCCATGTTTGCATTCAAAAATGGTAGGATCTTCTCCGCCAGTGACGTTCACTCCGTGTGGGAGGAGAAATGTTTTGAAAGAGCCAAGGCAAAAGCAAAATCATCTTAAGGGAGACAGATTAAGGAATAGTTCTTGTCACCAGCAGATGCTTTTCTGTCTGCCAGCTGTATACTTGACTGGTCTAAAGGTGCCTAAACACCAAACGTCATTCGCATGGTGGGTGCAAAAATTTGGAAACAGCGCAAACTAGGCGGCCGCCCCAGCTGGCCAGAGTTTAAAAAAAAGACTGAAATTTGGGGAGCTGGCTGCATCTCCTCAACCAACGAGGAACTAAACTTCGGACACATGACGTTTCCAGTGACAGCAGGGAGAAAACATCCAATATGGTGGATTGATCCATAGTTCTCCTGAACTTCCATTCATTTTCTTAACATGCTGTATCCCTTTCTGGGCCTGGTCAATGGGATTCCAGTTTCCTCTCCATTCTGGCAGAGCTACTCCAAGCTGACATCCATTTTGCCCAAAAATTCAAGGATTGCATGGCCTCTGCCCTGATGTGCAAGAGAAGCAGCGAGTTTGTGGTCGGCTTCTGATAGTCTGTCGGTTCGAGTCTTTGCTGCCTGGTGTGTAGGGATGGGTACCGACACTATGCGCCAAGTTGTTCCTAGTACTGATGTATACGGTACTACTGGTTAGCTTAAAATAGTTAATTTCTGTGCTTTTCTTCAAACATGTCAATCATTTTTGCCGTACAACTCTAGCCAATCGCTTTACCTTTCCAGCGGTTGGGGGCAGGCTCATATAAGAACGAGTGAGGCCGTGAGGGTGCATGGAGCGATGAACGGAGCGGTGAAATCCATGTTTATTTCAGCGTGTTTGAACACAGGGATGAAGCGCTGCAGTGCAGACTGTCAGAAGGAATGGAATAAAGCATCATAGCCACATTCAGACGCTCTCCTTCACTCTGTCACGCTGCTTCATCACGCTTAAAGGCTTCTGGAAAAAAATGGCGTGCTTTTCCATTTTTGGAAAACCGGTTCCAGTTGTTTTACAAGTACTGGTTCTGCACCGGCAATGGATAAAATCCAGACGGTACCATCCCTACCGGTGTGCTGTATTTCATGGTTTTAGACACATTTGGGAAGAAGAGATGGGAGTTTGGATGTGTTCCTACGAAACTGTAAACAAAAACCACAACAATGTCAGCGATTTGATTTAGACTTTGTGTTACTGTGGAACAGCAGACTAAGCAAACCTCCATCTTTCATTTCCAAACTTCACACAAACTTGTTGCATTTCCTTATATTTTATACAGAAGCCAGTTAGAAGGGAGCAATTTCCCAATGACCTCTGTACTTCTGTGTTAAATCTCAGATTGTACATCATAAATGCACGTATAGAGTCCGGCGTGAATGGCTTTCTTTTCTTTTCTTGTCTTTTCTTTTCAAAGCAGCTTTGTGTATCTGTGTGTTGGGAGGTGAAATTAAACCCTTTTTCTGAATCATCTGTTTTGATTTGATCAGAGCTTACATTCATGCTCTATATGGCGCTCGCAGGTGGGTTGACTCCACAATACTCTCACCTTGTCTCTTCCAGTTTGTCACTATTGAACCATTGTTGAGGTGGGCGGAGTTAACTCCAGTCAATGTTCGTCATCTGTCAAGTGAGTTCATGTCTGTGAGGCACAACCAGCGGCAGACGCTCTCACCTGGCTTGGTTTTGGGTTTTGATGGCTGCCTGGTGCTTTTGGGGACCTGTGGTGTCACACTGGCTGCTGCTTTAGTGGTGAGGGAGGGGCTGGGATCTGCCCCAAAAAAAAAAGTATCCTTTATTTAGACAATAAACGTGTGAATTCTGAAAACGTTAAAATAATCCTAATTTGTGAAAATTCCCTCAGATTGAAGCTCAGGGTACTGGATTTTCTGCACAATAAGTTGCTCCGAAGTGCAAGTCACAGCAGCCAAAAATGCAAAGTAAAGAAGAAAAAAAATGGTTTTTAAATTGCACTACAGTATGTCACTTTTGGGAAAAAACATTTAATGCTTTTGAACAATTCCACCAAGCCTGGCACAGTGCTGCGTTCCCACTAAACATGATTCACGCGTCAAATTCACGTTCACCGCCTCTTCTGTGTCTGTTTAAATTCAATGCTCAAGGCTTCTCCAAAAATGCGTTCATAAACTAGACACTCCCGCCGAAAGTGAGAGAAGCTTCCTTCAAAAGTTTTAGCCTCATCACTCATTTCTAAAGCATGGAAAATTGCGGGTGATGTGAGAGATCAGGTTTATCATTTTCTGAAGAGTTCTACAAGAGCATCAGTAATCATGTAAGATTCTCCCGGTACGGTGAGCTTCACCATTTACTGCAGGATCTGCGTCTATCGCTTTCAGCGATACTTCCAACTCTCTAAGACCCAGATAGATGACTCGCTGTCCCGCATTAATCCAAGAAGGAAAAAAAATGTAAACAATGAATAATAATGTTCCAATGCAAATAGGAAAAATATCATAAAGTTCAGAGGAGCACGATAAGATTCTCCTCCATGTTTGTTTTGGACGCCGCTTCTTCTTCTGCGTTCCTATCAGTAGCAAATACTGATAGACACACCTACAGAACCCTTTACGGGTTTTCAGTGTGAAAATAACTTAAAACGTGCAGAAGTCGCTCCCCTGGCCAAACTTAATATGGTATATTTCATCACATTTATATCAGGTAGGCAAATAAATCTTGATCCTACCGTATCCTGCTCCCCCTGCCGCTGTTCCAGACTTCACTGTGGTGTCCTCTGAATTAAAAAAAATACAACCCCATGTAAAACAAAATAAATATATATATAAATGTATATATAGACACATATATATATTTATGTGTCTATATATATATAGACACA
>BSAI01000105.1:1249914-1300550 GCA_036245035.1 Adrianichthys oophorus
TTTTTTTTATTTTATAACATGTTAAAATATTCTTTATAAAAACCATTTTAAACAACACAATAAGTAAATGTAATTTCACGTAAAGCAGTCATTGATGTTTGTAAAGCATACATTACATTGCAGACATTTAAATTTCATTACATTTAAATATTAGGACAGTTCTTTACAGTAAACTGAACAACAGAACTGTTTGACTAAACCTAAAACTCTCAACTGATTACAACTAAAACCAACAATTAATACTTGTGTGAATGTAAGACAAGCATGTAAATCTGTCATAAAAACGTCAAACCTGACCTCTACATTATCTTTGCAGAGAAAACACAGCAATCATCTTTTTGTATCTCCCTCATTGACTATTTAAAAGAACTGCAGAGAGTGAGTGAGATGTCACCCATAAAAAATGGCTTACTTCTGGCTCCAACCACATGAAGTCAATTAAGTTGCCATTTGTTCGGGATACGGATGCCGCCATGTTGGAACCAGAAATCAGGAGTGAGCTTGTTGCAAAGCCACACCCCCTCCCCTTGAGAGCAGGCTCGGGGAGAATCTATCAATTAAACATTTTGAATGTTCAACACGAGACCACCTACTTTTATCGAGGGATCTGATTGGTCAGTTTATAACATGAAAAACGTTCACTCTAAAAAAAAATATAATGAAAAAATGAGGATTATCAAGAACATGTTTAAAAAGGCATCAGAGTAAGAATGGTTATTCTGACAAATAGAATTACTGAGTAATAGCTGTTTAAATCTTAATAGAAGTCTATGGGCTTTTGGATTCTTGGAACCAGCAGGTACTTCCTGTTTGGAGCGCAAGAGGGGAGGAGGTCACTCAGTGAAGTTCTCATATACAGTCAGTGGTTTCCCTTTGCATGTGTTTAGAACTTACGTGGCTTTTTGCCGTCCTCCAGGGCATCAGCGAGATTGAAATCATCCTGAGACAGAACTGCAAAACAGAGTCAACAGAAACATCTCTTTAAGTAGAAACACTCTTCAGCTTTTCAGGTCCAGATGGTGCTACTGTCTCACTAACACAAAAGGACAGGAATGCCTGCAGCATGCTAATCCTCTGAATGTCAGTGCTGCAGCAGAGGACATCCAGGAGTAGAGGCAAACAAAAACCCAGCAAATTCCATCAGCAACCACCTGCACTGACACAATTCACAACAACTGTGCACGTATGGCATCAGCAATCCAACTCATGGAGTGGTTTAAGACAGTCAGAGAAGTTTTTTATTTGTATACTCCTCAGGTGTTTTCGTAATACCACTCCCAAACAAGCAGCTGCTGCAACGAGGGATTCCTGCAGATAGCTCCAGTTCAGCACTAAGGTTGCAGCTTTTAGAAGTGGACACATCATAATCCACAAAAATGATCTGAAAGTAAATCTGACTATTTAAACTCCCAATGACTTATGATTATTATTATAATTATTATGAACGTGGTTTCATTCATATTTCAGAGCCCTGGGGAGATTGTTACTTTGAACTGTGGCCCAAAAGTAAAATGAATGGATTGTGATGGAGGACAGAAAAGCATAAAAAAATCATCTGAAAAAAATTAAGCAGCCTACAATTTTGTGCTGGGGGCAGCAGAGAGACAGACAGGGAGGTGGATGAACTGCAAGACAAAGAAAGGGAGGATGCAAGTGAAAGAGGGAGGAGGCCACACATGGCAATGTTGCTGCAGTCACAAGGAGACAGTTGTTTCTGAGCAAAAAATATTTTTTTCATCATGTTTTGATTCAGAATGCAGGTTACTTCAAAGAAATATTACCAATTCATTGTGTTCTTTGACCCATCTGCAGCAGCATCTGTCTCTGCAGCAGGGAGCTGTCTCACCGCCTGCTCATTACAGATTCATCTATGCAAGTCAAAGTAATCATAATAGTAATAATAGTAGTAGTAGTATTAATAGTAGTAATAAAAAACAGCAGAAATGATAAATATATAAAATATAATATAAGTCCAGCCGGTGCCGCATGCTTCCAGGCCGCAGAGGACCGTTATTCGCCCTGACTGCATGCGGCGAAGCACAAAGGCGCGTGCCAGCTTACCTTGCACGGTCAGCAGCAGCAGCGTCAGCAGCAGACATGGAGCGCGCGGGCGGTGGGCGGCCATGACTGCAGGCAGAGGGTGGATGGATGAGGGAGGACAGTCTGTAGACTCTGTACCTGTATCTCCAGATGAGGGCAGTCAGGACACAAAAGCTTGGAAACGAGGGACACGCCCACACAGTGCCACTTCCTGCTGCCTTTCAAAATAAAACTCAACGGAGAACGAGCAGAACGGAAATGCCTCGTTTGATTAACAATTTCAAATTAATAATAGCATTAAATACCAGAGAACGTAACTGTAAATGAATGATTTTTGCCTTCATAACCCCTGGAGACATATTCCAGGTCATTTTACCACACGTTAAATGAACTGAACCTACCAAGAGAATGCAGTTTTCTTCTTCTTGTAAAGTTTTATGGCAGATAGCACAGCGTGTACGTGCACTACCGCCACCTAGTGGTATGGAGTGTCAGTGTGTCATAATGGATTTATAAATCTATTGTTTATTATACTGTATGAACATATTCATTCAATTTCTTACCTTTCCAATTCCGTTATCATTTTCATCTTCCTTAAGAATGAAATGAGAGTCTTAGAACTGCAGGTATTACTTAACGTATCTTTAGAATGCTGTTTTGCAGGCCACTGGTGTTTTTTTCCCCCCACTGGTCTAACCAACCAACCATCTACTAAACTCAAAGCAAGAGGAAGACGTTTTTTAATTGACGTATTTTCTAAATAAAATACATTAAACAAATTGCAGTATATACACAGTATTTATCTTCAAGTACAAAGAAAATCAAAAAAGTTTTAAAGTTTAACAATATATTCTTACTATGTAATCAACCCAACATAAAACTATGCAATGAAATAACAAAAAATAATTAGGCTCACCTCTCTCCAAAAACAGTTCATCGATGCTCCAAAACGAAGTTCTTGAATCGTTCAAAGTGTCAGTGCTCTCAAAATACATTGTCCCTTTAGCGTTCTGTTGGTCCTGCAGATCAAAATGCTTAGACATTTTGTCATTATGGGACATCACTATGAAAATGCTGAACCTAATGTCCAGCTGACAGAATAATCATCATTGCAGAACTTGAGTTTTATTTATGTCTTTACTGTAAACAAAATTTTCAGATAACTTGAACAGTCAAAGATACTGTATATAAAACTCAAAAGCACATGAAATGTTTTTGTAAATGAAAGTAATGCTAGGAGCCTCTCTCCACTCTGTTATGCCTTTTCCCGTTCCCGTCTGTCTGCACACAGATTCTCATATACCTCACACACATATATCTTCCCTTGTTGTGCAATGAGGGACGAAGCGGTATGCACACCTCAACCAACCACTGCACCGTTCTGCTATGATCTCTTCACACCCTGCATCCATTGCTTGGAGGAGGATTCTTTGATCCTGAAACTCGTAGAAGCTGAAATAATCTCCTCTATGGGCTGAAGAACAGCACGTACGGTGGCAGGAACACATTCGGCATTCTAGGATGTCTGAGGAGCCAGTCTCTGTTATGTGGGCAATGGTTGAAGTTCACATTATCCCACACAATTAAATTAAATTGTGGCAAGTAAGGCCCAGCAGAGCTCTGCCAGTGTCAGGAACAAGACCTCTAGCGGCCACGCCAGGTATTACAGTTCAAGGCATTTATTTAAATAAACTTTGAGGATCAAACATGACAAGACAAAGAAGACCAAAAGAAAATGAAGTGTTAAAAGAGATAGGCTTTGCAGACCTAGTATTGGATGGTTTTTCATTGTTTAAACTTTGCAGGCATTTTATGATTATATAAAAATCCGGGTCAAAGGGCAAGAGGGTGTCTTCATTCTGTGTGCCTGCAGAAGAAGCATCTGGCTAGATGCCGTTCCTAGGGACAGTCTGAAGACCCAAAACGTTTTGTATTAGAGATTTCGGTGTCAGGAATAAATCTTGGTGGAAAACCTCAAAACTGTTCCAGACCTCAATTTTTGAACATGCACTTAGGCATAATCCGCGAATTACAGCCAATAGTTCTTACTCCTTGCTTTGGGTTTGAACGGGCATTTGGGCCTTTGCTTTATCACCGATGCCTCCGGTGGTAATGGAAGCGTCTGGACATGACCAGTCCCAGCCTTCACTTGACACGCCATCTTCACCGCCATGTCTAGTGTGAGGTTGCCCTCCATCTGCACCAAAAGTTTTCTTGTATCCTCTGGCAGCTTGCATGTTCAATGAGCTGATCTCGTATCGTCTCATCTGTATTTCTGCCAAAGTTGCATGTTACCGCCAGCTCTCGCTGTGCACCAACGTACTCTGCCACAATCTACAACTTGGTTAATCTGAGAGCTCTTCGTGTCTAATGATACGATTTTTGGCACGCTGATGGTATTTTTTCTAGTTTAAACATTTTTATGTTACACCTTTTTTATTCTTTTGTTTCGTTTTAGTGGATGTTTTATGCATCTGAATTGCAAATGCAACATCAACATAAGCGTATATTGAGATTAAAATCCCAAAAGTGGGCAGAAATAGTGATAACAGAAAAACAAACCACTTTCACAGTTGAGAGACTTAGCCCAGTCATTGACCTTTTTATCCAGTTTCACGGTCATTGTTTCTCTTTGGTCATCGGGATCACCTTCCTGGTCACAGATAAAGTATTCTAATTGTTTTGCATCCTTTCGCCACCCTGTTTAATGGACATTTTCCTGTATGGAATACAAATAGGTTAATGCAAACTTACTTTCCTTACACCTAGCCCAGTGGTTCATCCATTGTCATTAAAGTCCCCTGCAATATGTACACCACCCGAATAATTTTGAACCCCATTATCCTTGTTCTGCTCTCTCGCACTTGCATATCCTGTCAATTCAAGTGCTACAACTTAACAGATCTGAATTAAGTTAGGTTGAATTTGAGACACCAAGTATGTATTTGACTCCTCCTTAGCTGGCTGTGAACCTCATGCTGAGTTTCACAGCAGTAATTATCACTAGTGTGCTCTGGTAGTGCCCAACAATCCTTGGCTTCATTCATCAACCAGGTGTAATTCCTTATCTTAATGCACTTAATGCAACAACAATTGCTGTAAACAATGCTTTAACATGACCATGCTCAGCACCCAGCACTGTTTTTTTCTAAAAAGTAACAGAAAAAAAAAACATCTATCATGCAATCAAAATGGGAAATATTTATTAATTTTTTAAAAATGTGCACAAAAATTTCGTTTAGGGTGCTAAAACTAGAAAAAATTAATTCAGCATGCTAAAGAAACATTGCTAGACACTTAGATCCCTTAAATCAACCAAATAGGCTCCATTTCTATGTAATATGTGGCTTCAAAGGGTCATTCTAGTGGCCATCTTAAAAAACGACCGCCATCTTGAATTGGCCTGTCGTGCAGAATTACCATGGAAAATTTGATGCTTGTATCACATTTTGCAGAATTCTTATGAAAATTAGATTTTAACAGCCTCACTGAAAGACGAAGCTTACCACCGCACCTATCCTGGCATGTGCTGATTTTGCACTACCCTTTATTTTAGAGGTAGATGTCAGTCATGGCCTGCGACAGACTGGCGACCAATCCAGGGGTGTCCCCTGCCTTCGCCCATGAGTAGCCGGGTTAGGCTCCGGCAACCCCGTGACCCCGAAAGGGAAAAAGCGGTTTGGAAAATGAATGAATGAATGAATGAATATCAGTCATAGTGGCCTTTGGGGCAGTTTTGTCCCAAGACCAAGGAGGCATGTTGCAACTCATCATTTATGCCAGCCTGGATTTGCACCCCATGGAGCATAATTCCACAAACTAGATCCATCCAACCTGATCCATTCGGACCAGAGTTGGTAACCACACCCTACCATCCAGCTGGTAGTGGACAGTGTTTATACACACCTTGCATGATTTGCTAAGTTTCTCACCCAACTCCTGCAAAATTGGCACTTAACTCTGCCCAAAATCCTGTGCTGTGACAACATGACCCTGCATCAGGCCACTGGTGAGTCACTACACTATCTAATGTTCAGGCAGGAACCGAGACTCAGTTAACCTTACATTGCATTAAGGACATGATTCTGTTGGTCTGAGAGTGCATGAGGACCAACCATCCACAAGAGTCATGGTGGCAGGGATGAAGGCCCCACTTCGAACGTTTGATTGACAGATTCTCCTGAGCTCGCTCTCAGTGGGAGGGGTGTGGAGTTTGAACAAGCAGGAACAAGCTCACTCATGATTGGCGACAGTAGTTCCTCTAAAAATGTGACTCAGACCGACTAGGACCAATCACTGTCAATGGGTTGCAACATGGTGGTAGACTATCAGGAAGTGATGAAGGCTTTGGCCAGAGGTAAGGCATTTCCTGTGGGTGACGTACACACCTTGCTTTGTCCAGTAATGTCAATGTGTGTAACCAGATGCTGCTCTTTCTGTTCAGACCCCCCACCCCACCCCGAAAAAAAATAAAGACAGACCTCAAAGTTTTTGCTTTTTTTTTTTCTACACAGATTTGGACAGCATCCTTGCATTCAAACATTGAAAACTGTCATGAATTTTTTTAGTTGCTTCACTCTCTGCTGCCCTCTTGTCTGTTCTGTTTCAGCTGCTTTTCTTCCCTGCTTCACAAAGGTGCTTGGAATTAGACAGAAATGAGAATTCACTGCTTCAAAACCTGAATGTTGCTGATTTTGCAGACAGTGGACCTGCTTTGACTTTTTTAGGATGCTCTAAAAAAGCAGTCCCAGACAAAAAGATTTATACTTAATGTTTGGTTGTACTCTGCAAAAAGAAGCCCCCTAGAAATACGTCTTTGAACAAGCAGAAAAATCTTCCCATGGGGTAAGAAAAATTGTCTTCCCAAGAATTTAGTTCAAGATAAAAAAAAAAAAAAAAAAAAATTGGAGTCACTGAAACATCTCTCAAGCTAATATTTTCTCAAGATTGTTTTACTTTTGAAATCTCTCGATAAGATTTGTTCTTAAAAATAAGACTTTTCTTGAAAAAAAAAAATGTACTTTAAGATTCCGTTTTTGCAGTGTAGTAATTAGTTTAAGTCATCCTTACTTAACCTTTAATGTTATTGCGTTTGTCAGAGGCAGGATGCAGTTTATATTGTGCCGGTCCGAGTACAAGCTCTGAACATTACCATAGAACACCTGGAGGGTGAGTGAATGAACACTTCTTTGGGAACAAATGAGTAAAAGTTCACATTGAAAGCATACCATTTATTAAAAATTACTTTTTTTCCTCTTGGTTGACTTCTTCACATGTTAGGATGCACTGCAGAAAAACACAGAAGACAGAAGCTGCGGCTTTGATAACCTCCACCAACACCCCCTGACTTGTGGTAAACTATTCTTATTCATTGGTTTCATCTTAAAGCCTGAAGTGGACTCTATTTATGCTCCAGTCTTGTGGTGAAGGGATGTGCGCTGCACAAGTTTCCACTAGTAGCACAAGCAGCACCACCGGTTAGCATTAGGTTAAGACAAGCTGTGAAAAAAACAAAACACTAGAATAGTGGCTGACAATAATGCCAGGTGTTCAGCCAAGAGTGTGGTAGAGCCTGTACTCCATCACAGCCTAAAAACAGGTCTGAGGGGTACGCTGTCTTTGTGGACTTTTGGGAGGCCATAGTTGCAGGGAACAGCTTCCATCAGGTATAGACAGGTTTCAATTGATGTCACCAAACATAGTGTCCGCAATGCTGGAGGGAAAGCAAACAGTTGCTAGTGTGGTACGATGGAAAAGGACCAACGAGAGGTCGATTGCACATGAAGAGCAAGAGGCGTGTCCATGATTTAAAAATTAATTATGACAAAAATTACTAAAACAGCACAAACAAAAACACTAAACCATAGTTGGGGGAACAGAAAACTCAGTTGCTGAGGCCCAGAGCCACTATAAAGTGGAGGTTACCAAAAAAATAAATAAATAAAAGAAAAGAAAAAATAAAAACCTGCTCAATTTTACCCACTGATGCAGAGCAGACACTCAATTTGTGAATCCCTTCACCCAAGGCACAGCAATCCACCCGGGGGAAGACCTCCACTTAAACAGCGGCCACACTCGGGTCCTCAGCACTGAAGGGATGGGGCCACAAAAGAACAATAAAGTTAAAAAGTTTCACACCACAATACAGACACTCCCATGCATCCAAACAGCAACGTGAACAACGAGCAGTTAAACAGTCCGTGGGTTGCTGGTAGGCAACCCTCCGTTAATCCCTTTGACGGAGAGGGGGAGAGAGTCCGTGTCGGGATGCCCCGTCCGTCAGCTGGACCGCTCGAATCCGTGGCCCCCGCTGGCAGAACTCCTGTCACACGTCTGTCGCGTTCACAAACACGAGAGTATAGCCGAGTTAAAAGTCAATCATAAGAAAGCAGCAGCTGTCTCCAAAACCGGAAGCACAGAGGGTCCCTAGTGAGGGGAAACAAATTACATAAAACTGCTGGAAGGGTAATTGCAAGACCTACATGTCACCAAGCTTACCAGAGGGCCCGGGTTCGTCACCTGAGAGGGACAAGCTGCACCACGCCCAATAATGCAGGGGGCGCTAATGGAGCTTGTGAGTGACGTTTTTTCTCTCTGGAGCTGTAAGGCTAACCAGCGAGTGCAACCAGAAGTGAGTGGTTCCAAAGGCCAAGAGATGCTCCTGGTGGCCAGTGGGGACCTTAGGATTTTTATAGCGCCCCAACAGGCCACTGCCTGCAATTAATCACACAGCAACACCTGTGCCAATTAATTCTGCTACACTAGCAACATATCAACATGCTGTTCACTGAGTTATTTATTACAATTTGCAAACTTTAGCTAAATTTGCATTAGTTTCATGCATTTAAAAAGCTGCTGGTGGTGTAAAATTTCACATTCATTTAGACCAAGTTCCACCATTGCCCTCCAGCACTGCCCTTCAACATGACGGCTGGGTGATTACTGATAAAGTAATTATAACCCTTTACTGCCTGTAAAACAATTACTTGTCAAAGACTAGGAATACCACCTACCTCTGTATATGATAAATAACGTTCTTTTTTAGCCAATGATAGAATTTCTCCTTAGTGGATTTTTTGTGGTATTGCCACTGTCACTTGCTTCCTTAATGGAATCAATTTGAACGAAAAATAATCTACACAGGCTTTCCTCTCTTCTCTTTGCAGATGATGTTGTCCTCTTGGCTTCATCGATTCAGGACCTCCAGCATGATTTTGGGCGGCTAGTATGAAGCGCCTGGGATGAGGGTCAGTACCGCTAAGTCTGAGGCCATGGGTCTTGACCGGAGAAAGGTAGTTTGCCCTCTCTGGGTGGAGTGCTCCTTCCCCAGGTGGAGGAGTTTAAGTATCTTGGGGTCTTGTTCATGAGTGAGAAAAGATTGTAGCGTGAGATTAAGAGAAAGGTGGATTGGAGTGGCATCTGCCATCAAGTGCTCCGTGTACTGGTTTGTTGTGGTGAAGAGAGAGCTGAGCCAGAAAGCAAGGCTCTCAATTTACCAGTCGATCTTTGTTCCAATATTCCCCCCATGGTCATGAGCTCTGAGTCATGGCCAAAAGAACAAGGTCCCAGCGCATGTTAGCTGGGTTCTCCCTTAAGCTGCGTTCACACCGAACATGATTTGAGCGTCAGGAGCCACCAGTTTCAATGTTAAGTCAATGGTACAGACGCGATCTGATGTCCTGCGTTGCGATTTGAGCAGTGAATCTTTATTTGGCCAGCGCGGCCAGAGTTAAAAGATTGAACTTTGGTGAGGTTGGCGTGGCGCATAAACCAATGAGGGCACAACTTTGGGCACGATGTTTTCAGTGACAGCCAGTAGAATGCACATCTAGAATGCACAATATTGTGAATCAATCCAATAGTTCTTTTCCTGAACTTCCATTTTCTTAACCCCCTGTATCCTTTTTGGAAAAACTGTTGGTCAAAGGCAGGATGATTTGGGGACCTATGTATGACATGGGGCAATTTTAAGTTGAGTCTACAAACAAAGTTCATCAATTTTATATTAAAGTATGATGACTGTATTTCTTACTGTTGGTAAACTACTTCGATTTTTCTTTTTTTTTTTAATTTAGTATTTTTTATTTACTTCTTCATGCCTCTGTTTGGGCTGCATGGTGGCGCAGTGGTTAGTGCACTCGCCTCACAGCAAGAAGGTTCCCAGTTCAAGTCCTGGCTGGGGGACTTGAAACAGTGTCATCAATGGGGGACCTTTCTGTGTGGAGTTTGCGTGTTCTCCCCGTGCATGCGGGTACTCCAGCTTCCTCCCACCGTCCAAAAACATGCTTCACAGGTTCATTGGCTACTCTAAATTGTACCTAGGTGTGAATGTGAGTGTGCATGGGTATGTGATTGTGGCCCCTGCGACAGACTGGCGACCAGTCCAGGGGTGTACCCTGCCTTCGCCCATGAGTAGCCGGGTTAGGCTCCTTCAACCGAAAGGGATAAACCGGTTTGGAAAATGAATGCCTCTGTTTGGCACAGGGGGATTCACATGTTATCCCTCTTTCCCACTCCCCTCCGGGGAGCTTTAGGAGTTTTTTTTTTTACTGTTTTTTTGGATCATTTTGACCCCGTGGGTGAGATCTTGCAGGGAGCCCCAGATTGAGGGAGATTATCAGTAGTTTTGTATGTCTTCCAGTTGATTTATTCACATCAAGCTGCTTACTTATTGCAGATTCAGTCTTCCCAGCCTGATGCAGGTCAACAGTTTTGTTTCTGGTGTCCTGAGGCAGCTCTTTGGTCTTGGCTTTCATGGAGTTTGGAGTGTGACTGTTTAAGATTGTGGACAGGGGTCTTTAATAGAGATAACGTGTTCAAACAGGTGCCATTAATACTGGTAACGATTAATACAGGAACAGATAGATTTCTAATGATGCACAGACTGTTGTCACCATGGCTCCACTCTGAAACCAAGCCTGGGGCAGTCCAGCACCTCGTGACTGGACCGCGTTACTTGCACCACCTGCAGAAAGAACCACAAAGGTCACTGTGGTTTGGGCACCTGTCAGTGGACCTGACTGCACCCCAATGACCCAGTCCACATAACTGGACAAGCAAAATATTCAAATTAAAGGATCTAGATCCTTTCTCTGCCACAAAGGGCTGGGTTCTCCCAATGAGTGTTTCTGTAGGAGTAGAAGATTGTCCCAAAGCCACCTCTGCAATAAAAAGCAGAAGCTAGCTAAGGTAAAGACAAACTAAGCCTAGGATAACATCACACCAAAGAGAACCATAACAGAATAAGATTAACAACATGCGCAGTCTTCATAAGTCAGTTTTGTGAAACACTGAAAAAAGAAACACTACAACAAATTTGATGTATTCTTTTGTTGTAAAACGTCCAGTGTGAACGACTGATAGTAAATGTGAAATGATGTGAGTCTGCAGAAAATAACTGTGCAGGTGGACATTGACATTGCACTGGTACAAACACAAATCTGACATCGGTTGTGGGTTTGATCACATGATCATGTTTCCTAAAGCTGGTGTCACTTCAGAGGACCAATCAAATGCAGTCTCATCTCTATAAATGTGAAAAATCATCCGTTGTATTTTCATTTGACACCAGAATCCAGACATGATGACTTCTAACCAGTTTGTTCTTTTTCTGACATGTTGGTCTTTCAGAGCAAATGGTGAGTTATGCTTTTATTTTGTTAAAGGAATGTCTGCACATTTTTATATGATTTTTTTTTTTTGGTTTGCTTGTTTGTTTCACTGCAGCTCAGAAGAATTTTCTAGACTCATCCTCTTCTGTAATCCAAAAAGGTGGTTTTTCTCTCCGTCTCTACTGGTGAAGCTGTAACTTTAGAATGTTCTTATAAAGGTGTAGATTTAACGTAGATCTTCTGGTATAAGCAAACACTGGGATGAAGACCTGAACCCGTCTCTAGTTTCTATACATATAGTTCAGTATTGACCATTTTTGATCAATTCAACAACAATCCACGCTTCAGTCTGGATACAAATAACCAAAGTCATCATTTGAAGATTTCAGATCTGCAGCTTTCAGACTCGGCTACTTACTGCTGTGCAGCACAATATGCAACTATTGTAGAATTTACAGAGGGTGTTGCAGTCAGTGTGAAAGGTCCAGGTGTAACCATAAAGACTTCAGTGTTTCAGTCGTCCTCTAAGAACATCCATGCAGGAGACTCTGTGACTCTGAACTGTACAGTACACACTGGGAGCTGTGATGGAGAACACAGAATTTACTGGTTCAAAGACTCTCATCCAGGACTCATTTACACTCATGGAGGCAGGAATGATCAGTGTGAGAGAAAGAACAACACACAAACACACAGCTGTGTCTATGAGCTGAACATGAAGAACCTGGATGAGTCTCATGCTGGGATCTACTACTGTGCTGTTGCCTCATGTGGACACATGCTGTTTGGAAACAGGACCAAACTGGACCTCACAGGGGAGTTAACCTTTGAAGAATCATGTTTGTGGATGAAACAACATTTTTATGAATTTAAAGTTAAATTAGTTTTTTTTTCTGGTGCCTGACTGCAGCTCCACTGAACTATGTGATTCTACACGCTTTGGTTGGATTATTGACCATCATGAGCGTCCTCGTTGTTTTTCTGCTTCGTCTGCTGTGGAAGATCAACAAGAGCAACAACTGCACCTCCACAGGTACACAACACTTCTTTCACTGTGCAACAAATGTGTTCTTGAAGTAAAACTAATTTGTGTTTAATAACCATAGGAAAGATCTTCTGCTGCCTCCTTAAAAAGCACAGAGGTGAGACTCAACTCTTCGGGTATCGTGGTCATCTTGGATTTAAAGTTCACACTGTGATTCTCTTCTGTCAATTTGGTTTCAGGCTGAGAACAAAGACACAGAAAGCCTCCATTACGCTGCTATAAATGCTAAGAGATCCAACAGATCAAGAAGACAGAAGAACGACTCCAACATAGACTGTGTTTATGCCAGTGTGAAACAGCAGAACTGAACTTTTAAGTTAAGGAGGAGACTGTATGATAATGTTTTTTTTAGAAAATAGAATTAAATCAAAAATAAAGTACAACTTTTACTTTTTAGTTCTTGTTCTAATTGAGACACCTAATCTCTTTAAGAGAATGCAGTTTTCCAATGTTCTGTATTTTCATTTCGGAGAGGCTTATTTAGCTCATTTTATTTAGACACGATTAATCCCAGCGACTAATATCTCTATCCGTTACATAATTTAGGATTAAAACTTTCAACAGTTTATAATATTTTTGTTTCTATATGATCTAGGCTCATAAACTCCAGACAAGGTTAGAAATAGATCAGTTGGCTTTTCTGAGGCAGAATGGGAGCAAATTCTGACAGTTAATGATGTTTATGAAAATTTCAATGTGGAATCACCAAGAAAAGGTTTTAGCAAAACAACACGTTTTATTTAAACCACCCTCATATATTGCTGTAAATTAGATTATTTTGTTTTTTTTTTGTCAAGTAAAGACTGTTTATCTTTACAAATTAACACAAGAAGCACAGATTTTTTTGAATTTTCTCTCTGTTCCTTTCTGGTCTATCATTGTTGCAGTTCCTAACCTGCCGGTTTGACCAGTAGTTTCAGTGTTTTACATCTTTGAGTCTTTCCAACCCTCTCAAACCCTCAGTTTAGATGGTCGCCCCCTGATTCTGCAGGTGGCTTATTCCTAATCTTCCATTTTCTTTTCCACTGTTGTCTTCTGTTTAACCCAATAGTGATTCTGTGGAAAACTTTCATGTATTCATTTCATTTTATGATTAGAACAATCTGGTTGTTTGGTAAGATCTGGACTGAAATGGATTTTTGTCATTAAAAATTAGAAAAGAAGCTCTGTCTGATGTTTCCTTTTTTTATGTGGCAAAAAAGTTTAAAGTGGGTCTTTATAAATCAACCTTAATCAAACCTTAAGTTAAAAGTACAAAAAAGCAAGTTATGATTCAAAATTAAAGCCTTTACCTGAAAACTGAATCTATTCATTTAATTTAGTAGTCTACTAATTCAAATATGTACTTGTCTCTAATTATTTTGACTCTGATGTGGTCTTATGCCAAAAATACACGAGATAAACTCTAAACAGCAAAATAAATCAAATCTTCACACGTTTAGAATAGTTTTTTTGAAAGTAATACTTTAAGTTGATCTTTCTTTTTTCTTTTTCAAATGTTTATTAGTTCATCTCTGCCACTTACAGTTGGATGAAGCTCAGTGCTAAATGTTGAAGCGGTGCAAATCTGGTGAATTTTGCTCCGGTTTCTTCCGATATACGAAAGGCTAGAATTACGGCTGGGAACAAACTGCAACTGTTATTGTCTCCTTTTTTCTAAAGGGGGTATGTACAGCAAAAATAAGATTGATCCTAGAACTGAAACTTATTTTTTTCTTTTTTTAAAAAAGCAAAATGTCACCCTTCAGAGTAGGTTTCAGGAATTGTTGGGTTGAGAAGAGTAAGTTTTTAGCTACACCACTTTGTTGGTTTCTTCCAAATAAAGAAGAGAACCTCCTTGTCTGTGAAAGTGATCAGAGAACGTGCAGAGAAGAGACACTGCTCTGATTAATGCAAGAAAAAAAGGCATACGTGGTAAATCAAAACTAAAACTTTTAAAAAAAATAGTAGTTTTCAATTTAAAAAAAGAGTTTAGCTCTGTTTGATTCATTTGTTGTTCTGCAGACCCTGCTCAGCAAGACTCTTCATTTCCACTGAAGTTGAACCAAAGAGGATTTTTATCACATGTTTACTCAAGTATTTAAAAGTATATTTAAATCTAGTTGAGAAGTTTCTTTCACATTCTCTCTGAACCATACTGGCTCCTTTATTTACCTTACAAAATGTGTGTAGCCTGCGCCTGCGCAGCTGCAGCCAAACTGTCAGTCAACCTGTTGTCAGGGGCTTGGGCTTGTAGGGTTCAGTTATTGGTGGAATAAAGCTAGACACTTTACGACATAGGTTACGACCTGCAGTAAAAAAAAAAAAAAAATTTGACTTGAAACAGATTACGTCTTGGCGTCTCAGTGCAGGAAAGAAAGAGAGGGATACTACAGTATATTCTAAGTGATCAGTGACCTGCAGAATAAAAAAAGTTTTCAGATTTAAAAGTTAAGAAAAAAGTTTTGGTTGGAAAGTAGGGGTGCAGCGTTTGTTCCGTGTGGTGCTGCTGCAAAGACTGAAAGACTGTTGTGTGTCCGCTGCATTGGTGTCACCACAGTGGAAAAAGGAAGGTTGAGGGACTGAGCTGTCGATCTGCTGCTTGCTGGTAAAAACAGCTCAGGTGAGGAAGCTGCATACCAGTTTAATGAATTTATCTTTAAGTGCAAGAGATTTCAAGAAGAGAAAAGAGTGATCAAATAGAAGTTTAAGTTTCTATCAGAGAGTGTCTGCTCTAGTTGAGCTAAGATTAAAATAAGCACATCAGTATCTGATGCAACGTGGAGCCAGAGCTGAGTTAGACTCTAACCGCACCGTGCTGTCTCTTTTTGTAAAGTCTCACCCCCCCACCCCTTCTGCAGACCACCATATTCTTGGTATGAATTTGTTTTCCGGGCACTTCATCCTGTTTGTGTCCTCATTGCGAGCTCAACTGGTGCACTTTGAATTTGATCTCAAAATAAATGAAATATTGGAAATGAAACATTTAGCTTAAGCACAAAAATTTACACTTATCCTGATGTCTGTAGGCATTTTTGTTTTTAAGGAGCTGCAGAGTTCTTGAGTGAGAAAAGAAAATACCAGTAGTAAGAATTATGAAATGAAATCAAAGCAGTTCTTTTATAGGAAGGTCTGACTGTGCATGTGTGGTAACGTTCAGAACACAGCGGAATCTATGTTATTTTCATCTTTCCTAAAATGTGATTAACTGAATTTGATCAGTGATGTCAGCCGTAATATTTCCAAAATAAACTTCTCACATATGTGCTCCAACTTTAAAGTATGTAATTGAAGTGAACAGAAAAAGTGTTGATCAAAGCTTTGACATACTGTAAGATGGTCATCAATGGTTCCTGCGTGAAGAAGTTCCCAGATGACAGGATAACCTTCAGATCACAGGAGTTTTTGACTTCAGGAAGTTCTTGTGATGAATCTTAACAAAGCCCAGACCACTGTCTCCTCTTCCTATGAAGCTACATTTACTCCCACCTCTACAGCATGCGTTCAGGTGAGCACTTTTCATGGTTTTCTAAGTCTGTAAATGCACGTAAATACACATTTCGGGATTCTTTTTTCAAAACTCATGTTCACACAAAGATATGCACATTTTTAGGACTGTTTCTGGGCTCTATGTACAAATGCGCTGCCACTGAATGCGTGTAAAAAGTCAAAATCAGGTCGAACTTTGACCAATCAGGGACTCGGATTTGATAAAGATGAATGGATGGCATCCCTTTTCATTCACGTCACTACCAATCTGTTGGAAATTGATCATGGAGGATAAATAAATAATTGCAGTTTGTGACCTCCTGGAATTATTTGACACCTAGTCTTTCATTTATTGGAATGGAACTGCTTAAGCTAAAGCCTAGAACAAGATTCAATAGAATTGCACCACTTCGACATCTTTGCATCAAGCCTCTTCCAACTATGAGTACGTGCTCTTGTATCGGATAGTGACAGCTCAATGGGAACACCAGGGGCTGAATGCGTGTTCAAGAATGTGCATTTGGCATGTTTTTGAATGCTTGTAAACGTAGCATTCCTCTCAGACTCTCACCCCGGCTCACACAGCATACAGTCCGGCTCCGGTGCGGCTACGGAGCAGTCTAGCTACAGCCGATGACTCACATTGGCTAGGGTTGGCTTGTGGTCCTGCTGCAGCCACAGGCTTTGCTATTTACCTCGCAAACCTCCGAACTTACGTAGATTCACGCGACAACCCGCCATTCATATATGAAATACTAATAAACAAAGAAGAAAGGAAGAAGAAAGAAATTCTTCACTGAGTTTTGGGCGGGACTGTTGGAAGTAAGCCTGCACTAATTTCCCATCATTTCCTTGTTTACCCGCTCTCTCGCTAGCTTACAGCCCTTTACAACCCATATTTAAGATTAGCGGTTGCGGCAAACACTGTGAGCAATATTGGAGCTATCCAGCTATGGAGTTTTGAGCAAGATACTGGCTTGGATAAGGAAAATGAACACGTCAATCGATGTATTTGCCTGCAAGTGGATGAATCAGAATAGAATGGAGTAAGGAGACTGGCTCAGCCATTTCAGTTGCTGCATCTCAGTTGAGAGCTTTTTCAAACTGCAAATTTTTATCTGATCAATCACTTTTTGAACAAAGGAACATTCATAAATGCAGTTTTAATCTTAAATTATTTTATTTATGTCCTCTATTATGAGAAAAGTCAGTCCCTTGTGGCAAAAGCGGGAAGTCCACCCCTCTTGTGAGCGGGAGTCCCAAGTTCGAATCTCAGAGTCAACACTTTACCCCTGCGACAGACTGGCGACCAGTCCAGGGGTGTACCCTGCCTTCGCCCATGAGTAGCCGGGTTAGGCTCCGGCAACCCCGTGACCCCGAAAGGGATAAAGCGGATTGGAAAATGAATGAATGAATGAATTATGAGAAAAAAATTCTACCAGAGCAATTTAATGTCATAGTTAGAAGGAGGTGTTAGCAGTGTGAAAACAAATAGTGACTTACTGCGAAGGCAATAATTGATTAATCACAATATTTTAGTAGGCACATTTTATACAACATTTTATATGCAGCTTTTTTTCATTTTTATTATCTGAAATGTTTTAATTTGTGAATTGTTAATCCATATATCCCAGAAATGTAATTTGTGTGCACAAAACAAATCATCAGTAAGATAAGCAGAACTGTAAAGACTTTTATGTCTGCAGTATTACTCCAAGAAAACAAAGATGCTGATTTACAGCCATAAGAAACAAACATTGTGTTTCTGCACTTTAAATGGTCCGGCAAATACTCTATTCTGATTTGCTGGTGGGCATAGATCAGGTCACAAAGCCCAAATGTTCTATATCACTGTGCAGGTTTATTCAAAACAAACTTTTTGCTTCATTTTCTGGACAAAAACAAGCGGTAACAGGGGAACTTTCTCTCTGAACGGATGCTTTATTGAACCTATCGTGATGAAGAATCAAGAATAAAGTACTAAAAATGTATTGAATATTAATTTTTGTCACAAACAGGCAGTTATTTGGCACCACTTCCACTTGCATCTGATTTATTGGTACAGACAGGCAGACAGGAGCAAAGCTCAGCTAAAAGTCCACAAAACTAAATCAGGGTCAGAATCCAGGCGGTCAGAGCAAAGACCACTAACAAAAATGGATCATCCTTGAAGTTGGTTCTGGCCGACTTCTTGCTTGCTTGTTTTTAACACAACAAAGTTTAGATTCAAAAGTGAGATTGTTTAGATCAGATTAGGGACTTTCAAAATCTGAAAGTGGGTTAAGCTGTGCTTTTCTGGGTCTGCCTCAGAGACATTTTGTACCACAAAAGACTTGCCTGATTCATTTCTGCCAGGTGTTACATTCACTTGCTGTTTTCATAGCTACAACCGTATAACTCAAAAGTCCATTTTGATGTACAGAAAAGCCATTTTATCCTCATTAAAACAGTGCTTGAGGTGTTCAGGTCAGTACAGCAAGGGGGGCATTAAGAGTGTTTATTATGGTCTGTCTTAAATAACTATTCTCTCCTCTCCAGAACTCGCTGTAAGTAAAATTGTTGGTCTGGCATTGCTGTAAAACACGCATTTTTCTCAAAAAAATGTTCATTCTGGTATTTTCAGATGTGAGATGACGTTTGTTTCTACTATTGGTATCATTGATTTTCTTTAAAACATCTTTAAAAAAGTTCAAATCTCCTTTAAAGACAAATCTTTTAACATTTAAACTTCATATGTTTTTTTTGACTATCATGTAGTTATTGCTCACACTTTAGTTTTTCTCTGATATTATTTTTTTTCTCTAATTTTATTAGAAAATTATAACTGCTGATGTTACCGAGCATGTAATCAATCAGTCACTTCTGATTGGCCGACCACATCTCCCCTTGGCAGTTAAAAGTAGAGCTAACTGTCCTCTTTTGGTGAACCTCAGCCGTTATAGAAAATGACTCCTCTGGTGTCTGCTGGCTGTGTGGCATGTCTGCTTTTGGGAACAGTGGGTGAGCTGAGTTTATTTGAATGGTTTTGCTCAATACAAAAAAAAAACAAAAACAAAAACTGAACAGATACATTTGTGTTTGTTTACATTTTCCTCAGCTTTAGCTTGGGCTCAGAAACCGTCTGCATTTTTACATTTTCAATCAGTTCTTGTTGGTGAGGAAGTGACTTTAAAATGCTTTCATCGAGGCACTGGGGCAGATTTCATTTTTTGGTATAAACAACCTCTGGGACAGAAACCATTACTCATGTCTGAGTATTTTGATTTCAAGGAAAATGGATCTTTTGTGGATGCTTTCAAGAATGATCCACGATTTAAGCTGGAAGCAAACAAAGACAAAAATCACTTGAAGATCTCAAATGTGAAAACTTCCGACTCCGCTACTTACTACTGCATCAGTTCTGATTCTTATAAGTTTAAATATCTGGAGGGTTTTACTGTCCATGTGAAAGACTCTACTTCTCACATTCAGGCTTCAGTGTTTCAGTCGTCCTCTGAGAACATCCATGCAGGAGACTATGTGACTCTGAACTGTACAGTACACACTGGGAGCTGTGATGGAGAACACAGAGTTTACTGGTTCAAAGACTCTGAAGACTCTCATCCAGGACTCATTTACACTCATGGAGACAGGAATGGTCAGTGTGAGAGAAAAAACACACAAACATACAGCTGTGTCTATGAGCTGAACATGGAGAACCTGGATGAGTCTCATTCTGGGATCTACTACTGTGCTGTTGTCTCATGTGGACACATACTGTTTGGAAACGGGACCAAACTAGAGATTACAGGTGAGCGAAACCTCATGTGAAGTGATGTATTTGACTGAAGTTATTTATCAGTATTAGAGTGTTACATACATTTCATGTTGAGTCAATAATGTTTTCTTCAACTTTGTCTCAGCACAAGAAGGGACTTTACCTCCATTTGTGTATTTCCTGAGTGGAGCTCTGACAGTTGTGCTGATCTTCCTCACGTCTTATGCAATACTCAAGACAAAGAGCTGCAAATGCAAGGGTTGGTGAGCTTTTATTCTTTACACATTGTGAATAAATTATAGCATGAAAAGGGTTTTACCTATAGAATTTAGCAGAACTCGAACTCTTGTGATATTGTGGAACTGTTATGTTATAATCTTCTTGTGAGCTATTAAACATACTTGAACCAAACTGAGGCCCCCATATGATCTCCACTCTTATCGTCAGTTCTTCTGTTGGCAGCAGCAACATTTTACTCGTCAATTCAATTTTGAAAAATTCTTCCACATTGCAAAACCTGCATTTTAAGAGATTAAAAAGACCCCTAGTACAATCCATTCAAGGAATTATTATTATTATTATTATTATTATTATTATTATTATTGCAAGAATCTACGACCCATTAGCCTACTAAATTCAGACCTGAAAATTATTTCAAAGCTGTTGTCAAGGCGACTGCAAAAGATTTTGTCGAGTATCGTTATGATGACCAGAATGGTTTCGTTAGTTAGGCAGGGTTTTCAAAATGCAAGAAGAGTATTAAATATACTCCACCATAAAAAAGATGCAACAGATTCAGCTCTGCTATCATTTGATGCCAGAAAGGCCTTCGATAGGGTCGAATGGCCTTTTCTTTTTCAGGTTTTAAAAACATTTGGATGTCGAAATTACTTTATATAATAGATTTAAAATTAAAACGGTTTACTTTTTTTAAAAAATACTTTTCTATTAGAAAGAATTACATATATTAGAAGAGTAGATAAGAAAAGTTTGAAAACTTTTGAACCATTTATTATGTATGTAAAGTACTTGAACTTACTGGAGGAAACTACCAATGACTAAAGGAAGTGGACACTGTAGTTCCTAAATATGGACATTTCTGAGTAATTGCATAAGTACATTTTGAAACTGAAATTATAATATTTTTGTCCACATTTGTGGTAGGTTGCACTATCTTACTAACTCTGTAAAAAGCAACTGTGTTGTTGTTTTTGTCTGTATTTACAGTAGCAGATTTTCAGGACAGATCTGCTGCTGCTTCAGGACAGAATGCAGAGGTGAGAGAATTCACTTCACCACAACAGTCCGTCTTTTTGTGTATTTGTACATAAAAATGTGAAAATAAAATTGCCATGCCCTGCCTTGTAGGCAGTTTCAATATGCAGAGCTGTTGTAGCTGTTCAACAGGTAACATTATAATCACCTTGGTTTTACTGTGATTCATAGTGGTAAACGTTAATCCTGGCACCAAAATGAATTCATATGTTGTCTTCGTGTCTATCAGGGGACAGAGGACCTCCATTATGCTGCTTTGAGCCACAATAAGACCAACAAATCAAGAAGACAGAAGAAAGATACCACCACTGCATCTCTGTGATTCTGTGTGAGATTTGCTCTGAATTACAGTGGCATAATCACACTTAAAAGACCACTGGTAACACTAATACAATACCTCAAAGATGATTGGAGTGGGACTTTAAGGATTTAAACACAGCAGAGCTAAAATGTTTCTTCAGATTCACCCAAACGCTGAAGCTCTGGACGTACAGGTCATGCCTGTTTTGTGTCTGTCAGTCAGAAACCAATTCTTACATTGTGCATGATGGGAAAACTTGATCTTTATCTAGACGCCAAAGTGCTGTTTAACATTTGAACATCTGACTGGGAGACTTCTCAAAAGTCATATGGACAGTTAAAACAAGTTCTGAAAATTTACATTAATTGTTATAATTCTAGACACATTGTAGACATTTTGTCAACACGTGTAATGATAATAAATGCGAATTATTTTCTATTAAAGATGACTGTTGATGATTTTTTTTTTGTATTTTCTTTCTCTAGATGTTTGATTTGTTCTTCCTGACAGAATGCTTTTTGTATTTCCTAGAAAAACAGGAAAAGCAAAAGACATTGGACTAACTACGGATGTATTCAGTAATGGTGATTTGCTGTTTTGCTTTTCTTCTGCAGGTTTAATCAATAAACTTTAGGTTGTGCAGAAACTGATAGCTATGATCTGAACCAGTTCTACTCTGATCTATCGTTAGAGTTTATTAAGGTACCATGAAACTGGGCTGGGCGCTTGAGGATGGGGCCAATAAGTTTACGCTTAAATATGAAAAATCTATTTTAAAAAAATCGGATTCAATTTAGTAAGTTAGTGATGTTGGATGAAGTCATGTAACATTATCATAAACTGTGTCTGGATTGATGGCAGAAATGAATCAGGCAAGTCTTTTGTGGTACAAAATGCCTCTGAGGCAGACCCAGAAAAGCACAGTTTAACCCACTTTCAGACTTTGAAAGTCTCTAATCTGATCTAAATAATCTCACTTTTGAATCTAAACTTTGTTTTGTTAAAAACTAACAAGCAGGCAGTTGGCCAGAACAAACTTCAAGGATGATCCATTTTTTTGTGGTCTTCTTTTTTGTAAAAAGGCTGCCAGCAAAAGTATTACAGCATGGAACCTAAACTGGAGCAGACATTTTTATTCAAATAAGGTGTAAATAGAATTTAAAGTAAAATATATTTTCTAATTGCAAATGAGCAAAACAGACTAGAGTAGATGTATGTGTGTTTGTCTGGTATGGAAGATAAGTTATTTGAGGTCTGTACAGGAAAAGATAATCAACCAGACCCTGGATTGGACCCAACCCTGTTGACAAATATGACGTGTAGCTTTTGGTCGAGCTGCGGCTGTGTCTTGGTCTAAGTCTGAACCGCCTAGTTCAGGGGTGTCCAAATTCAGGCCCCCGCCTCCTGCTGGTTTTCCAGAAATCCTGCCTTCTCTGCTGCTGATTATTACCTGGATCAGGTGTGTTTAAGGAGCTTCAATGGCAGGTTGGTTGAAAAACATGAAGGACATGGGTGTTAGCCAGATACATGAGAAATCCTCCAATCCACATTGCCAGAAATCTAGTTATCAAATATCCAAAGGATGTTGGGATAGACACATCCACCTCCACTTGCCCCTTGGATCACTGATGTATCCACCTGCAATAGTACCATCAGAATAGGAAGGGTCCACTTCACGCTTGTGGTAATTCAAAATTTATTGAATGATTGTTCAGGACTCAGGTCGAGGCTGGCAGAGCAAATACCGGGTGGAGCAGGGCTTAGGCTGAATGGAGGGTGGGCATGTTTGCAGGCCAGCAGGTAGACAGATCAGGAAGATAATCAGTGGGAGAATGAGCTGGGTCTTATACAGTTGGAACTGTGATGAGAAAACTGGCTGTAGATGAGTGAAGGGGAACTAGAGGAGGCGAAGCAGGAAGGCAGAAACTCCACCCCCCTCATGCTCAGAGACAGAAACACAAGGAAGTATAGGAAGCCTGACAGCATGGGTGCTCAGAGCGGTTAACAAGACAGGAGAAGTCTCGAGGTGACACAGGAGGAACAGAACTCCAGCTAGAGCTAGAACGAAAAAAAAATGCACATGCATCCAAGCATAGACATGTCCAGCACTAAGGGAGCAGGAAGTTCATTAGTGAAAAAGTCTGATCTGTATGGTGTCAGCCACACAAACACAAAGTAAAGACTTGTGGCATAAACAGTTTCAAAAACAATTCATGGTCTGCAGACAGTATTTCTTGTTTTAAATATTTATTACAGGAATGCAGAAAGAAGTTTTTGCTGCTGAGTATGTACATGACTTAACATTTTCTGAACCCCTTTGTTGTCATGGGGTTGCTGGAGCAAAAATGGGTTAGATGGTTTGAGGGTCCATAGAAGGGAAACATGAAGATATGCGAGCGCACACACTCATATTCACAACTTGGCACGATTTAGAGTCATCAGTTGACCCATGATCCACATTTCTTGACTGTGGGAGGAACCCAGAGTGACTGCAGAAAGCATGAATGAGGGGAACATACAAACTCCACAAAGAAAGGCTCCAAACCAGGGCCATCTCACTGTGAGGTGAGAGTGTTAACCACTCAAATTCTAAAATGCAAAAAAAACATTTATTTGTACAGAAAAATGTCCTGCTACATGCTGACACACACAAAAACACATTCAGCCCTGCTGCACTCCAGGTGTCCACCATCCGCTTTCTTGACACAAACATCTTGTTTCCATTTAAAGCAGAGTAACAGAGACGATCTTCATCCCATAGCAAACCTAAATTCCACAACAAAAACAAGTTTTAGATTAGACAAATAAACATCATATTTGATCTTCCATATTTTGTGCAAATGAGCCACACAGGGAGTCTCAGCCCTGTGTTTGTTCCTGACCTCACCCCCGAAACACAAAATGGAATATTCCTGAAACAACATATTCAGAGAGTCATCATAGAAATTAGGGAGGGATTTTAAAATTACCTGTGTTGCTGTGTTTCAGGTTGTTGAAAAGAAAAAATACAAATACAAGGTTGATGATAATAATTACTGACACCATAAAAGGACTCAGTGGTCAAGTGGACAAAAAAAGTCATTTGGAACTACACTGTGGCCCCAATACAGCCCGACATTCCTTCAAATCCAGTAACCAGAACAGATTCAGAAGATTTCAAACAACAGCCAGAGCTCTGAACAACAAACTCAATAAGAATTACTGGAGTTATCTTGAGTCTGAGTCCCGGGGACCCGTTCGGGGGTTGATCTGTTTGGGTACTGCAGGTTTTTGTCCTTGTGCAGTCCGAAGGATTTGGGGAAGTTGTAAAAAAAAAGAAAAATCCCTGCAACCTCCCTGCGTCTCACCCACTTCACCCTTACTTACCCTGATTTGCTGTTTACATGTTCACTATTACCTTTCATCTGCAGCATGCCCGTAGAAAAGTTCACAAACATTTTTAGTCTGCGGGCAAACCAAGTGGTCGACAACGTTGATAATTCATGCTGGCCACCTGTGTGCCCTGTACAGGTTTACCCATTATTTACCTGCAGCTAGCCCGTATCCACCCATAAGGGGAGTTGTGACTTAAGATTTAGGCAGCATCTATTAAATAGAACAATTTTCATGGCTTACCTTTCGATTTGCAGCACTTTGTCTTGAGTATTGCATAAGACGTGAGGAAGATCAGAAAAGCTGTCAAAGCTCCACTCAGGAAATACACAAATGGAGGAAAAGCCCCTATTTGTGCTGAGACGAATTTGATAAAAACATTATCGAATCAACATGAAACTTACAACATATGCAAACTTCAGTCAAATACACCATTCTTTCTTTCTCTCACCTGTGAGGTTCAGTTTGGTCCCGTTTCCAAACAGTATGTGTCCACATGAGGCAACAGCACAGTAGTAGATCCCAGAATGAGATTCATCCAGGTTCTCCATGTTCAGCTCATAGACACAGCTGTGTGTTTGTGTGTTGTTCTTTCTCTCACACTGATCATTCCTGCCTCCATGAGTGTAAATGAGTCCTGGATGAGAGTCTTCAGAGTCTTTGAACCAGTAAACTCTGTGTTCTCCATCACAGCTCCCAGTGTGTACTGTACAGTTCAGAGTCACATAGTCTCCTGCATGGATGTTCTCAGAGGACGACTGAAACACTGAAGTCTTTATGGTTACACCTGGACCTTTCACACTGACTGCAACACCCTCTGTAAATTCTACAATAGTTGCATATCGTGCTGCACAGTAGTAAGTAGTCGAGTCTGAAAGCTGCAGATCTGCAAGCACTTCCAACAGGGAAAAAAACATTGGATATCTTAAAGACACTTTAAGTTAATTAGATCTTTTATAGGAAAGGACCTGAGACCGTGTTCTGTGTTGGAGAATGAGGGTTTCCAAACGTTGCTCCATCTGTTAGAACCGAAATACAACGTTCCTTCCCGCCTCCTCTTCACCAACACAGAGGAAAGCTGAAATCATGGCAGCCGTTGTGAACGCCGACAGGACAGCATTAACGCGTGGACTGAATCGTACCACAATAACTGCTCATTTAATAACCGAAGACTGGCAGCTACAATCTCATGTCCTCCAAACTCAGCACAGCATTACTCCTCATCTCTCTCGTCTTCATCATAGCTGCAGTCAGCATGCAGTTCTCAGACCTTTGTTTTGGGTTGAAGTTCTCAGAGTCGAGTTTCCACTAGTGGAAACTTCTGCAGCACACATCCCACCACCTTCACCACAGGACTGGAGCATACATAGAGCTGTCTTCAGGCTTCAAGATGAAACCTCATGAAGGTAAAAATAGTTGGTGGTGGTTACCAAAGCCGCAGCTTCTGTCTTCAGTGTTGTTCTCTGATGCTGTAGTGCATCTCAACATGTGAGGAGGTCAACAAATCTACAAAAACATGAACAACAGAACAAGCAGGAGGCCTCAAACTGGACCACATGAGCCAGAGGAGGGAGGGAGAACAGAGGATGAACGAGGATACAGGGCTGTTCTGCAGAGGAGATGCTGGATGTGACAACCAGGGGTTACCCGCAACCCACTCACCACAAAAGTCTGAGTTAGGAAGCTTAATTTGTCTTTTGAGTGACAAAAAAATGCAATCTCAACTTTTTTTTCCTGTTGTTCCCTATGATTAAAGTTTAATTGCTTTTATTAAACTACGTTTTTTTATAAAGGGATAAATTGACATCTGACAGTCTCATCTTTCAATTGATTTATGTGATTCATGTCACATGGATGTCATATTCAGGGTTCAGAAAAAATCAAATCAAACTTAATTTATAAAGCAACTTTCAAACTAAAGTAACACAAACTTGTTTAAAGAATTGAAACATTTTTCAGACAAAAACCTTCACCTGAAAAACAACAAAAACATTTGCATTTATAAATAGAGTTAAATAAGTTAAATAGTTAAAAAGTTCAAAGTTGATTTTTGCTAAAAAGTTAAATTTCTGATTAAATGTTTTTAAGGTTAACAAATGGATGATATTTGAGCTTGTTTCCATTCTGAGAAAGTTGAGAAAGTCGTTGTTTCAGCATTATAATTGGTGTAAATAAGAAAAGGAAGTCTATTTTATTATTAATG
This sequence comes from Adrianichthys oophorus, assembly GCA_036245035.1. NCBI lineage: Eukaryota > Metazoa > Chordata > Actinopteri > Beloniformes > Adrianichthyidae > Adrianichthys > Adrianichthys oophorus. The sequence goes on from BSAI01000105.1 coordinate 1,276,987, forward strand.
TTTTTTAGTGTGAAACCCAAAACATTTTAGGAGTTCTCTCTTTAATTACAGTGGTTTTTATTTACATAAATTCACAGCAAACATGTCCTTAGTGGTGCTGTCAGGATCTCATCCTGAACAGCAGCGAGGCCGAGGAATGCATCACAGGAGAATCGGGGAGACTGAACGTGCTTGTCTTCTTCACCACCTGGTGACGAAGGCCCAACCACAGCTCTACTTTCTCAGAAAGCTGAGGTGGGCTCCTCTCAGCTCATCTACATTCAGTTCATCTAGAGCACCAGCTGCAGCTGGGTCAGAAAGTGTGGTTTGTTTGTTGTTTCTGGTGAAGTCATGTTTGCTGCAAAGCTGAGGAGTGTGTGGGAACCAACGGGTCAAAGGACCAGAACAAACAAACTGCATCACAAATGCGACCACATGAGCATCCTGCAGGATGCAGGAGAGGAGGGGCTTACCAAACCACAGCGGCTGAAGCCAATGTGTACCAACCAGACCAGGTGGAAACCAAGACTCCAGGCCTTAATCTGTCAGCTGCAGCATCTGAAAACACTGAACTGCCTTTGAAAACCAAAACTTTAAAACAATTATTCTGAGATTTTAGCTCTCTGGTGACTTTTTCTGCTTTGATAAATCAATGAACAATCTGATTTAGATGATTTCTCATTTATGCATTGGTTTTTGATGTTCATGGTGCAGCAAAACAACACAGCAAAGAGTTGGAATGAACCACAGCAGCTCATTTGATGACACTTGTTCAGCTTTTCTTTTCTTTACACTCTTGACCTCTCCTAATGTGTCATCTGCTGCCACAACGGATGTGGGGTCCTCTCAGAAAAGGATCAGAGTTTTAGATCAGAGTTTGCACATCATCTCTTCTTTTATGCTGCTGAAAATCTGTGCTGTGTGAGTCTCGTTAGCAGCTGCACCGCTGCTCTCTGCTGGCCAGAGCTGCCACATTACAAGGGAAAATTATGAACCAAGATCAAGCTGTGTAGACTTAAGGAAAAAAACTGTTGCCGAGGTACCACTGATTCTTATGTCTCTGCTAAAGGCCCCAAAGTGTCAATGCTAAGCTGAGAGAAGAGATCTGAACTCTAACTGCAAAAAGAATCTGAAAACACAGCAAGAAAACGAATTCATGCTGTTCAGCCGAGAGACAATGGCACATATGATTTAAATAAATATAGTTATCATACCTCTGTCAATATATGACTTATTATATGATGCTGTTAGATATAATGTGATGCATTACACAGTATATCAGTCAATATACTATAGGACATTTCAGCATACATGCAATATATTACATAGTATATTACCATATCTGGAAACGGCAATAACTGCAGTATTTTAGTTTTGAAAACTTTATTTATTATGTCAATACATTGTTGCTCAATATGTTGTTATATATTTTTGTGTCATCAGGGTTAGCAGCAGCAGCTCACACAGCTCGTGGTGTGTTAGAAGGCTTACAGGATTTTATTTGAGTCTTTCATTGTAAATCGGTGAAGACTTACTCACTACTTTTGTATTTTTTTACCTTGAGACCACTGGCAGACTACTGGCAATCTGTCTCCATGATGACCTCTGTCATGACCTCTGTCATGATGTGTTGAAATAAAAACACCTGCTGTCACTGTCATGTGACCAAAGTTGAGTCCCTGATTAATTGACTAGATGCAGCGACCTCCCCAGAGTTCAGATTTTTAAACTCTGGCCCGCCGCGACACGAATCGCACCATGCCATTTAAATCGCGCTGTTGCCAGGCCTTCGCTCAATTCGCGCCACAGGATCTCAGGTCGCGTCTGTACCGCTGACTTAACATAGAAACTAGCCGCCTCCGCCGCGCGAATCGCGTTTGGTGTGAAAGCAGAAGACGTGGCTCCGACGTTGATGTAGAGTGATGACAGGTGCAGAGCGTCCAGACATGAACGATAAAATCCAAAACGACAGATGGTATTCACATGTATTTACGTGCGATCAAACACAAAAACTGATAGAAATTCATGTTGGCCACACAAAAACATGCAGCCAAGATGCACATTGCTGTATTGGCTATTTTAACTGCATCCAAGGCTAAATGATGGATTGAATGGGTTGTGTGGCCAATTTCCCCTTTGATGCAAAAAAAAAAATCATTATTATAGATCAATATTTGATCTTTTGTCAAAAATTCATTAAGCGTAACGCACTTGAAAAGATGCCTGAAAAATCAAATCACATGAAAGCCTGTTTTTCTTTGGGATGACTCTTTCATTGCCATGTTCATTTCCATCAGAATGTTGTGTTTTGTGTTCCTCACATGATCACAAAGACAAATAAACTTGTGTGATAATAAAAACAACACAGAGCTGAGCATTACAGCGATCTCACCGGCTGGAGAGTAATGATGGATCACTTACAAATCTGAAGGTTGCAGTGACAGAGAGAGTAAACCGGCCAGAGGAGGGCACCATAGAGCTGGAAAAACTCACCACTTTACATCAGAAAGAAAAGGAAAATCTCCAGGTTCACTAAAACCTTATGGCTTTTCTGTTTTCTCCATCGTAGCAACTGATCATTTCACAGTGAGGCATTATTAGTTTTTACTGGTAAAGCAGCAGTGTTGGGGGTCATTCATTCCAAACCAAAGAATTACTGTAATTTAAAAACTTTTATCAGTAATGAAGAAACGTAATGAACTACAGTTCAAATTTTGTTAATGAAATTACAGTTACTAGACTATAGAAATCCGCAGTACTTCATTACTGGTGCAGTGAAACAGGTTACTAAACAGTAGGATCTGACAAATTAGCTTGGATAAATGAAACGAATGGAGATTTAAAAAAATAAACAAAAAAAAAGACTGAGTTGTTGATACATAGACACACACATGTAAAGTACAGACAGGAGGAGCATGTTATGATTTGCTAGTTTGGTTTCATGCTCGTTTGACTTTTCTCTGGTTTCTGTGCAGGCCGGTTGTGACTCTGCCCATTCTCCTGGTGATCCCAGTCACCTGCACTTTGCTAATCAGACTTCACTACATCCTTAGTTTAAGATCATTGTTTAGTTTCCAGCCTCCTGATACTTGTAAATAATTACTTCGAACTTTCCTACAAACGTGCTTGTGGTTCTTCCTGCATCAGGCTTTCGTCCTGCTTGCCCAACTGTGACACAGCAAACTGCTTACTCTGCAGAGACAGAAGTAAAGGAATACCTAAAGTCAGCATAAATGGACATGAAAATTCCTAGAGAGTTCCCTGGAATCAAGGACGTCTGTAGGCAGTTCAACATTCCAACACTTCAAGTGCGCCAAAGGCTTATCAATCTGGTTGGGATTATTCTGACCTCAGAGAGAAACAGACTGTTGGGCAGGACAACCTGGTGCTGTCATGAGAATAATTGTTTTGTGTGATTAATATATCATGACCTGTAATTAAACTAATTAATTAATTAATTAATTAGGTTAATTAGATCTTACTTAATTTTTTAATCCAACATAATGATTGCTGTGAAAAGTCTCTTTTTGAGGTATTTTCACTTAAATGTCTAACATTTTGGAGCAGCTAAAATCAAAATACTGTTATAAAAGTGGCTTTATAAACGTTTCTTATCATAACAGATTTCCAACCTTTACTTTCACACCATCAAGGTTTTTTTTTCAAACTCAAACAGTTAAAAAAAAAAAAAAAACAAGAACAAAACATCAGATCCAAAGTTCTCTAATTTAACAAATAAAACCAGCAGGAAGCTTTTTTCTGAATAATAATAATAATAATAAAACTAATAGTAGTTTAGTAATGTAATCAGGGAGTTACAGAGCAACAAAAACTGCTTAGTACCCAAGCTTCTTCATTCTAACACTATGTTGTAGGTTATACCTCAAACGACAGAATTGTTGAAGACTGAATGAATGAAGCTTTATTTATATAGCACTTTCCAACAACTTCAGGGTACCAAAGTGCTTCAAAATAAAGGAAAGAAAGAAGAAAATTTCAAATTAAGAACAGCATTAAAAACAGGATAAAATAACAAAAAGCAAAAATCAATAAAATCCAGAAAAGATAAATAAGAAGAAAATAAAAAGAACAAATGAAAGTAAAACGCCAACGCGACTGCTGAGCAAAACCTTTCTAAAAAGGCATGTTTTTAGTTGACGTTTAAAACTGTTTAGGTCTGATATACTGTTGGAAGTTCTGCATGAATTTATTTCCATAACTGAGGGCCGGCGTTTGAAAAAGCATGGTCACCCCAGTGTTTCTGTCGTGATCTGGGCACATCAAGCAATTTCAAACTCTAGAATGGCTGCGGAAGTTAAAAGCTCAGTTAAGTATGATTTGAAAGACAAATATCCAACTTCAAATGACCAAAGAAAGAGCCCTGTGTGTGTTTAGAAATGGCAAAAAGTAAATGCTGATAAAAATAAAGCAACACAAACAACATCTTGCTTCAAACATAAGTGAACTGCACGTGAGCTCCTCCTATGACGGAGCACATGTCCGTTCATGTGTTCTGCAGCCGTTTTAGCCAAAGTGAGGGGCTTTCACAAGCAAACTTCAGTGATGAGCTGGTAGGTTTGTGGTCACGGGTCTTCCTGTTTGCGTCAAAGCACACTGACAGACCAGAAGAAGTGGAAAATGAGGCCATTTCCGCTCATCAGACCTAACAGGAGACGCTGTGTCTGCTCTGCTCTGAAAACTGAACAACTCAATTCAAATAAAACATTTTCTTTAAAAAGTGAAAATTGTGTTTTTAACATGTTCTTGTGACATTTTCTGGTAATGGAGGATGGAAAAAATGCAGTTTGTAGAGGACTGTATTTGTGACATAGAAAATATGATGGGCGAACCACAAGCTCCCTGCTCCGCCCCAGTCTGATGCATCCACTTGTAGACAAATAGATCAGTGTACAGAACATCTTTGTTTTCCTCGTCTCAGCTGGGATCCGAATCTAAACTGCACGGCTCATTTTTGTTGCACCGCTGTTAGCTTTAGGTTGTGAGAGGCTGTTAGCCAGTGAGAGGGAGCGTAAACAAAGGGTTGATGGGAAATGAAGTCAGGCTTATTCCCTGTCAGTGCTGCCCACAACTCAACTTATTTCTAATAAACTCCTGCCGCTCTGCAGCAACTCTCAGAGAAAACACAGGTTTTTGGATTTTGCCTAAAAATGGTGCAATCATCTTTGAAAGACCACTGAGAACACTTTTGCAATAAATTAAAAGATGATTGGAGTGGTGCTTCAGAGACAGCGTCACTGTCAGAGATTAAAGCTGGTGTTTTGCTGGAAATGAGAGTAAAACTTTGGCTTTTCGAACAAATGAAACTCTAAAAATCTTCACAGCTTTGCTGTCATTTCACAAAAGCTGTCCTAGAAAGTCACACTCACTAAAGAAAGACTATTAATGACATTTAATTGACCAACACTTTTGTTCTGTTAGAAATGAGTCTAGAATAAAAAAATTCCCTTCAGACACAGGTCATGAACTGAACTGGCTGAAGTAGGGAGAGTCTGTAAAAAAGAAACGAGCGCTTAAGTTATGAACCAAGCAGTTCATGAAGCTCATGTAGTTTTGTGTGAGGAGTGAGGAAGAGAGGAATGAGTTGGAAGGCAGGGCCCTGACAAGTTTCCTCCAAAACTGGCCGCATTGTCTAAGTCTGTAGATAAAACCAAGTGGAAGAACATTTTACAGGATGTTACGTCCCCCACCAGGCAATGGAAAGGGTAAGCCTGAGAGTGGCAGATCTAGGCGTGCATGCTCTGGTTGGTGCCCCTGTGACCTGACCTTCTATCAGCTGAAAAGGCATGAATGGATGTGTGTGAGTGTGCATGTGTCTGTAATCTATCTTAGGCATTAGGAAATTCACAAGCACCCCTGAAACATTTAGAAAATTTCACACATATTCACACATTTGTGTTCGTTTTTAGTTGGGACTCCCTCAGCATTCAGGGCTTGGGTTGGAGTGTCAAACCACCAACTACCGCAAATCTCAATCATATTAGATGGCGCTGCTGGCGTCAGGTGTGCTACTGCTCTATTTGAATGTGAAAGAAAAGACTCTAAAAACCACAAGATTGTCAACAGGAGAACTGAACTGTTGAGTCTGATAAAAAGCAAGGGTGGAATAAGGCATAACATTCCCAAAAAGTTGGGAAGAAGACACAGAGTGAACCGTGCTGGGTAGAAGATGAAAACAAAGGCCAAGAAAGAATGTGGCCAGAGAAATAATCCACCAGTCCTGTCAGTGATTATGGGGAATGTAAAGGCCTCGGCTAATAGGGCAGATGAACTGGTCGGGCTGGTTGGTAGTCAAAGGATCTGTCAAGAGTGCCGTCTATTCATGTTTACAGAGACATATCCGACACAATGGGGAGCATTCCCGGCTTTTCTTTGGTACGTACTGTTGGCGTGCGGCAAAAGTAAAAGAGGCGGACTCATCAGCAATAAGTGGTGCAACCCTGGGCACTTTACCACTAAAAAGACCATATGCTGCAGACACTGTGAGCTGTGAGCCTTTAGCATTGACCTCACATGTGATGAAGACCTTTGAGAGATTAGTGCTACAGGGCTGAAGCCACAGGTGGAGCATGCCCAAGATCCACTGCAGTTTGAATACAGAGAGAGAGTGGGTGGAGGACGCTGTCCTCTACTTGCTGAACTGCACCTATTCACACCTGGATGATGGAGGTGGAGCAGTGAGAATGCTTTTTTTCTGTGTTTCCTGCTCCTTTAACACAGTACATCCTCACCTGCTGGTCTGAATTACCAACACAGACCAGTTTTACAAGAAGAGCCGGTCCAGGCTGTACTTTCTCCATAGGTTGTGCTCATTTACCATCTGCACAAAAACTGCTGCACGTGTTTTTATCAGTCAGTGGTGGTGAGTGCTCTCCTCTATGCTGCTGAGAGCTGGTGTAGCGCCAGCAAGAAGTACATCTGATGGTTCAGCAAGATCATCAAGGGTTCTGTGGTGGGACTGAAGCTGGCTTCTGTGGAGGAGGTGGCAGAGCAGAGAACTTTGGCCACATTCAGGGCCATATGAGGGATCCCTCACATCCCCTACACGAAGCATTCACCAACAGCAGGAATCTGTCTGTCTGTCTGTGAGTTTCTACTCCTCTACTGGAGGTGTGCACCACTCTTCTTTTGCCAACTTCTCTAGATCCTTTGGATTTGAAGGATGTTCTTTCCCAGCTGCTGTTTGGAGATCCCTTTCTTTGGTTTTCTACGGGGTTTAAATCTGGACTCCTCACTGCAGTGTGTCTTCCTGGATCTCCCACCATAGATTCCCTTTTCCTTTAGAGTAGGGACAGGCAACTTCAGGCCTCGAGGGCCGATGATTCTACAGAACTGATTTCCAGACCTCTAAGCCCAACTCATGTTAGATTACCTGGTTCGGGTGTGTCCAGCCAATCAGACATGCTAGCGCAGGATATGTTGGAAAACATGCAGGAATCCGCCCCTCGAGGCCTGGAGTTGCCTGTCTCTGATTTAGATGGTGATGGAGGATGTACTGTTGTAGTCTAGGTCGGCACATCAGCTTGGATTTGATTGGAAGTTAATTTGGGTTCTTCATTCACCATTTCACCAATCATTTGTTGTAATTTGTCATTAATGTTATTTTTTTAAGGTTAACTTTAGAGCCACAAACTGTAAACCTTATGACGATGTGGACACACAAACATGAAGATTTCTCAGCATGGATTCAGAACTTTGAGATTGTTTTGGTTTTTTAATGTAATCATGTCTCCATTTTGATTATTTGACACACTTGCACTTTACCACAGGTGTGTATGAATAACAGAATGTAAGATATATATATATATATATAAACTCAGTTTCTGCTTCTTGCTTCTGCTGTTTCACTTCTGTGGGTAATGTCTGCTGCAGGTTTCAGTCAGTGCTGTCAGGTCCAGGTCTCTATCAAATCCTCTTGGCAGTTTTTTTTTTTTTTTTAATTTTGTTTTTTTTTTTAGTTTAGTTCCTTGTTTTTGTCATAAAAAAAAGATATTCCAGGATAGGTGGGAAACAAAGTCTGTGACATGATTCAGTTTGAAAGGTTTATATACTTCTGTGTCTGTGCACCATAGAGGGAAGTATCTTCAAAACACAAAGACAATTAGGAACTGTGGAGAATCAAGCAATCAACAAACCAAAATGACTCCTTATCCAGTGAGGACTCATCCAGAGGGCCATCAAAGAATCAGAACAGCATGGAAGAACTGCAGACCTCGTGGACTCGACTAAAGTCAGTTTGGATTCAACAGTCAGAGAGACTTTTGGACAAAAACTTTGTGAACTGATTAAGTGTGATGCTGTGTGATAGAGTGGAGCTGCTTTGCAACTTTAGGTGCTCGATGACCTGGTTGAGCAGAACCCTGATCCAATGAAGGTTTCAAAACGCTTTCTTTAAAGCCAGGTTCCAATCCGGGTAACACAATGCATGACTTGGGACTCATTCTACACATACGCACTCACACACACACACACACACACACACACACACACACACACGCACACACCTGTGTAGTCCCTCACAGCTGCTCTGACGTGTGAGCTGTGACTTCAGTTGTTGCGCTGACTTTCATGTTCGTGAGAAAAGAAAAGAAAAAAGAAAAAGAAAGAGTCACACTGATGGGTCTGGATCCTGCACACAGGTCAGACGCCTTTGGTTCATTTGTGCTAAAGCCCTTCCCAGCCAGAAGAAGCCGTGTAAGCATCAGTTTCTAGAAATGCTGCTAGCGTAAAGACGGAAGGGAAAAGCTGTGGTTTTTGCAGACTTTTGAAAATGAGACCTCCGTTGAGAGCGATGGGCGGGACTTCAGAGATGTGAGATGATAGGAGTCTCAGTCTTCACAGATGAATCTGCGTGGAAGGATGAAGCTGATGCTGATCAGCCTGCATTTCTCTTCTCTTTGTACACTCTCTTCTTGGAGTAAGTATAAAACAAACAGGTTTCCTCTCAGTGCTATTTAAAGTGGTTCTTATGCGCTGCCTTAAGACTACAAGTCATTTTACTGGATTTATGAATTAGCAACATTTCAAATGATGCATCATCTTCTGAAATGATCAGTCTATGTAAACTGCATACATCTCTGCCTGTTTTACAAACATTTTCTCTAACTCTTTTGCTTTGGGAACATTTTTTGAAACAAATTGAATTTTTGTGTCACTTTTTACTTTTGTTCATCATTTCGTCTATGACTTGAGGTAACCGATCTTGTTCACCCTTCTCTGTGTGTCTTCACAGGTGTGTCATCGAACACAATAGATGTGAGCCAAACGGCAGACATTGATGTGTTGGAAGGAGAAGCTGTGAACGTCAGCTGCTGCTGGACAGGGATGAGCAACAGAGTGAGAGTGACTTGGTTCAAAAATCAAACACTTATAGACAATCAAATCTCTAAAAATGTGGTCCAAGAATCTCAAAACAGTCAGACAGAAAAATGTTCAATCCTGAACTTTACCAGCATCACAAAACAGGATTCAGGCAGATATATCTGTCAAGTTACCATTGAGATACCTGTATTAACTAAAGTCATTGGAAACGGGACAGTCATCACTGTCAAATCCAGAGGGAACCAAATTGACACAACAGGTGAGAGAAAAACTACATACCACTATAAACTTTTTTTGAAAAAGGATTGAGTTGGAATAAAATCATTTTAAGTATCAACATTTTTAAAATGGAAACAAAATTTCTTATTGTTCCCCTAGATTCATCAAAAGATTCTGACCAATCGAACGGTCTTCCAGTTCCCATTGTGGCTTCTGTAGCTGTGGTGTTGCTGCTGCTCCTGATCAGCTTCATCTGCTTCTGCTGTCTGCGAAAGGACCGAGGTACTGACAAAACCCTCAGTCCAAACCTTCTGGTTTCTGTTCTGAGTCTGAACATTGAAAGCAGTACACAGAAGTGTGTGGCGAAGTTACTTACAAACAGTTTTATGCTTCACATTACTTGTTGTAGTCTAAAAGTAATCCCTTACATTACTAAATTACTGTCTCAGATTTGTAATGCATTTACGTGACCTACAGTGTTTCTCTTCAGTTACTTTTTAAAACATTTAAAAATATATTTTTCATTTCAAAATGTAAAATACAGAATCAAACAAACAGAAATGAGGTCTTTGTTGTTCTTTCATCTGTAAAGCCTCACCGTCTTGCCGCTTCAAACTTTCACAATTACTCTGCTGTAACCTAAAAGTCACTGAACACATCATAAGAGAAAAATAATACCTATATTTATAAGTAGCACTGTAAACTTGTATTACAGCAAAAAGTAGTGTAATTGTAGTTGTGAAATTGTAATTTGTTTAAAAGACGGTTATTGACCTGGACAATTCTGTTTATTTTGTGGGTCTAAGAGTCAATTTGTTTGGAAATACTGATGCTGATTTAATGTTAGACTCAAAAACGCCTCACTGAACCTCCTACACTGCAACAAGAGGTGTCCTAAAAGTAAAAAAGATCACTATAATCTCGAGAGGAAAAACTCTAAAATGATCAGCCCATCCAGTCATTTTTTCTTAAATAGAAATCTTATACTAAGTTATTAACATCCAGAAACAAGGAGTTCCACACAAGCATTCAAAAAGGGAAAAAGGCTAACTGTTACATAGAAATACGTCAAATTGAAAGTGATACAATCCAGTAATCATGTATTTTGTTTGCTAGTTTTAAGCAAATAGTTTGTATTTTTAAGTTTTATTAACCTAATCTTTGTTCATTTTGACTAGTGACAAAAAGCTAGTGTACAAAATGGAAATGGCTCATTTTAGAACAAAATTTTCGTACATGTTGGTCCATCTTGATCCTCATTAAATCTAAAACTAGTGCTTTTTCTTAGAACATAAATCTACATTTGTGTTTCCAAATTTACCATTCATTGAACTTTTTAAAAAATGTTTTAGTCTTAAATAAAAATTTTCTATTGTCAAGTCTTGAAGCAAAAGGATTTTGACTCATTTTAATAATAATTTCTAGATTCTCGCTCTAAATGAGACCAAAAATTATCCACTGTGCAGATTCTAAGAAAGGTGTGGAGCAAAGAGACATTCAAAAAAACTTCAAACCCGGTAAAATATCTTGAATGTTCAAAAATAAAGGTTTAAATCTTTGCGGGGTTTAAACAGTTTGCATTGTACTGACTTCTAATTCATGGTTGTGTCAAACTAAATGGGGAAAAAACTCTTAAGTAAAAAAAGTCATGCTTACATGAGCATAACAAAAATATGAACAGTCAGGAAAAACAAAATCAAAAATTAATTTGGCCAAATGTCATAAAATCATATTCAAAACCGTCACATTAGTCAATGGGTGAAAACCATTATCTCTGTCAGCTGCCAATAAAAAAAAATTTTAAAATGGTTTTTAAAAAACACTAAACTTACAACGCAGGAAGCAATTGTAATAAAAATCACACTGACATGTCGAATCGAATGTCTCTCAAATCCGTCGCGTTGATTTAACATGTAGTATTTGACTGATATACAACAATCTGTTTTTTAAAATATGTATTTTAAATAAATGCAGTGTTTTACTTCATAGCAGATTTTTTAATCTCATCAAAAATGTGTCATGTTTACTGTTTTTCTTCGTGAAGTATTTTTCAAATCAAGTGACTACCACAGATACCTGTTCACAGTTAAGTTTATTTAAATAGAAGTTAGACAAACAAGCTTGATTGAAGTTATTATAAAAATAAAACACATTTCCTGTTCTTAAACTCTGCCGCATTTGTGATCATTTTAATTAATTGTTTCATTTTTTTGTAACAAACTTCCTTTTGAACATATAAATCCAAAGCCATGATATGATCCAAAATCCTATCATTTCTATTGATCTACCTTTTAATAGATCGTTTAAGCGCATGCTAATTATTCATTTTAAAATTGATCTTTAATTTAAAAAAACAGTATCAACTAAACTATAGATAAAATTCTATTTCAATGGTATTTTTAACATTTCTATTCTATTTTTGATTACTTCTGTTAAGCTTCTCTTTTTGACAGTAGACTATTTTTTGGTTACAAAGTTTAATGGATTTGTTTCCATGTTTCAATGTTTGTTTGATTTTCAGACTGAAAGCGTTCTCTGTGCCTTTAGTTTTTTTAATTTGTTTATTTCGTAATTGCGCAGGGCTCTTGTAAAGCCCTTTGCGCCGCGGTTCTCTGTTTGAAAAGAGCCAAACATCTCAGGTTTCCTTTGACCTGAATGATTCTGATGACCAGCATGGAGTCTGGTGCCGGGTGCGCTGGGGTCCAGCATGTTTGTGGTCTTACATGTGCCGGCTTCCTCTCTGATGCTGACTCTCCAAACAAAAGCTGTGACTGCAGACGGATGGAGATAAACTCACACAAGTAGGAGGTTTTAGTTTAAATTGGTTTAACCCTCTGTGTTGTTTTGCGGCTCAGGACATGCGGCCCGGGTGATCCACGAGAGTCCCTACACCAACTCGGACATTATGGAGATGGACAAACACAGCACCACCTCTTCCAAAGGCTCCTCTCAGTGGGTGAGCATCAGCCGCCTTCTGTGAGAGTAAACCTTTAATTTCTGTAGCCCCTGAGGGGGCTGTGGTGGTGTAGTGGGAAACACTCTCACCTCACAGTGAGAGATTTGAATCCCAGATGGAACCTCTCTGTGTTAAGTTAACATATTCTCCTCATGCACCAGTGAGTCATGCTTCAAAGGGTCATTGGTGATTCTGAATGTCCCCTTAGGTGTGAATGTGAGTGTGTGTGTGCTTGTATGTGTCTGTGTGATGGACTGGAGAACTGTCCAGAGTGAACTCCACCTTCACCCATCAGTAGCTGAGATAGGCTCCAGCAACCCCATGACCCCAGATGGGAACAAGTGGGTTCAGAAGATGGATGGGTGGGGATTTCCTGTGTGAAATGAGTTATTTAGAGAGACTAACTTCTTGCTTCTCTCTACTCATCACGCTCATTTCGTTTTTTGTTGTTTAAATTAGAACAGCTGAGGTGTTCATTTGTGAAAATGAGAGCTCTTCCTTTTTCTTCCAGTGCCAGGTTCCTGTGTACGACTCCCTGGACTACTTTGAGCATGTGGAAAACAAAGGAAGTGAATGAGGATCTGCAGTATCCACGTTCCTGCTTCTTACCATGTTTATATGTACATTCTTTTACTGTAAATATCAAGTTGACAGTGTGAGTAAATAATATATCTACTCGTGTAAACAAAATGTCGTTTATGTCTGTTCATTTATAGTTGCATTGAAAAGATTCAAAAACATTTTGTCCGTTAAATGTCACCCACTGATTCTGCATTGAAGCTTCACAACGTCAAGAGACAAGAGCCTGAGTGGGCAGACTTAGAACTGCCGCTTCGTGATCTCACTGCAGGAAGTGGAAAGAATGTCTGTGAACGTTTTTCTGTGGGTCTGCAGGGCTCTAAAAGGTTTTCTATTTAGAAATTCTCTGTGTTTTTTTCCCACAGACCTCCACAGTAAAACACTGACAGCAATCCTGAACCCATCAGTCCTTAGACGCTCACTGTGAGATCAGATACGGTTAGATTCCAGAGTTACTGCAGCCAAAATAGGATTTTACCACCAACAGTTGATTAGAAGACAGAACATCACTGTCATTTTGAACCCCCGCGACAAGCTTCTGCTTTTTTAAAACTGTCTTTCTTTTTAAGGGTTTCTCTGTGTAAACTTTTACATTTTCATTAAAACTGGGCACGTTTTTAAGAATTCAAAGACTGAGAAGTAAGCTGCTTTTTCTGTGGCAGCTCCATTGACTGTGAATGACAACTGGACTGAGTGACTCCTCCCCAAAAGAATTCCAAACAGGAAGGACCCATTGGTCCAAGAAGCCAAAATCCCAATTCTATTGAGAAATAAACAGATATTACTCAGTCATTTTTTGGGCATACTTCTGGTACCTTTTTTTTTTGCATGTTCTAGATAATCCTCCTTTTTCATGATATTTTTTCTTTATCGCAAGTTATTCCAGTTATAAACTGACCAATCAGATGCCTCAGTAACAGTGTGGTGCCCTCTGCCCCCTACAACAAACATTTGAAACATTTGATTGACAGAGGTTGTGTCAAAAATCCTAACAACCCACTACATAGTGCACTATATAGTGTTTTGGCCATTTGGTACAGCTGTCTGTATCTACAATTTCAAACTTGAGTGCCCTAGAAACTCCCCATAAGTCTGTGAAAAACCAACGTGCATTGATGCTCTCTAGATTGATGAATTTAGACCACAATGCATTGCGATTAAACAATTTTTTTGTGTGAAAAATATGTATTTTAATTTATTTTTACTTTCGGAAACATTCATGATCACACCAATGACTTAAAAGGAAAAATGGGGGGTGGCCTAAATTCATGACGATTCTACAGATTCCTCCTCATGGCACTGTGGAAGTTGTATTTGTGACCGTAGCATTAGCCAGATTTTCCCAAGCCTGCTTTCAAGTAGTAGGGGTGTGGACTTCCAACAAGCTCAGTCTTGATTTGTTTTCCTATGTGCACTGGGATATCGCCTGTAGCGCTGCCTCCAGAGCAAATTCTAATTCCTAGGACCTGTTCCCAGCTGAAGATCGTATTCACACCACAAAAAGAACAGAAGAACAGAGGGCTAACCCACATGGCCAGGTAAAGTACTGACTGGTAGAGCATCAACTGCATGTGCTCGCTGTCATCATTTTTTTGCCAAATCTATTCATCTGTGGCCTGATGAGAAGGCTGAACTTTACTCTTGTGGTTAATGGAGGACAAGTGACTCATGGTGCCAAAAAGATGCTCTAAAAGATGTGACATTTGAAAGATGGAAAGTACAGTAACTGAACACAATATATAGATAATTTTTTAGGCCAAAGATTCCTAGCAATTAACTGCAAAAATAAATACTTTTTCATGTATATAAAATATTATCTAGAAATCTATTATTTAAAAAGCCTAAATATTTATCAAAATTCATTTCTATTTAATTTTGTTTATTTATGAAGCATCATGGTCAGACGAAGAGCAAACTACAAATTTATCCTAACTTTTAATCACTAAACATTTCAAATGAATAAAGCAAATCAGATAGTGTAGTTTTATTAAACTGCAAACTGCTTCTCTTCTTCAATCTTCAGTTTCTTTTTTTTAAAAAAATGCTTCCCAAGATCATTGTTCTTTTCTCAGTTTTGATTTTCAGAGTGCTAAAAATATTTATACAGACTGTACTTTCAGTGGTTTAAAGATGGTCTCGTCTTGTGTCACAACAGCAAGATAAAAAAATGTTTCACCGTCATGGTGTAGAGGAGAGGGTGGGATGGGGGCGGATGATCTGCTGCAAAGTGAGCAATCGAAAGACGGAAAAGAATATGCAGCAGTCAGAAGCAGCGAGGATGATGTGCACAAAACCAATGCTTATTTGAATTAACATTTTGCATTTGAGTGAAAAATCCTATCAATTTAGCTGCTGAGCAGCTGGATGTGAACACCTGTTTAATCAGGTGCTTTGTCACATGACATTTCAAAGAAATCCAGCACTGCAGACATTTTTACTGTTAAGATGGTGATCCTCATCCATCCATGCCATCTAGAGAGAGAAAGTAATCGTCTATCAGGCCATACACTTCATGGATAAATATAGAATCCTCTACACATACACACAAGTCCATGTTTGACAATGGAAGCAATTATGAAAAGAGAGAAAAACTAAAGGTTCTATTGCAGGGCCCTGTGGAACACCACTTCCTTTTATAATGAAGAAAAAGCTGCTCTCAAAAATCAGTCCACCTCTGTGCTTCATGCTGCGATCAAAGAACATAAACACAATTCATGACTGAGAGAGAGAAGGAAAGGAATGGGTGAAAGGGGCGGGGCTAACATAAAGAAGACGAGATGTGTTTCAGTCTTACATGACGAATGAAAGAGGAAAGATGAAGCTGTTACTGATCAGCATCCATTTTGTTTTTTGTTTTTCTTTGAGTAAGTTTATACCACAAAATGTTTTCTACATTGAATCTATTTTGGTTGTTTTAACTTGCTTCTATTTAGTGTCACTTAAAGTCTATTTTTGCTTGAGGTTCACTGCTTTAACTGCAGCTTCTGCTGTGTTTCTGACATCATGTGTGTTTATGTTTAAGCCACGTGAAAATCTATTGTATCTGTTTGCAGGTTTTTCATCAAACTCACAAAAAGTCACACAAACTGTAGACATTGAAGTGTCAGAGGGAGAGTCGTGGAACATCAGCTGCTGCCTAACAGAGACCTTTGAAAGAGGAAGAGTGTTTTGGTTTAAAAATGGAACAAAATTTGATCAACACGTATTTAAACAAGGAAAATGTTTTTTTGTCTTAACAAACTTCACTAGTCAGAGTTCTGACATCTACACCTGTAATGTTCATGTGGAGATACCAGTGTTGACTAACGTTGAAGGAAACATAACAATTTTCAGAGTGAAAGCCACAGAGGAGCAGAGAGAAACTCCAACACAAGGTCAGTTACAAACTATAGCATTTCAAAGGCTTTTTATCTGCAAAAACACATTTACATTTAGAATTTAGACATTTAGGCATTCAGGGATCAAAGTTAGTCATTATATGTATTAGTTTTATGTTTTTGTTCTTTTTTGGGATCTAGATGAGAAAAAACATCAATCAACCAAACTTCCAGACTCCATCATTGCTGCTCTGGCTGTGGTGTTGCTTTTGATCCTGATCACCACCGTCTGTTTCTGCTGGCTGCAAAACAGCAAAGGTACTAAAAAAAGGGTTTGCAATCATTTATTTTGAGATGACACATGTAAGGTTTTAAAAGATGAGTCTTGAATATTATCCAGCAATCACCAACCAAAATAAGGAACTTAGATTATGTAAAACTCTAAACGGGGTGTAAAGACTAATCTAACCTAATTGATTAATTCATTTCTATTCTTACGATCCAACCAGATCTATCGAATCTATCCGCCTGAGGCAAGTTGTTAATCAAATCGACCAAAATTGTTTCAAAAGTGAAATGAACTGATCTATAATCAATACAGGAAAATACAATTTTGATTGAGACATGAAAGGTTTATTTTACTATAACATAAAAATGACCAAATCCATCACAGCAGAAAACACATTTGATGCAGCAAAAACTGATCAAGCATCATTCCAGTCCAGTGTGTGGAAACACTGAATTTAGCAAAGACATGTGGCCATGCAGTGTGGTAGAATGTTCTAATAATGTTCCCTTTGGATTATTCTGATGTGGGAAAACAACAGTGGGCTGAACTTTCCCAAACTCAAATGAATGGATTTGACATTCATTCTTGTTTATTTGTTTGTTTGTACACATATTTGATTTACACTTGAATATCTTGTAAGAAATACAAGGAATCTGGAAAACTTCATCTGCGCTGTTCAGTACCAGGTATTTATCTCTGAGTCAAACTAGTTGAGGTTTTAAATAAAGGAATTCTGGATCAATTTTAAGTCAGTGAATCGGCTCCAAAAATAAACCAAAATCTAAAAGGAATTGAATCGGCAACCACAAATTATGACCAGAATTAAATTGTTGTTAAAATGAATTGTTTCCTTCATGGTGATGCCCAATTAAGTGGACTCGTGGATTTAAGAGTATGTCGGAAATTAGCGACATATGCTGTGAAGGGGTCGAGGAAAATCTATTTGTCACTTAACTCTAATACAAAAAATATATATATATTTTTTTTCTATTGTTTTCTCCAAATTTTTAAAACACAGAAGGCCCTTTTATCAAATTATTTTAAAATATATCAGAATTACCCAAACATTACACCAAATTTGATAAAGTGATGATACTTTAGAGGAAAAAACATAGTGGCAAATCCACATTACCCCTCCGAAGGCATAATGAAAACATAATTCCACAAAAATGTAAACATTATTCCTGATTAGTTTGAAATATAGATATAATGTACACAAATAGCCCTTCTATAAACTGATTTTTCAAGAGCAAAGCACCAATGAAAGATTGACCTCGTATGATGAATCCTCCCGTGAATTTAAACTGCTTCAATAGGATCACAGGCTTGCTCCGTGGGCTAAATGAGGCGCAAATTGTCATAGGGTTGCAGGCTGTTATCCTTACAATACCGTGCTGTAAAATAAACTCTTCTATTTGATTCAGAAAGGGGGATTGTGGGGGATAGACTTTAAATTCTGCTCATGGAACAGAGCAGACCAATGGAATGGGACATTGTCCCAAACAACACTGCATAGAATCTGGTTCACTTGGTTTAATGCTGTGGCAAGCTTGAGCAACCTGTTAAGAAATGCAAGTGTGAGATTTGCATCATATGGCTCCCAGAGTTGCATGAAGGAGGACTCCACTTTGTGTTATAGTAGCCCAGAGAGTGATGTTAAACCATCACTGCTGGCACATCAGTTTTGCGTAGTTTTCATGGTCTGGTTCTGATCAGATCAAGTTCAGATTTTTTCAAGTAACAAAATTGAGTGCTTATTGATTTTTCTCAGAAAACATTCTTTCATGATTTCAGTAAACAGTAACATGAATCATCCATCATGTAACAGATCCGTAATACTCGTTGTTTGTCATCAGAATACTATTTCACATTGTTCCTGTGTTCTTGTTGCAGCTAAACCAAGTTTCAGAAATGGTTATGATGTTAAAGGAACAGAATATGGGATTTCTGTAGATAGGCTTTGACGTCTTCAAAGTTGGTACACATACTTCTGCTGTTAAAGTGAATGATTGAAGTTTTTCTTCTGGATTAACAGTTTTTAAAGTCATCTATGTTGTATTATCTGCAGTCCAAATTAACTGTGGAAAAAAATTGATCAGGATCCATGTCATCTTGCAGACTGTTATCATTATCACTGAATATGCTGAGGTCAGGTTGCTCTCAAACCAGATCTTTCTGAAAGTCATGGTCACAGTTGACTGTTGAAGAAAAGGTTGTTGTTGTTTTTAGAAGCCATTGTTTGCAGAATTTGTCTCCTCACTTCCTAAGTCCAGCATCTTCACTTATCTCTAGACTGCAGTGAGTAGAAACCTCTCCAGCTCCTCCAGGCTCCTGATTATAATGACCTTGGCTTCCTCAGGAGTACCATTTAGTTTAGTGTACAGATTTAGCAATCTCTTACCCAAGTGCTTTGAAATGTACCCATTATTCTGAAGTAACGTTCTCTTCAGATGATGTCAGCATTCCGTTTAGTGAGGTTGTCATTCATAAAAACGTTTGGTTCCCTTCAGATTTCTGCCTTGCTTCAATAAAGCTGCTTTGTGTTTCCGATTAACAAATCTTAAGAGGATCTCAGGTCTGTCTGACTCTCTTCTCCTGGGGAGCAGGCGGCAGATCTCCATGTTGTTCGTGTCCAGAGAAATTCCTTTGGACTTCTAGATATCTTCCATGTTTCTCCACGGAGCTGGTCTCCTGCTCGTCAGATTCCTCACCGTTCCCTGCGTTCACTGCATTCACATGTGACTCGGGTTTGATTTTCAATATAGTGATAATTACATCATTGAATCTGGAATTCTGCTCCTAGTCATCCATTCGTTTTTCGATGTTATCCATTCGGTTGACAGTCTGCTCATGCTGAGCTCGGAGCTGCCTGCCCTCCTCCAGGACGTTCAGTCTGTTCGTGCTGGATCTTCATGGATCTTATTTCTTCCAGAAGGAAATCAAGCATCTTCTTGATATCCTCAGAGTCCTCTGTCACTGAGGAGTTTTTTGGTAGCACCAGGAATTGTTTTTCTCAATATTTACGCTTTTTGCAGTAAAGATAAAATATCAAAAAGATCAAATTATTTGTTTTTCAATTAAACTCATGGATGATACTGTCTCTCTGAACTCTTTGGATCACTGCAATCAACCTCAGGTACCTGTGATAATTAGTTTTCCAGGTGTGTTCAATTAAAAGGAAAAACTACTAAAAAAAGCTGCATTTTCAATGTGCTGTAAGGTTAGCTTACCTGTTTTCTTTACGAAATGTCTAACTTACTAACACAACAGTATTTCTGCTGAGATTTGGATAAACTCTGTCCAGCGTCCATCAGTATCAGTCCATGGTTGAACATGATCATATGGAGTTTTCCTTTCTCGAGCAAACAGCATTATTTGTGTCTGCCTCAGGGAACACATCTGATGTGATCTATGAGGTTCCCCACGGTGACTCTGAAGGGACAGAGATGGACAAGCACAGCACCAGCTCCTCCAGAGGGTCTTCTCAGTGGGTGAGAGGCTTCAGTGAAAAGAAATATAACCCTCCTCTAGATTTATCATTGATGACACAGCTGAGGTTGCATTTATTTGTGTAAATGACATTAACTTCTTTAAATGTGCTTCTTTCAGTGCCAGGTTCCTCTGTACGACTCTCTGGCCTATTTTGAGCATGTGGAGAACAAACAGAGTCAATGAGGATCTCCACCAGCTACGCTTCATCATGTTTATACCTCCAGTCCTCTAACGTTCTGTAAATAAATCAATTTTTATTTGAACCAAACTTTTTATGATGCTTGTGATCAATGTTGATGACGCCAGAATGAGTGTGACGCACGCTTTTTTAAGCTCAGAGGACTAAACATTGTTTTTTTATGCGGTTTTCTCGTCCATCCCCATGTGTGTCTCTTGCACTGGAAGTGCAGCTTCTTCAGTGAGTTATGAAAACAAAACTACGTGGTCTCACAGCGTCGCTGCATAAACGTCAAAGACAGGAAGCGGAAAAAGTGTCTGCAGCGGTCAAAAATGTACTGCAAGACCAGCGAGCATCCTGCAAATAATTGACTCTCCTCTTGAAAGCTCTGAGTAAACAAATGTAAGTTGTTTCTTGTTGAATTCAAACAGTCTCTCCAGACATAAGTGTTGTCAGGTTTACCACCATTGACTCTGTCAATACTTCACCTTCTGACCTGCTGCTACTCATGTAAGAGAGGCTGTTACAAACCAGAACTCCAACTGTGAGCTCTGCAAAGAGAAACTGTTAAAATCATTGAAAAATTGATGTTTCTCTTAAGTCTTTCCCCTTTCTGGGGATTTCTTGACAAAATGTTCTAATGTTAGGGAAAAAAAGTTTGAGAGCTAAATAGAATCATCCTAAAGTCACAAAACTAGATAAAAAAATATCATCTGTTAATCTGCACCTTCCAGCCTTTGGTATGATGCAGCTGAGAGGAGCCGGCAGACTGAAAATTCGTGATTCAGGCAAGTTCCCACCAGGAAAGTCTTTTGGTCCAGATCAGTTTTATTCTGCGTTCACACCAAACGCAAACCGCGCATCAAATTCACGTCAGATGCCTTTGTTTCAACGTGCGTCAAATTCTCTGCTGGAAACTTGTCCAAAGACATGTGGGAGAAGCTACTGTTAAAGTTTTTTACCTCATCACTACATATAAGCCTTGACGGTATACTGTATATTTCTACAAAAGCATCATAATCACGTCTCCTTGTCTTGGTTCATGAGCTCATTCAATGACTCTCCTAGTGTGGTGAGGTTCACCATCTACTGCAGGAGCTGCGTCTGAACGAGGGCGCTTTCAGCAGGACATCTGCCTCGCTGTGACCCAGTTTGATGACTTGCTGTCCCGCATTTGTCAGAGAAGGTAAAAAATACAAACAAAATTTAAATTAGACAATCTTTTGAATGTTGTCTTCATGGAAAAATTAAACATATTACAAAATTCAGTAGTAGAACAATTAGATTCTTTTCCATGTTGAACCTCTAAACTGTTGAAACGATACATCTTCTTTACCAATGTTCTTGAACTCTAAATGCGCCACACAAACACCCAAATTGTGCCGCAACACCCAAAATGCACTGCTACCAGCCCAGTCTCATTGAAAAAAAAGACTTTTCTTCTTTTTGAAATCTTTTTGACACTTAAATACAATTTGCATATTAATTTGGAAAGCAACAGTTTATCTCCAAAGAGAGGGGTGGGAAAAACACAGTAAAATGTCGCAGGTTAACTTTAAAGAGAACAGGAAGTTAATCGATTACCACCAGAGACAAACAGATCAACCATGATAAGGTCACTGACACTTTCCAAAACACAACTCCACAAAGAAACACAAAGATTCTTACACTCTCAGTACATGCTTTCACTGACAGCGTTGAAGCAAGGTTACTTTGCTTTTCCAGACTGTTCTCTGCTAGTTTTAAACGAACCGACTGGATCACAAATACAAACCAAAAGGAGGAAATGCACTCGCTTTCTTGGTTTATTGTTTACTTTTTCTGATCATTTTATTTTAATAAAAGGATAAGAACAAAATGAAAACAGTCCTTCAGAGTTTAATCTGTAGGTTTTTGAGTCGTTGTTCATTCTACATCCTTTTAATGAAGCCAACATCCAGCATGAGCTGTCATGAAAGTTCTGTCCTCTGGACTCACACCTACCTCTTCATGCAGCTCGAACATTTCAACAATGAGCTGACTTTGGGGCAGGAAGTGCAGCTGGGTTCAATACAACTGTTGAAAAAGCCTTATGGGTCAGATTTCACTCAACCTGTGATGTTTCAGTATCAGAAGCTGCTCATCCACTGAAAGCTTCTGGATATGATAGAATTACAGCAAATTAAAGATATTATCTTCGAGGAATGTCTCTATTTCTTTACGTTCTACATTACATGTTGGTCTCGTTTTCTGACTTAAGCCTGAGAACTGTAAGGTCAGGGCTGAAGGTGAGGAGCTTTCTGGAGGGCAGAGTGAAAAAAAGGTAACGTCTGACAGGAATAGAAGAACAACCTAAGAAAACATTTTTAAAGGTATGCACATAGAACTAGAAAAATATGTAACTCGGTGAAGAAAAATAGGATAAAATGGAATGTGAAAAAGTAAAAAACATATCAAGGCAGTGTGCAAACAAACCAGAGTCATATCACTGCATGAGTTCAAATCAAATCAAATCAAATCAAATTCAATTCAATTCAATTCAATTCAATTAAGTAATTAAATCCTGCTTTTTTTATAAAGCACTTTTTATAGAACCGTAATGCAAAGTGCCCTACTGGCCCTAAAAACTATGTAAAACACAATTACAAAACTCAGTGTTCAACCATCCATTTCCTCCTCCCACCACCAGAGTGAGCCCTCTCCTGAGTATTAATGATCTCTGGCACTCTCCTCATTATAACTCCCATCGTGCACTGCCCTCTGTTCCTGTCATCAGCAGCTGTTCCGCATCATCATCGCTGCTGTATGTATCCCCTCTCTGGACTCTTGAAGTCTTGATTTATACTCCTTGTCAGTCAGTCTGAGCATTATTCTTCCTTGTTGTCTCTCCGTGTTTGACCCTTGCCTGTTTTTGCATTCCTGCCTCGCTCCTTGTTTTTGACCTTGCCTGGGTGGCATACACACCTTAATGAAAAACTCCTTTTGGTGGCCCACTATACAGGCGGATGTGACTCTGTTCGTGACAAACTGTTCCACCTGTCAAACGGCCAAGACTCCTAGTCAACTTACTTCAACCTCTACCCGAACCACGATGTCCTTGGTCCCACATTGCCCTCGATTTCATCATGGACTTACCTCGGTCCCTGGATAACACTGTCAATCTGTCCGTCATTGACCGTTCCTAAAAGACCTGCCGTCTCCTCTCTTTAACTAAGTTACCCACTGCTCTGGAGACAG